>OY979463.1:7200000-7800000 GCA_963855545.1 Ethmia dodecea | reverse complement strand
GTAATGTTTTTCAGGAGTACTTATCTGTTTGTACCTAATGATTTACACAATATCTATACTAATATAAAGAGGAATGATTTGTATGTTTGTATCTTTGTTACGAATATAAACTCAAAAACTCTGGACCGATTAGGCTATATTTTATTCCCGTTTTCCCGCGAAAAACCACTAATTAAGTAATATACTAATTAGGGAGTACGAGGAATTGCGCTTATTTTGTGACGCGTTGTATACTTGCACTAGCGACCCGCCCCGGCTTCGCACGGGTGCAATGCTAACACTAAAACCTTCCTCTTGAATCTCTCTATTAGAAAAACCGTTTCAAAATCCGTTGCGTAGTTTTAAAGATTTAAGCATACAAAGGGACATAGGGATATAGGGACAGAGAAAGCGACTTTGTTTTATACTATGTACTTGTATAATTATTAGAGTCCCTGACCTGTTTGTTTTGGGGTCTGAGTCCGCATTCCCCTCTTCCAGCTGCTGACAAATGGACCCGCAATTACACTAGACCTCGCCGAGTATTTCGCACCTTTTCATTAAATTTGTTCGTAAGAGGGAATTCAGCGACAAACTTCGTTTTGCGGTTGGAATTAAGAAGATAATGACACAAGAAATAAAACCGGACAAGTGCGAGACGGACTCGCACACGAATTGTATTATGTAAGTATTGAAATTAAATTGTGACCAATTACACTAGTGTCTTATAGCAACAAGATTCAAAATAATAAAACAATCAGAAAAGTGAAACAAAATAACGTAAAAACCAAAATCATAAAATATGTTTCAGTTTCAGGGCCTTGTACACACAGTTGGGATCTTTGGTCGTTCGTTATTTCACGCTTTCAGTGGCAGTCAATTGTATATGCCTACCCTAATGGGAAATAGGCGTGAGATTATGTATTTAAAAAATATATGAATCTAATAGAATATTTTTTATATCAAACCATAGAAAGTTGGTAACCATAAATGGTTAGTAATACACAAAGAAAATAAAGACATTGGTTAGTATACATAATTACATATTAAATAGATTGCCACTTATTTACGATTTATATTAGTAGCGGAGACGCGAAAGTGCCGGAGGGGAGGGGGGGGGGGACGAAAACCACGTCCTTCCATTAGTCAGTCCTTTGATCTAATTTGCACCTGCCTTTCGTGGGACAAGGAGGCCGATTCCACTAAATGTCAACGGATACAGTTGGACGACAATGACATGTCAATGGTCAGTCGATGGTGTTATTTGCTCTGAAAAGTGCCAAAATAACACCATTGACTGACCATTAATATGTCATTAATTATAATATAACCGTAGAGATGAGAATGGGGAGTTAATAATGGAAGAAGATAGAGTGCTGAGCCGATGGAAGCAATATTTCGAGGGACTATTTGAATGTGATGATTCCCTACCCCAAGTAGATCTTGCAGCTACTGTAGATCTGCTTGAGGAGGAGATAGATGAAAATGAGATTAGTATGCATGAGATTGAAAGAGCGATGAAGAATATGAAGAAAGGTAAGGCTGCAGGGTATGACAGAATATGTGTCGAAATGCTGAGAGCTGGGAAAGGGCTGGTAGCTTCTTGGTTGTACCTCATTTTCAAGAAATGTTGGGCCAGCGGTGAAGTGCCGCAAGACTGGCGAAAAGCCGTGATAGTGCCCCTTTTCAAAGGAAAGGGGTCGCAGCAGGAAGCCAAAAATTACCGCGGAATCAGCCTTCTCAGCATTGTCGGGAAATTGTATGCAAAGGTATTGATCGAAAGAGTGATGAGAGAGACAGATGAGAAAATTTGGGATGTACAAGCGGGATTCAGAAAGGGAATGGGGTGTATGGATCAAGTCTTCTCCCTAAGGTGCCTTACAGAAAAACACCTCGCCAAACATCAGAAGGTGTTTTGCGCCTTTATAGATCTGGAGAAGGCCTATGACAGAGTGAGGAGGAATGAAATGTGGGATGTGCTGTGCAAGTTTGGGATGGGGAGCCGGTTGATAAATGCACTGAAATCACTCTACGAGGATTCCAGTGCATGTGTCAGACTAAATGGCGCCTACACAGACTGGTTTAACATCTCAAGGGGTGTTAGACAGGGCTGTGTAGCATCTCCGTGGCTCTTCAACCTGTTCATGGACAGCTGTTTGGGTGATTTGCGTGAGAGTGATTGTGGATTGAAAATGAGTGAGACCACCATCAAATGCCTCTTGTACGCCGACGACCAAGTCATCCTTGCATCGTCGGCGTCCGAGCTGCAAAAGATGGTGGATGTAATGAATGCAGCATTTGAGAAGAAGGGCATGAAAGTAAATGTTGCAAAAACGAAAGTGATGATTTTTGAAAGAGAAGAGCGTATGACAGAGTGTGATATAAAGATCTATGGTGAGAAAGTTGAGCAAGTGAAAGAGTTCGTGTATTTGGGTAGCGTGTTTACAAGGGACGGCAAGTTTGAGAAAGATATTGAAAGAAGAGTAATGAAAGGAAATGCAGTGAATGGGGCCCTGAATAGCCTTGTGAGTAGCCAGGTCGTGTCCAACGAGGCAAGGATGGCTATGCATAACGCAGTTCTGGTTCCAACGCTGATGTATGCGAGTGAATGTTGGGTGTGGCAGAAGAAGCATGAAAGCAAAGTGAACGCCGTGGAGATGAGATCGTTGAGGAAAATGTGTGGAGTGAAATTGTGTGATAGAGTGAGGAATGCTGATATACGAGAAAGGTGTGGTTTGAAAGAAGTTGTAGTGACAAGAATAGAAAAGGGCATGTTACGCTGGTTTGGTCATTTAGAACGGATGGATGAAAAAAGAGTAACGAAAGAAATATATGGTGCGAATGTTGAAGGATGCAAGGAAAGAGGACGCCCCAGAAGGACGTTCACGGATCAAATAAGTGACGTCCTTCAAAAAGCTGGGGTCCGGAGTGCGAAGAATAAAAGAGCGTGCATGAAAAGACTTATGGATGTGAAGGAAGCGAAAGAAGTATGCAGAGATCGAGCAAAGTGGCGATCCATCGTCTCTGCCTACCCCTGTGGGACAATGGCGTGAGCATTATGTATGTATGTATGTATGTAACCGTTGACATTTAGTGGAATTGGCCCCCCTGCCCACGTAGATAATACGATTCGTATCTTTATTGTATAGAAAGTAGAATAACATACAACTCTAAACTCGACCCTATCTACATTTAATATTACTCGTATGAAGAGGAAATATTAGTTTTATTGTAAGTTTGTTTGTAACGAATAGGCTCCGAAACTACTGGACCGATTTAAAAAAAATCTTTAATATAAAGCTTACTTTTCTGGGAGAAACATGAGCTATATTTATCCCACGGGAACGGGACTTACGTAGGTGAAAAAAAATATATGAAAAGAATGTTACTTTTAAAGGAAGACAAGATTTCTTTCAAGTTACTGAGCTTAGAGCACCAAAACATAGTCACGAAACACCTCAACTACACATTGGAGGGGGGACAGGATAACTATTAGGAGGGGGAGGAGGGGGGGTAATGCAATAACGTCCCACGGGATCGATGCAGCCTCCATTACTGGCTCCGCTCCCACTCACGCAGTCTTGTTTCTTGCATAGGTACAAGATGAAAGAGGCAATGGAATTTGAAATTATGAAGTACATATATGCCACAAACATGTAACCTTTGAGGTACCCTTTGTTAATTTTGAAATAGAACGGAGGGGTTATATAATAACAATAACTACTACAAAATATAAGAGCAGTGATAGCCTAACGGTTAAAGAGCCCGCTTCTCATAATGATAATCAGTGAGGCTCGGGTTCGATTCTTGGCATGTACCAATGAGCTTTCAAAACTTACGTACATATTTATCACTAGTTTGACGGTGAAGGAAAACATCGTGAGGAAACCCGCAGGTCCCAGAATTAATGCTCGGCGAATGGGCTGACCACCTATCACGTTTAGGGGTCCAAAGACTATCTCGTGAAAAATGGGTATATCCAGAAATGGAATACCTCTGCCTACCCCCTCGGGGATAAAAGTCGTGAGATTATTATTATAAGGTAGAACAGTAATTATTACTACCATCGATCTGAAGGTATGCCATGGGTAGTCTCAGTGATGCGGCATTCCGCACTTTGCCGACCCCCTCGGTGATGAGGTGTGAGTGTATTTATTTTAAGTATGTTACCAAAAGATATTGTAATATACTAACATGCTAACAAAATTGTAATCCAAAACATATTACCTAGTGGTCGGTCATAATCAGTGATAGGAATAGGTAGTGCCTATTTGCCTAAACTTCGAAGAACAGAGACAAGAATCGGAGACTTCCTTAGGACTAAATTTTTTAACTTATTATTTAATTTAACATTTATAATTTATAACTCCATAATAATAACTTATTATTAAGGAGTTATAAATTATCAATGTTATGTCTAGTCGCAAACTTTATGTGTATAGCATATTTTTTTAATGTATTTAAGTGTTGTCCCGAATGTCGGGACAGAATGTCCCGTAAAAAAATTTAGTCCTAAGGAAGTCTCCGATTCTTGTCTCTGTTCTTCGAAGTTTAGGCAAATAGGCACTACCTATTCCTATCACTGGTCCTAATTAAGTCTAGTGTGGTACGTCTTCATCATCTCGCAAACTGACGCTCGATCTAAGTTTTTGTATAAAAATATTCCCAAAATCCGCTCTATACCCTGGAATATAAAAATCCCCTTATTACCTGATCCATACTCTAACTACTTTGGGACTAAATAACCTTGTGCATTGTGTCCCAAAATGTATTATTATCATAGGAGTCATCAATCATACGACATCGCTCTCTATTTGTCGTCGTTCCTGACGCCATGACATTTGTCATGATATTGCGACATCTCTGTACCGAGCTGTCATTGATCGTATTGAGCTGGGACACATCTGTTGACACTCAGTGTACTGGCTTTCGTTATAACTGTTATAAGTGTATTATCGTTATCATAATTCGATATGTGAAGTAACTCACTATAAAGTATGTTTGATTAGAATCACATTTATTTCATCATCAGCCTATAGCAGTCCACAGCTGGACATAGGACATAATTGCAGACGTAACAATGTGAGTATTATTATTATAGGCAAGTAAAAAAATATAACAAATGCTATTTCGTATTCAAACTTTTCTTAGATAATGTTCTGCAATCTCAAATAATTACTCAATACTCAATAATTTATTGCATCCCATAAGTTTACATATAAGGTGGTTTTAACTAAGTGAGATCAATTTATGGTCCCTGTGCAGGGCACAGCAATAGTAGAAGAGAGAACTACTTTATAGATTTATGTTAATGCTGATGAATTTAAAATTAGATGTCATAAATAAAACGAACGTTTTTTTTTTTCAAAATTGAAAACACCTATAAGTAATCGGAAATAATTACAACTAACTAACATAAAATAAGTATCTGCGAATACAAGACTACTATTATGTACAGTCAAGAGCAAGTCAAGCTTGACACTACCAGTTTAAGCTGAGCTCTGATTTGTACTGCGCGCCATAGAATACAGGGCCGGTTCAAAGTCCAAAGTGTTAAGCTTAGCGTGCTCTTGACTGTACCACGTTACCGTTTAACCCATCGATACAAGAACCAAATAGATACGCCTAAGCGAACTACGCAAGCGGTCAGTAGGGCGATCAGCCATCTCCGCTCTCATTTCCGTTGCGGAGCAGTTTCCGCTTATACACATCGCTTACGCACAACAAATACAAGACAATCTACATCTACATACTTGCTTAAAACACAGGTTACCAGAGCTGCCCTTGAGTTTGTTGCTGGTTCTTCTCGGGGTACTGAATTTGGAACCAGCAACTCGTCGTCGGAGATGCTGCTGTTTACATTCAGCCAATCTCCATGGACGAGTTTAGAGTGCCCTATTATTAGACTATTGACTTTTCTAAGTGTACCTTTTGTACCTACAAAAAAGAAATTTGGTTTTGACTAGCTGTTTTATGCGATTTCAACCGCTTAAGTTCCGTTTCCGTGGGAAAATTAATGCTCATGTTAGTCCCAGAAAAGTAAGCTTTCCATTAATGAAAGAATTTTCTAAATCAATTCTGAGGCATGTGTAACAGAACCCCTGTCCGGCGATGGGCTTACCACCTTCACGTTTAGGGGTCCAAAAATGTACTGGTGAAAAGTGGATACTTCTAGAATTGGAACACCCCTGCCCTCCCCCCTTCGGAGGTAAAGGTATTAGCATTTTTTTTATTCCAGCTACGAAGCCGTATCGCATGCGAACGAATTCGCGGGCGACAACTAGTTGTAATACAAATGGGTTTGTCTGTCGTGATGTTGTCTCTTCCGTAATAACACATTGTCTGTCCGTGGACCCGTCGTCCAGTAGACGAGTAGGGATGGGCAAATTCAAAAATATATTCATCGATATATTTTATCAAAATAAAATTATCGACCAAAAAATATTTTATAAAATAAAGCATAAAGACTATAGCTTATGATATTTCTAAAAGAAATACTAACGAGAAAAGTACTTACGACATCTCATTTGTTAGAAGTGGCAAGCGTTTGCCTTTTTCGTGACGTCACATTGCAATTCTACAACTAAGACGAACCTAACGACATCTTATTGTATGTTGTACATATATATGTTGAAATTTATCGACCGGCGCCGAGGGAATCGAGTCAAAGATTTACAATAATACATACACGTATGGAGGAGCACAGGTGGTATACTCCATCGGAAAAGGGAAGATCTTCCTCTTGGCGAGGTGATCGCGCCAGACGGTTGATGTTGGACAATTGTATTTATACTAACACATTACAAAACTTCGATAGCGCGGTTTACAACTCGGCCGTCTATTGGCGACATTCTATGTAGTGTTGCTACACACCCATAAAACATTACTCTCCTTCTGGAGCAGAGTAAATATCAATTAATTAACGACGCCCGCCATTACATACACAAAACAAACCTTTCTTAAAACAAATTCGGATTCACACAGCGTGAGAGATAAAGTCGTGAAACGCCAAGCTATTTTCAAATGAAAGAATTTTGAACAATCGAAAATATTTATCGATATATCTATATATTTTGCCCATCCCCACCGTCGAGGGCTCCATTGAATCACGCGCCGCCATCCCATTTCACGGCTCGTCCTGTTAATTACTGAGATTGACGACTCAGTACATTCGGATTGACGTTATGGCTTAACCACACGGCTGATGATAGCGCACGCGATTTATTTATTTACAATAAGTATTACATGTTTTAACTTGTAAGTACTCGCCAAACTGCATAGCAGTTTGTTGGCAAGCTTTCACTCTGTTTTATCAATAAACACTTATTGCTAATACATAACTATCTACTATATAAAAATAAGTCGGGTTTTCCTTCCTGACGCTATAACTCCAGAACGCACGAACCGATTTCCACGGTTTTGCATTCGTTGGAAAGGTCTCGGGCTCCGTGAGGTTTATAGCAAAGGAAATTTAGGAAAAATTTCAACAGAAAAGCGGGAAAATCTTATAAGCATTGCACCCGTGCGAAGCCGGGGCAGGTCGCTAGTTATCTTATATTAGAATACCTAATACATTACCGCTTAAATTGATAAGACCGCCCATTGTACTTCTTTGAAATAACTGTGTCACTTATTGCATATTATTATTTTTATTGGTGTTCAATACAGGGTTGTCACATACTTAAACAGTATTTTCATTTCCGTCGCAGCGACGACTGGCTCTCGATCAGGAGGCGTATTCACGGAGGCTCGACACCGTTTCCGTTCGATTCAGATCGAGTGAAAATTTTTCCGAAGTCGAATCTATCGACTTCGGAAACTTTATTATAGGCGTTTCTGACAGCCACGAAAAATTTTCCGAATCCTTATGTCACATATATGACATTAGTTTTCGATACCAACATCAGCCCATCTCGAAAGTGTTCGACAGATTTTCCGATATCGAATCCTGAATACGCCTGCAGTACTCGTAATATAAGACGCAAAGTCAAAGTGTCGAAAATTTTAACTTTAAACTTAACACCACATTAACACTTTGGAATTTGAACCGGCACTGTATTCTATGGAGCGCAGTAGAAATCAGAGCTCAGCTTAAACTGGTAGTGTAAAGCTTGACTTGCTCTTGACTGTACAATGTCATTCACCTCAATCAGTACTCAGTTGGTGATTTAATAGCACTATGGGCAAAAACATTAAAAATCATCAAAAACGCTCAAGCTTTTATATTTTTCAATTCTACATGTTTATTTTTGGACTGTTTCTCTTTTAGTATTTTTTTTAACTTTGTGTTGGAATATTTAGATTCTTTTTACTTTACTCGGCAGCCTTAAATATGTCTTTAGTATTTTTTTTCCAAATTAAAATTCATTTATTTTCAGTAGGTATATAAAATACACTTTGAAAAGTCAATAGTCTAATAACAAGGCACACTAAACTCGTCCATGAAGATTGGCTGATTGTAAACAGCAGCCCAGTTCCAAATGCAGTACCCCGAGAACCAGCAATAAACTCAAGGGCAGCTCTTTTTAATCTCATGTCTTGCTAGATAATTATATTTTTAGTCAAAGAGCTCCGTGGAGCACAATTTGAGTTTGGCTGCTCTAAACCTAAAGCCAGTCACAGACCTGTGCAACAAGACAATAGAGGCAGACGAGATGTAATCTGTCGAGTTTAATCGTCGCGCAACAATCGCCGGCTAATTGCGCGCGCGCCGTCTGAGGCTGGATTTAAAGCGTCCTACTCAAATAACTGCCGAAATAACCGATTCGGCGTGAATTACTCACTACAATTATTTTACTGTGTCATATAAATATATCTATTTCAGAAATTCCGGGGTCAATTACCTGCCGACAGCGAACGTCGCCGACACTATGTAAAAATAGTTTTACATGTTATTTTATATGTATGTTAGATTTAAGATATATATAATATGGGCGTCTGTTTACGTTATTTAAGTTTTACTAATGTAAATATTGCCTGAAATAATGATTTATTATTATTATATCAGCTGTCATTCGCGAAACAGCAATGTGAGCAGTATTTTGAATGGATTAGGCGCAAATGGCACATTCGCAAAATGGCACATTCGATTTTCGCAAAATGTCACATTCTCAAAACGCCACATTCGCAAAATGCCACATTCTCAAAATGCCATTTTCTCTCAAACATACTGCAAGAAAAGGAGTTGAACAAGTATGGCACTTTGTCAGTGTGGCATTTTGCGAATGTGGCATTTTGGAGATCGTCAAGTTAGAAGCCTCACCATGGAATTGAGCTGTTCTGATAATGTCAAACAACTCTTCCTAAATAGTGCCAAATAGTGCCCGAAGCATATAAATAGTGCTATCATACTTTCGGAGATATTCAGGTCGTTCAGTGAGGCTGCTATCTTGACGTCAAGATAGCAGCCTCATCTCAGTACACAAAAACCACAGCACTGTTCTTGAAGACCTATATACCAAAAAACTCTTCTTAAATAGTGCCTTGGATTTGCAAAGTTTCAGAATTAGTGCTTCAAAGGAACCGAAGATATTAGGGTACATTGATGAGGCTTTCAACTTGACGTCAAGCTGGAAGTCACATCATCAACGAGGAAGAATTTCGAATCGAGACTAATGCCAAAAATCTCTTCCTAAATAGTGCCTCCGGAATCAAAACAAAGCGGAACGATTTAACTTGTATTTTAGTCAATAAATGATGATAAACTTCCACGTACATTTTGGATTCGGTACAGATAGGAATAAACCAACTAGACCAAAATGGAGGCTCAGCTTTATAAAGAGCAACATCTCAGAATGTTTTTTTTTGTAGCTAGGGGTACAAATTGTGATGATTTATCAAGTATCAGGATGCGGACTGGTTTAGTTTTTGAGATATAATATTTTGAAGAATTATAACTTAATCATTTATCAAATATCAAAGAAAACGCAATGTCCAATGTCAAACTTCAAAAAAACGTTTAAAAAAAATTGTTCATTGATAAAAATCTATTGGTTATTTATATTAAAACCTATTAAGCTATTGCATAGCTTCTTTAGGGGGCCTTGAGCGCGGGGACCGAATCCAGAAATTCCGTAACGAAAAAAAACCTCACGCTCCCCACTCCGACGGGCACGGAAGGAGGTGTGGCTTGAAGGCCGTGCATTGTCTAACGTCGTTTCTTTTCGGCAGTCTTGTTGATACAAAATGCTATGCAATAGCTTTACCGCGGCAGTCCCCGAGTGCCACACGTCTTTTTTTTTATTATTTAATAGTTAATGTTTTGTTACGGAATACATTTATTGAAATATTTAAATTTTCTTTCATCGCCTTTCATTATATCTTAGGATGAATGTCAACAGGACCATTAAAATCTTCATTTCCGTGGATTTTTTATCTTTAGTTTTTCAAACAAAATCGAGTTTTTTTATAATGTATTCTTGCTTAATATCTGGCAGGTGAGGGTGTATTTCAACAGGCCCATAAAAATCTTCATTTCCGTGTTTTTTTTTAACCTTAAGTTTTTTTTAAAAACATCGCTTTTATTAATAAAATAAAATTTTGTGCCACGGCGATGAAACATACGTGCACGGCAATGAAACAAGCGTTCACGGCAATGAAAGAACTGTGCCACAGGATTGAAAGAATCAAACAACGGAAATGAAAATCCATATAAAACATAATATTTTATATACTTACCTGAGTATTATACTTACATAAAATATAGAGAGGGAAAGGCATACCCAGACTGTCTCTCCATCGGATCATTTAAATTCCTACCAGTCCACAAACAATGGCTTGGTTCTACCCAAAGTTTGTGTTTGGGAGAAAGATTTGGATATAATCTTTGAATTTTTTTATCTCGTGTCTGCAACTTCACGTCGCAGACCTTATAGTCGTAGTTTTTTTTATAATTTAATTATTTAGTGGCACGCACGAGCATCAATGTGTTATACCTTTTTATATTTATTTGTATAAAACCGTAATGGCCAATCGTATAGCTCCACTTGTACGCATTATGCGCATTACTTAATTCTTATGCTATTTTAGCTCAGTAGCACATTGTAATTAGGGCGATAGTTCCATATTTTAATTGGTAACCCTTTCACTAAGACCAGTTAAAGAAGCCATCTTGTCTTTTCAATTGCCTTAGATAGGCTCGGTTCCGCGCTCGTGCATTGTATGTATTTTATACTTTAGATTTCTAATAATTAATTGCTCAAACCCCAAAAATAGAGCTTTTTTATTTCCCTTGTTCCTGTATCGAACATCTTGTACATCTCATTAGTTTTTTAAGTTATCTGCTACATATTGAACAAGAACACATACAATATAAAAAAACTTAAATAAAAGCGATGTTTAAAAAAAACTTAAGATTATTTTTATCAATGAACAAATTTTTTTTAAACGTTTTTTTGAAGTTTGACATTGGACATTGCGTTTTCTTTGATATTTGATAAATGATTAAGTTATAATTCTTCAAAATATTATATCTCAAAAACTAAACCAGTACGCATCCTGATACTTGATAAATCATCACAATTTGTACCCCTAGCTACAAAAAAAAAACATTCTGAGATGTTGCTCTTTATAAAGCTGAGCCTCCATTTTGGTTTAGTTGGTTTATTCCTATCTGTACCGAATCCAAAATGTACGTGGAAGTTTATCATCATTTATTGACTAAAATACAAGTTAAATCGTTCCGCTTTGTTTTGATTCCGGAGGCACTATTTAGGAAGAGATTTTTGGCATTAGTCTCGATTCGAAATTCTTCCTCGTTGATGATGTGACTTCCAGCTTGACGTCAAGTTGGAAGCCTCATCAATGTACCCTAATATCTTCGGTTCCTTTGAAGCACTAATTCTGAAACTTTGCAAATCCAAGGCACTATTTAAGAAGAGTTTTTTGGTATATAGGTCTTCAAGAACAGTGCTGTGGTTTTTGTGTACTGAGATGAGGCTGCTATCTTGACGTCAAGATAGCAGCCTCACTGAACGACCTGAATATCTCCGAAAGTATGATAGCACTATTTATATGCTTCGGGCACTATTTGGCACTATTTAGGAAGAGTTGTTTGACATTATCAGAACAGCTCAATTCCATGGTGAGGCTTCTAACTTGACGATCTCGCATTTTGCGTCAATGTGGCATTTTGAGATTTTGGCATTTTGCGCCTAATCCTTTTGAATTCCTTTGTGTTGCATGGATATAGCTTAAAGCTAGTTTAGAACTAATCTAAATAGATTTGTCTTTGAAACATTAAACACGGCAACCACTTAAAACCGTTGTAGTACTAAAGTATAGTAGGTACCTACCTATTGATTTCCCCGGTCAAGCAGCGGGTTCCCGCGAGTGAAAGATGACAATATATAAGGGGTCGTAACTGGGGGGAGGGGTTCGGAAAAAATCACGAAATATCACAAGGGGGGAGGGGGGGTAGAATGAGATATCACGTGTATTTATTTTTCATTTACCGCGCGATTTCTAAACCAAACAAGTAGCACGTGACTTTTTATTTATGCTCAATTTTCCAAAATTTTATCAATTCGTCATCGAAAATTTTAATATACTGCCTACCAAAAAAAATACACGTGATTTCGGTATGGGGGAGGGGGGGGGTAGTCTAAAACCTCACCACACATCACCAAGGGGGGGAGGGGGGTCAAAAAGTTGGTAAAAAACCATCACGTGATTAATGGACGACCCCTAAGTATTATCCTGAAAAATTTTACCTGTCCGGCTACTAAAACTATATTAAAAAAAATTCTCTGTTATATTATGATAGTAGCCATTATAAGTCTATTTAATTGAAACCAGATTAGATTGAAAATGTATACCAGTTGAAGAATTTTGTATTTTTTAAAATTCGAATTCCAAAACCATCACATTGATGAATCAACGCAAAAAGATCCCAACGGAATGTCCGAACAAGATAAATTTATTTGGCATCGCCACCTTCGAAAAATAACACCATTAGGAGTTAATTACACCGGATTTTTCCGGAAATTTCTGGAAAAAACCAGTTGACGCCAGCGACAGTCCTTTCTGTCGCAAGATTAATGTTAATATAATTAATTAGGGACGTCGGGGAGTGAGTTTTTTAACTAATCGTCCCTCTTTTGGGGCAGACGATCGATCAATCTTTCAAGAAACGCCGGCTATGTCGGAGCTGAGTTTCGTACAGAGGGTTCCGTAGGTAATTTTTGTACAAACTTTCTTGAAGGTCCGGCTAAATAAACTTTATTGAGCATAGCGGTTCCCGTTCCCGTGGGAATATGGGAATAAAGTACAGCCTATGTTACTCAGGGATCTTCTAGAGTTTTACTGGTTAAAGAATTTTTAAAATCGGTCCAGTAGTTTTGAGTTTATTCGTTACAAACATACAAATAAATACAAGTCTTTCCTCTTTACAATATTAGTATACTCGTAGAAACATACTTGTTTTAAATTTAAATTATTTCTTAATCAGAGGTTAAGGAACCCCATGCACTAATGTAATACCGGGGGTGTGGCTGCAATCTTTTACCAACTGATTGTGTTAACTAAACGTGCCCCGTATGCAGGCGAAGGAGGCTGCGTCAAAATAGATTGAATGTAAACGTCGCGCGATTTGCATATTGAAAGCTTATTTAAAACTTTATGCAGAAGTGTTCGCGGTGGGGTTGAAAGCTGTATTAAGTTTTAGCTTTTGTGCGCCAAAGAAATTTACCTTTTTTTTTCTTTATTTGGTTCACAGAACTGAGTACAATCCTTAATTAGGCTAGATAGAGTTATTAATAAGTACAAAAAATACATGCTACAGACTAAAATAACTAAACTTTACAGAATTAATTAAAAACGCCTTTTAACCCCGAGGGGGTAGGCAGAGGTATTCCATTTCTGGGAATATCCACTTTTTAACAGTATACAGGTGGGAGGCCATCGCCAGATAGGGGTGCTGTTACACATGTCTCAGAAGTCATTGTGGGACCTTGCAGGTTTCCTCACAATGTTTTCCTTCACTTTCGAGCTCAATCCCATAATAAACGGGAAAGTGAGTATAGATGGATATTTGTTCCTCTTTCACGCAAAAACTACTGAACGGATTTTGATGAAACTTTACAGTTATATAGCTTATACATCAGAATAACACGAAGGATATATTTTATCCCTGTATTCAAACGGGGTCGGGAACAACGCGGGTGTAACCGCGGGGCGCTGCTAGTATTTAAATAAATATTAAACGTCTAGACACGGAGCCTAAAGACTTCCTATAAAAGAAGCTAAGTTACATTAGACAACAAAATACATTACCCGTCCTCGCCTCCCGCAGTCGGATAAAAAATCATCAAATTCAACAAAATACATTTCTCTCAAAGTTTTCCTCATGTCAGCAAGTGTTCGGTATCGGAACCCTCGCCAGCATTAGCCATCGACATGCCGTTAGCATTCCATTACGCGACTATAGGCCATAACTCCTCATTAGTAAGGGCGATATTAATGCGACGCTGATAGAGGGCAGCGTACAGGGACGTACTTGGGGTATAAGATATTGATGAAGTGGGACGAACAGGAGGTTGGGCCAAAGAAAAAAAGATTTAGGTTTCACAGATGGAATTCTTGGTTTTTTGGCCTTTTATTATATTTGAGGTTATAATTTCAGTTATAAATTCTGGGACAAAACCAACAATTGTATTTAAGAATACGAGTAGGTACAAATGTTTGGAAACCCGCGACTACTCTGAGCAGTTACCAACTGAGATAACGACCCTTCATAAATGTTCTTGTATTTTTTGTAATCAATCATCATTCATTGCAAAATTGTAAGTAAGTAAGCATTCACTAAGAAATGGTTTCTCATAATTTTCAAAGGTTGCAGAGCGGGCAATGCCACACGCCACCATTCTATTGACTTAGGTTATAAAATTCAGCTATGAAAAAGTAGGTGGCATTTATTACTAGTACCAGCTAGCACTATGTAAATGCTAAACTTTCTTACCTTTTCACCGCAAAAGCGGTGATGAACAACATTTTTGACGTGATAACGTCTTATAATTCGATCGAGCCGGCTGCATGCACGAAAAAGTGTGACGTGTGCGGCGTTACAGTGCAAGCGAGAGCACGCAACGAGGGACATAGAGGCACAAT
Source organism: Ethmia dodecea (assembly GCA_963855545.1). NCBI lineage: Eukaryota > Metazoa > Arthropoda > Insecta > Lepidoptera > Depressariidae > Ethmia > Ethmia dodecea. Next base: position 7,784,916 of record OY979463.1, on the reverse strand, counting down.
CCATTTCATCAGTATTTTATTATGACGTTGCGTTTCGTTTCGTTTCGTTTCGTGTCGTGTCGTGTCATGTCGTGACGTGTCCTGTCGTATCTTTGGCATATATTTTCTTATGACGTTGTCACGTTCAACTATCGTAAGTAAACCGACTTTACAGACAACCGATTTTTTTCTATCAAATATCGTAGCTAAAAAAATACACTACTACATTAATTATCATACAAGCCCTGAGTCGAGTATCCAGACACACAGTATCACAAATTAGGCCCCCTATTCAAACAGGGGCCCCCTTTCCATCCCCGAGTGCGGCCCTGGCAAGGGGTTTTTAGCCCCAACTCAGCGGCGCAGTTATTGGGTAATAAGTTAGTGCACCCCCACTTGTTTACCTGCAACAAACAGACGAAAATCATTTATAATATCGTTTGTGTATTTGTTTTGACTTCGATGAAAGAAAGATTTTGCTAATATACTTGTAGTTATTATTTTAGAGCGCTGTGGTTAGCGAGCCCGCTTGTCATGCGAAGCGCTCGGGTTCGAATCCTGGTTAGGGCATGTACCGATGAGTTTTTGAAAAACTTACGTACATACGAGTATTTATAACAAGATAAAAAAAAATATTTTCTATAGATACAAAAAGTACCCTTAAAAATGTAAATAGTCTGTCAAGGCACTAAAATCTAACCTCGTCTATGAAGACTGATCAACGGTGAAGGAAAACATCGTCTGGAAACCAGCAGGTCCCAGAATTAATTCTGAGACATCGCAATAAGTTCACCACCTGCATCGTTTAGGGGTCCAAAAATTGTGCAGGACCGAAAGTTTAACGTACCTCCCGAAACACCAAGAACCTCGCGATACGATCCCTCTAGTTACCCATCTACTGACCTGACCGCGCCCAACATTAACAATATTAACGTGAAAAAATAATAATAATGGCACAGACTAGTCCTAATAGACCCCGCGACACGCTGCCACACTTTACCGCTGCCGCACCAAAAGGGAGGGTTATGGCTGGGGTCCGTTCGTAGCCTAATTGGTATTACACACTCGAGCAGCCTCGGGCGTAACTATCGATTGATTCGTTTAAATATTCAGCAAACAGACGCGTTAGATGGAGACCTTTTGTAATAACAATACTTGAGAATGAAGTCAATGATATGGTATAAAGTGTAGATACGTTTTAGTATCTGTGTGAATGTCAGGATGGCGGAATCAAGTCAACAATTCGAATGTTAAATAATTTTAAAAAATGCTATACCTGATTAGTACTAATTTTGGTACTTTTAACCAAATAATTAGTACATTTTATACGCTTTATTGTACTTTATACCGTGTTGCACAGCGTACGTTTTACAGATCTTCAGCAGTTTTTTCAACACCATGTCAACCAAGTTATGCGGTAAATGCACGGCACGTAATTGTAAGATTAGAGATAAGTTAGATCGATAGATAAACCACATCTTGTCATAGTATATAAGCAGTTGTTACGTTTAAATAAATCAGACTAAATCCATCTGCAGTCTCATTTAATCATGTACCACCGGCTTGGTACACATACTTGGACAGAAAACCGTTGCCCTCAAGACCCACCCTAACCAGCATCCGCCCCGAGAGGGTCGGGGTTCGATTCCCGCACGTGTCCGGGGACTGTGTAATTGGCTTTCCTTAATTCATATTACGTTTTGACATTCATATTGAATTCCGAGTTTATAGCTGAGGGTAGACTGATGGTATTTGGGACCACGTGATTATGCAGCTTAAGGACTGCTTAGTATATCACTGGCCTTTTAATGGGAGTTCCCGGGGGAAAGAGTACCATTAAAAGGCATTTGAGGATTAAAACGTAAATATAATACCCTAGTTCCTAGTTAATACGTCTACCCTAGTTCTAATCTCTCAGTTTCATCCGTCAAGGTTATCTGGAAGAGATCGCTAAAAGCGATAAGACCACCCATTGTACTTTAATTAGTGTTGGTATTTGGTATCGATATTGTGTTGTTTTTGGTGTACAATAAAGAGTTATTGTATTTTATTATGTAAACTTGCGGTTGCCCAGCGCCGTTGCCCTAGCGGATCTCGTTTATTCCCGTTCCCGTCTGAATTTTCAAAAAATCCCTTCTTAGTGCTCACTTACGTCATTTAAGGAACCATTGTGCGAAATTTCATGCAAGGTACTCTTTAATACATTAGGTATTCTTATAAATATTGTTAGAATGGTTCAGAATGAGACCAACAAATATTTCGATATCAATTTATATTCTTGAACAAAACACAATTCAATGACAACCGCCTTCCGCCAAAGAGAGTCTAGCTCCTTTCGGCCTCTCTGTTAACAGAACTCTATAACTCCTAGTCTCTGTCATATTTTACTCTTTGATATGATAATTAGCTGTATTTCATCGTAGCAGCACCATCTCTTATTTTAAAGCATTAACTCGACGACCAACGCCACCCATGGTCTGAGCGTAGTACAAATACATGCCGAAGAATAGAATGGCGCATACGTCGCTTCCAATTTCTTTCACAATATATATTCTACTTACTAAATGGATAACATAATTTGGTAATTTTACGATGTCGTATGGCGCTGTGCTTAAGGAAATCAGCTCCAAGCATCATTGTCATATATTAGAGTATACTCTGTCTGTCTTTCCTCGAAATTGAAACATCATCAAAATCGGTTCAGCGATTCAGCTTACCTGTGAAAATTTAATAGTCAGAGACACTTCCGTATTTGTAATGACTTTCAATAAGAGGACTTATGAGCCCCTACATTGAATAAAAACTTTTGACGTAGAATTTTAACTATTATAAACAGTGATCGGAATAGGCAGAGTATATTTATCTAAACTTCGAGGAACAGAGACATAAAATGGAGACTTCCTTACGACAAAATTTTTTTGCGGGACATTTTCCGGGACATTACTTAAGAACGTTTGAGTGAACAAAAATGTCTACACAAATATTGGCTATTTCTTGGTTTATACAAAGAAATAGCTTAAATTTTACAATTAAAAATTATTTATTATTTACATAAATACTTTTATTTGTATCATAAGATCGCGTTGAATAAAACCAGGGATTGATTTTACTTTTTTCACTGTATTACATTATTTTTAACGTTCTAAAAATGTCCCGCAAAAAAATGTTGTCGTAAGGAAGTCTCCATTTTATGTCTCTGTTCCTCGAAGTTTAGATAAATATACTCTGCCTATTCCAACCACTGATTATATATCATGTATTTATTGAGTCATAAAATAGTTATCACCGTAAGCCACTATCGGCTACATTGGTGAAATACGGTCCCTGCACGGTATTCTACGTTCACAACATAAAAAAATGCAGGAAAGATTGCTGCTGTTTACAAAAAAACACGAAACACGGTTAACAATAGACGGACTGATGGTTCTGCGCTATGGATATTTAATAATGTCAACCTACTAAGAAAATCCTACTTAATATGAGCAGTGATAGCCCGGACGGTTAAAGAGCCGGCCGAAAATCAGTGTGGCTCGGTTTCAAATCCTGGCATGTACCAATGAGTTTTTCAAAAACTTACGTACATATTTATCACTAGCTCGACGGTGATGGAAAACATCGTGAGGAAACCCGCAGGTCTCAGAATTAATTCTGAGACATGTGTAAACAGACCCGGTCCGGCGATGGGCTCACCACCTATCACGTTTAGGGGTCCAATATATCTCGTGAAATGTGGGTATATCCAGTAATGGAATACCTCTGCCTACCCCCTCGGGGATAAAAAGGCGTGAGATTATATTATTATTAATATTATAAATGCGAAAGTTTGTATGGATGGATGTTTGTTCCTCTCTCACGCAAAAACGACTGAACGGATGTTGATAAAACTTTACAGTTATATAGCTTATACATCAGAATAACACATAGGCTATATTTTATCCCAATATTCCCACGGGAACGAGAACTACACAGGTGAAACCGCGGGGCGCTGCTAGAAATATATATAAACTCTAATTCCAGTACATAACCATAGAAAGGAAGATAGCTTTTCTACACCCCAGTCGCGCCAAACGTGTCTGTAAGCGGCGCGGTCGTCCGCGTCATAACTCCCGCGCTGCAATTCCATTATTCCTCTCCGGCTTTTGCTCGTTATTTCTGCACGGATTCCCAACAAACGTGAGCTTGCACTTCGATGTGGAAGAGGAAGTTTATTTATTTGTTTCGGAAAGTCATCAGCATTTTTTTTAAGTATAGAAGTAGTATACAACGCGTAACAGAATAAGCGCAATTCCTCATACACCTCAATTAGTATAATAATTTAAAAAAAAATGATGGCTTCGTACTTTAGTTGTGTCTAAAGAATTTTCTTAAATAAAGAGCAATAATGGTAGGATTTCCATAGGTAGCACTAAATTCAGCTACCTATGCCAATTCATTTTTCGTAAACATTTAACACATATTAAAAATAGTCAAAAGTCAAAATGTTTTATTCAAAATAGGAACTTACAAGTCCACTTATTGAACGTCATTTCAACTCCACCGCTTCAGCATGTAGTATGAAATCGATTAGGTAATCGATACTGAACAAACTAATTTCAGGAATTTCGCTTATTCTTTTACATATTGTATAGCAAACAAGTATGTACTACTGCTGTTCTGTACCACATGCAGCAATATAAATCATCAGCATTAACCAGTAACAGACCACTTCTGAAGTCTTTCGCACATGAAAATACATACATAATATACAAGATTCAAAATATGTTTTAATAAATAAACATTGCAACACAACATTCAAGCTTAAAGCAAATAAATATTTTTTTTTCAATAAATTGACCTTTCTAAATTAGACATGTTTTAGTTTCGATAACAAATCTAAAGAGGTTTCAAACATTCCACTTCATTCGGTGCAGTCGGGCAAAACTGCATTCCAAAACACTCCGGGCCGGGAGCCAGTTAAAGTTGTTGAAAGTTATTGAGACTCCATCGTTACGGTATGTATAGGCGATAAACAACCTCCCAGTACAGCCGAAAAGCAAAAACAACTACAGGACATAATAATGTCATCAACTTCAAAAAGCACCGTATAATACCAAATAATATTTACACAGCAATGTTTGCCAAACGGACTACGTCTCGGTTTGTATCGGGGCACTTGGCATTGGGAGGGCGCATGGCGGCTTTTGTTTTTACGCCGGCCCCACGATGGGCGCCACGCGGCCATAGCGAGGTACAAACAAAAATAATAATCTTTATTTGTTCACGACCTATTTGCAAGAAATACTTTCAATAGAGTTTACTTTAGAGATTTAGTTAGTTTACTTTAGAAAATAGGCAGAACAATGTTGCGGTTGACATTTAAGGGAAGGCGCTTGAAGGGAAAGTACCCAAAATTTTATTGAAATAAAGAATTTATTTATTTTCAAAAATAAGTGAACTGCGTAAGATTCTACATAAATAACTGCTTGTTTTGGAAATCAAAACGGTGAAATATGAAAAGAAAAGAAGGTCTATGTAAACACGGGTTTAGAGTGCTTCTACTTTAGATTATAAAACACTAGCTTTTACCAGCGACTTCGCTCGCGCACGTTAATTTCACCCCTTAGGGGTTGAATTTTGCAAAATCATTTCTTAGTGGATGTCTACACTGTATAAGCTATCTATGTGCAAAATTCCAAGTGTCTAGACCCAGCCGTTTAGGCTGTGCGGCGATACATCACCAATCAGTCAGTCAGTTTATCATTATATATATCCACTATCAGCAAAACCGTTGACGTGACTACCCAACATTACGTGACACACAAATCTGTTATTAATAACTAATCTAACCTACAAAAACTTTGTTCAGTGTAACTTTGACAAGCAGTAACGGGAGGTCCCTCGGTGGGCGCCAGTACCAAATAGCGAATTCAGTAAGAAATATCGTCGACGTACACAATGCTTTATGTTGCGTGCGATCGAAGACAGCATTCCAAAATTAATGGATTTTTTATTAATCGTTTCAGTATCTGCTAACAATACATTTCTACGATTTATATTTCGTCCAAATACTGTCAACTAATAAAACTAAAAGCAGCACGCACGTAATCGGATAGAGAAATGTTAGAGCACTCTAATAAAATAATATTGTAGTATCATCAGAATAATGCATGGCTTATTGACAAAACGGGCGGTCCCTGGTTGGGCGCCAATATTAATATGTCGCAAAGCACACATTCGTTCTATAGATATTCTCGTCAGCTAATAATGCCAAAGGTCACTGCTCCACAAATATGATAACCATCTTTGTATTGTGAAAGTTGAATAGTTCGCCGGGACGCGTCCTGGCCGTTTAACCGAAGGCTTTCGAGCTGGGGGCGTTGACCTTTGATCGCCTGGCAACTGTTCTGTGTCGTCTCACTACACACAGTTGCTAGAGTATTTTAATTTAATTTCAAGAAAGGAAAGTCATGAAAGGATAATTTAATGTCAGTGTCATTTAGGTTAAACAAGTGACATCTGCAACAGATGAATAATAAAGGAGTAAGAACGTCGACGAAATATCTACAAGACAATCTGTAATGATTAATACAAAACTACAGGGTGTGTGATTATGTATGTATGCTACACTAAATAAATATGTATATACTGAATATTGCCGCTACGATGGCGTTAAACGTACAGTATACTACACAACACAGAATCTATGTAAAATAAAATTAAAAACATAAACCTACTCCAATGAAGCTGTTGCTAGATTACGAGGGGCTCCGACTTAATTAAAATTGTCTCATTGCTTCATTTAGACAACAACCAGCTTTTCCTTGCAACTTTGCCCGCGTTCCATGATAAAACTTAGACTACATCCTTGAATTATCTTTGTGCTTCATTGCTGCGTGAAAGAAGATCAAACACATTTTCGTATTTAATATTAAGCAGGATATCTCACTACACCAATGCATCAGTAAAAACATCAGTAGAACAGTTGTCGAGATATTCACGCACACAGGTCCAAAAAGAATAACAAACATTCAGACACGCCAACACGTTAACAGCGGTACGGCTAGAGGCGCATAATGGCGCCCACCGTGGGGCCGCCATAAAACCTCCCCTATGCTGCGGCTGCCAACGAGTCCCGCGGGACTCTGACCCCGTCTGCTGACTACGGGAATAATAGTTTGGATAAAACTAGCACTACTGAGTATGAAGATTCTTATCTAATGAAAATTGTGCTTTATGGAAATGTTTATGTAGGGTAGTTTGGTATTTTTTATTAATAAAGCTTTTCTATTAGAAGCAGATGCTTGGAATCTTGTAAAATAAATGACGTGTGTCATCAACCCACTGCTGAGCTAAGGATCTTTCCTCACACATGGGCCATCATCTCCCACACGCGCCTCGACTCGCTTCGGTTAATCCAACTGAAACAGCTATATCTTCTGAATCCTGTAAGGATATTGAAATACACGAAAATTTTGGATAAAATTCGAAATTTGAAAACGGTTGAGCTATTTCTGTACACGTATTCCATACACACTTTCAGACAGACAGACACACATTCTAAACACGTTCATCATCATCATCAACCCGTAACAGCCCACTGCTGAGCTAAGGGTCTTTCCTCACACATGAGGAAGTATGGGCTATAATCTCGACTTCCATTGTGCGTAAACACAACGAAAACCGGGACCAACAATTTAACGTGCCTTCCGAAACACGGAAGCGCTCGTAATATAAATGCCACTAGGCGGTCACCCATCCACTGACTGACCGCTCCCAACTTTGCTGAACCAGTATGATCGTTACAAACACACTGGCACCGAAGGGCTACGAGCGTTTCATTAGAGCTGATTAGGTATCGAGCGCGGTCATTAGTGATGATTAGGTATCGTATATCAGTGTTTTTTTTTATTCTGAGGCATGTGTACTAGCACCCTGGCCCGGCGATGGGCTCACTGTGATGTCTTGTTAAGGGACCGTAAATTATACCGGTGACAAGTGGTACTCGTAATTCAGGAATGGTTTACCTCTTCCTACCCCCTCAGGCGTAAAGGCGTGAACATATTTAATTTTGTTTACAAACATTTTGATTTTGTCATATTGCTATAGATAACAAACAAACAGACAAAAACCTCTGTTTTGAAAAGCTGGTAGCACATGATTACATTGTTTTTAAGACTTGGTAAGTAAGAAAGTTTCAACTCTTTATTTTACACCAATAAAAATACGAGTATGCAATAAGTGACACAGATATGTACCTACTGACTTAGATATTATATTTGTACATTGATGTTTAAAACTAGGATTCCCTGTACTATGCATAACAAACGATCAAATCGAAATATTATTATTGTATCGATGTGCCGTGAGCCTGCCGGCGGCGTGGTGCAAAACAAAACACCATCACGCGTATCTCACGTTTGGGAGCAATAAACTCGATCGGAAATGTCATTCCACAACCACACGTATCAAAAATAGCAAAAGAACAATTTTCCAGGAGGAATGTGACATTTTCCTGAGAGAGAAAGAATTTAAACTATACAAAATAAATAAAATTGTTACAATTGGTCTCGTCATAATGTTAAAAGGTGATATGAAATAGTTCTTTGGTTTCGAATAAGCCACAGCTTACAACTAGTCCAGTACATAAAAGAAACTGTCTTGAATGACCCATGCTGTTTGGGTCTCTGCGTGGGAACGGAAATAGGTATGCAAACTTAGTTTCAGTATTAATGTTAAACGTTAATTTATTTTTCAGTGTATTTTTTGAGAATGTGAGTGCCGGCGAGCAGAAACATTTCCATCTCTCCCTCCCGTCCACTCCACTCAGTTGTACCATATTTCTAATTAAAGTAGTGTGTTACTGACGTTATCGTACTTATCCCACGAATTTAAAACAGTATTTAATTTTGGAATGGTACAAAAATTCTAAAACCTGATTTTGGTGGTTTTAATGCCGTAAATTTATTATGGTGTCATTATTTTAGTTACGAATTAATGTAGATAATAAATATCTACCACATGATTTTTTTTATTTTACATATTCGATGTTGTTGTCATAGACACGGCGAAAAAGCGATTTTGACACTTGAAGTTTCCATAGCCATACGCCGTATTTAAAAATAAAGCCTATGTCGCTAACAGTTAAGGACGAAACTAACGATTATATACCTCATGTATAGATACCTCATGTCAAAATCAATCAAGCATCAAGGCTGCAGAAGAAATTCACTAACATAAATACATACGTGCATACACTGGGTAAACATTTGTTGGGAGTGCCCAAAGCTAATTAGATCTTTGACGATCTTTTGTCAGCACTAGTTTGATAAATTTATAATCTATGGTCGCGATCTATGGTTCCTTCCTCCTCTCGTCATCGTGGTATCGTGAAATAACCGTGTGTAAATTGTGTCCTAGTAGAAAAAAAAATACGCAACTCAAATCCCTTCAACATTACACTTCTTCTGAGGCAGTCAAGTAAAAAAAAATCTCAATCAATATCCAACACGATTCAGATCCGATAAATTACAAAGGGTACATCCAAAGCCGGAACGCTATCGAAGTGGTATCACTCGCAAAACAGGACCCCTCGTCAAGGCTTAATCTGCTTAATCCATTGGTACTACGGATTGATGCTTCGGCCAGATGGACACCGCGATACCAAAGTGACACTCGTTTTACCCATGTAAGGTCCTAATACGTATTCCGTATCGACCGTGTCTGTAAAGACCTAATGGTAGTGAAGACAGTTATCGTTTTAGATATCAGAATATCGATGAAAATTATGTCTTTCTATTTGAAAATGTATGTATACTGTACAGTACGGTCGTTTTAACTTGGCTGCTCTGAACATAAGCTCCGCCTGCGCATACCGCCTCATACCGCCAAATGGTCTCAAAAATTTTATTGTGCAGTCACTTGCGCAAATTCTGAGAGGTCAAGTTAATAAGGCCGTACTGTATGTATGTTCACCGTAAAGCTAGTGATAAATATGTAATGTACGTTATATTTAAATAACCACTCTAAAAAGTAAAAAAAAACGACTTCAATCTTTAACTTATACGGTTTTCTCATGGATTCCGTTGTCAGAACTAGACGAAATAGGACCAATCTGGAAGCACCAGCTTTTAAATAAAAAAACAATCCTCCAAATCGGTGAACCCAGTCAAAAGTTCTGAGGTAACAAACACAAAAAAAGACGAATTGATAACCTCCTCCTTTTTGAAGTCGGTTAAAAAAACTCATTGTTACATGCCCGGATTCGAACCCGAGTCTCACTCATAAGAGGGCGGGCTCACCAACCAAGAGTGAGAGTCTATCTATACAAGAGCTAACAAGCAAGTCATCATTGTCGAGTCCACAGGGGGCCAATTCCACTACATGTCAACGGTCAGTCAATGGTGTTATTGGCACTTTTCAGAGTTACCATTGACTGACCATTGACATGTCATTGTCATCCAACTATAACCGTTGACATTTAGTGGAATTGGGCCCAAGCTCGGATGTCGTCCCACCTGCGATCCGTCCCGCTAAGCCACTGTCTGTAAGCGGGTTGTACATCACTCACCGGTTGGGGTGGAGCCCCACTGCGAATGTAGAAGCTGAGTAGACCGAAATGAGTGCACAAAGGAGTTTTCATACCATCTATTCGAAAATTGACGTTTTGTTCCTCAATAAAAGGGAGAAAAGTAAGTTTTTCCAAAGGGTTTTAATAAGTGAGAATAAAAGTGTTTTGAATTTGGAATTAAACATATTTTTCAACATTCTTAGAAAAAGCTGAGATTAGCAAAATAAGTTTGCATTTAAGGTTGGCGCCACTGTAGTTCACATCAAACTTTTGTATAACAAAACATTAGTTCAATTTTTCGCCGCATTAGGTTGACATGGCTGAATGGCGTTCGATGGTTGTGCCACACTGTTAGAAAAAAAACTCGCTGTGGCAATGCGCTTTCGTAGTGCGTACTACTTAGTACGTACTTTAAAACCCTCACTTCGTTCATGATTCTACAATAGAATATCGCACTACGTTCGGGATTGTTCGGGATATAATATAATATATACGAGAGGGATTGCACAAATACAATACAATTTTAATACATTTTTAGGGTTTCGTAACTAAATTGGTAAAAAAAAAACTCTTATCTGATTGCAACCATAGAGGCAACTGGGAGGAAGTACTGACTAATGCCTTTCTGATCTGTTAGTTACAAAAAAAACATCATGGATAACATTTAGGAGTATGTTCAGCAGTGAACTATTGTCAAATAACATTACTGACGGAATTTCCACCGCTTTGCCCCAACAGCCGTGAATCACTCTCGGCAGATAGCTGACAGCGGCTAATCGCGGTTATCGGCGCGGATTGGGCATTCAAAATGGCGTTTGCTAGCTTTATCACCGGAAACATCTCGCTTGGGGCTCTTGTGATTAGCAAGCTGACTTGACGTGGGCATTTCGTGAAATATTGTTCGGTCGCAATGGTGTTAACATTTAACCACTAAGTAGATATGTTGCATCGAGCCTCGTCCAAACATTGCCACATCAAAGACTGTACAAATGTAACTTTCTGATCTCATGTCTTAGGACTGGTAATTATGGATTACAATAATAATTATGATTAATAGCCTGACATAGCACCGGTCGGTTAATCCCATGCATGTTGGTCAACTAAGTAGTTTGTAATTTTAAAATAGCCTTTTTATGTAATTTTTGCTTAACTATTGTTTTAAATTTGCTTTCTAACATACGCCAGCAAATCAGTACCATCTTTCTGGAGCATATCAGTTCTTCCGATGAAATGATGAGAATCGTTTTGAATAAATTGAACACGAATGAGATTGCTACTTCGGAATATGAGCCGCAGTATTTTATAAAAATGCAAATTCCAAACGGTCGTTCCGTACGATCATTCGGCCATCAGTGACCCGATAGCCGGCGAGGGAGTGAGATGTTTATATTGTTGTGTATTTGTACGTGGGTGCGAAAGGGATAAAATATCAGAAATAGATAAATAGAATTATCTCTGTCCATGGACATATCAGATTTTTTATTGAATTTTGAATAGCCGTTCTGAAAATTTCGTTATTGATGTCCTATTGTGTCACATAAAGTACAAGAGGAAATTTGTGGTGTATCAGAAAAGCACTTCTGTTTTCCATTTTTAAGTGGTAATCTATCCTAAAATAACAATAGTCCAATAAGCTGTTCGAAAGACTCCGAATTATCCACAAATCATTGTGAACACTTGCCCAGTGAGTCATCTCTCAGTCACACTCTGCGAATCTTTCCGGTTGAAATTTTCAGACATTGTGTATTTCTTATAAAGCTATAGCAACATAATGCTGCGGGGGAGCTACGACACTTCGATACGGCCAGCGCTAAAACCAGTCGATTAGCTTTGAATATATCCAATATACAATTTTTTGCACATTGTACCAGCGCCTTTTTTACAACTAGCTTTCTACTGAACAATGTATTAAAAAAGTTAAAAACTAAAGGTAACCTGTGCTTGTCCGACTAGCACTTGGCCAAATGAGCACAGGCTCTGCCTATAAGTAACCGTGTGTGAATTGTAGTCAAAAACATAGAGTATCACTGCAAAACTTAGTATAAAATACAGCCGTTTTCCATGCCACTTCCCACAACTACCTTTGCTCAAAACGAATCGACTCAATCACGCTCCGCTCAGACGTCCCATCTAAAACAATACTCCCTAATGGCGCTCATCAAACTAGATTGTCTGTTTCTACATATTTGATGTGCCGCTCACGGGCGATATATACAAATTGTTATGGAATGGAAAGCCAAAAAAATAAAAAAATCTTAGTATGTAAGGCCGACTTTTGACGTGATAAGTATAAGTATAATCTCACGCCTTTTTTATCCCCGAGGGGGTAGGCAGAGGTATTCCATTACTGGATATACCCACATTTCATGAGATATATTGGACCCCTAAACGTGATAGGTGGTGAGCCTATCGCCGGACCGGGTCTATTTACACATGTCTCAGAAATAATTCTGAGACCTGCGGGTTTCCTCACGATGTTTTCCTTCACCGTCGAGCTAGTGATAAATATGTACGTAAGTTTTTGAAAAACTCATTGGTACATGCCAGGATTCGAACCCGAGCCTCACTGATTTTAGGCAGGCTCTTTAACCGTCCGGGCTATCACCGCTCTTTGACGTGATAACGTCTTATAATTCCTGTCAAAAAAAAAGTGTCACGTTCCGCCTTACCCGAGCGTGCAAGCGAGAGCGCGGAACAAGGGATAGAGAGGCACGACCAACCTAAGCGTTCGGCCTGTAACGCATCTATAAAAGTATGCAATTTTTCATCAATGTTTTCTTATGACGTTATCGTGTAAATTCATTGTCAGTAAACCGACTTTACAGACAACTATTTTGTTAAGAATGTGGACGAAGTTTAAAAGATATAAAATAGCTCTTTTCCATGCTAATTCTTACATCTACCTTTGCTCCAGACGAATCGACTCAATCGCGATCCGCTCAGACGTCCCATCTAAAACAATACTCCCCTAATGGGGCTAATCAAACTGGATTGTCTGTTTCTATATATTTGATTTGACGCTCACGGGCGACGAAAACAAATTGTTCTAGGACGAAACACGTTTTGTCTTGGCAGGCCTTTTGGCTCAGTTGGTAGTGACCCTGCCTTCTATGCCGGAGGTTGCCGGTTGGATGGCCTACTAGGCCTTTAAACCAAGTCTGTATTTTAGACTTTAAACGTAGTTATAGGGCTCTGTTTCAGAGTCCATGCACAAAAATTCAGTGACTTCAACACTTTCTACATCCTTCCCTGGTTATCAACAGTGAAATTATAGCGCTTTTACTGAAGACTTCATTGTGACTTCTTGAGGCAATCTAAAAATATCCATCCCTCGCATTTTGTCGAATTTCCGATTCACTGCAAACTTTTACGGACAGTTGCCACATAATATACGATCACTAATACACCGAAATACACAGCAAAATGAAAATTATACAAAAAACATGACGTCCTTCTTCGGATTCCCGCCAAAAAGCCGCCAACATTTGTGTGTCTGAGCTAGGGTTGCTATAACCGTACTATAAATATATGGTACTAGCGACCCGCCCCGGCTTCGCACGGGTGCAATGATAACACTAAAACCTTCCTCTTGAATCACTCTATCTATAAAAAAAACGGCATCAAAATCCGTTGCGTAGTTTTAAAGATCTAAGCATACATATGGACAGTCAGACAGCAGGAAGCGACTTTGTTTTATACTATGTAGTGATATAGGGTGAGCCATAATCTTCATACTTTACACTGTGACGAACAACCCTTAGCTGAGCAGTGGGCTGTTACGGGTTGATGATGATGAAGTTTTATTCTTCCACTAGCGACCCGCCCCGGCTTCGCACGGGTGCAATGCTAAATTTTCTTTGCTATAAACCTTGCGGAGCCCGAGACCTTTCCAACGAATGCAAAACCGTGGAAATCGGTTCGTCAGTTCTGGAGTTAAATCGTCAGGAAGGAAAACCCGACTTATTTTTATATAGTAGATAACATCGGACGTACATAATTCGAAATGTTGTGACTTGTCATTCACCATCATACACAGTAACCTATTATACAGGATGTCTCTTACCAAAACTTGTAATAATATCGTAAACACTTCAAGTTCCTACGAAAATCGAACGCTATTTGTAAAATAGACCCATAGAAGAGCAGTGACAATGGTCCGTCGCCTGCGCAGACAATGGCCGCCGGACAATGCTTGTTTGGCTGCGCGCACCTGGCCGACGCACGTGTGTCTGCGCATGCGCTGGCATCGTAATGTCCCTATTGAGTAATGAAATGACGGACGATGCGTGGACGATGATTTTTGAAATCAAAATAAAAAAATTGGATGTCAGTAAAGTCGGTTTACTTACGATAATTTCAGGTGATAACGTCGTAAGAAAACATTGATGAAAAATTGCGTACTGGAGTGGAATATAAAGAAAAGCGTTACAAGCCGAACGCTTAGGCCGATCGTGCTTCTCTATCGCTTCTTCCGCGCTCTCGCTTGCACGCTCGGCTCAGGCGGAACGTGACACTTTCTCGTGCACCGGCGTTCATCGATTTATAAGATGTCACGTCAATAAATATGCTCATGACTTTGTCCCCGAGGGGGTCAGAAGACCGGTATATTCTTTGGACCCCTAAACGTGATATGTGGTGGGTTGTTGTTACACATGTCTTAGAATTACTTCTGGGACTTGATTTTGTTCTTTAGCTATTAATAAATATGTACGTATGTTTTTGAAAAGCTTGTTGGAACTGCCCTTAAGTTTCTTGCTGGCGCTTCTCGGGGTACTGCAATTGGAGCCAGCAACTCGTCGCTGGTGATGGGCTGCTGTTTACATTTAGCCAATTTTCATGGACGAGTTAAGAGTGCCTTGTTATTAGACTATTGACCTTTCGAAGTGTACTTTTTGTACCTACAGAAAATAAATGATTTTTGGCTTGCCCTCGCCAGGATTCGAACCGGTCCCTCACCCATAAGAAGCGGGTTTCAACTTCAGGGCAATCTGAATCCTGCAATCGATGTACTTACATGCCTCACTACATGAGGTATCATTAACAACACAACTGTCCAGTGCTATCTTTTTCCAAATCGACCAGTCTCTTTGACATTTATACTAGTAGAATTATTATATTCCAAAAGGCACATAGCGTATTAGCCAGATTGTTCCGCTCAGTCAAACAACGCAGCCGATGGCGTTTTAATTAAACCGCGAAAATGGAACCGGCATTTCGCAGCTGACGGCCTCCGAGGATTCAATGCAAAACAATGGGCTATTTAACTATGTGGAAAATAAACTATAATTGTTGTCTTGCTCATTGATGCGTTTTACCAGCATTTGCCTTGATTCAGATATATAAGCAGAAAGGCTTACGGTTAAAGAGCCTGCTTCATATGATGATATCAGTGAGGCTCGGGTTCGAAGCCTGGCATGTACCAATGAGTTTTTCAAAACACTTACGTACATATTTATCACTAGCTCGACGGTGAAGGAAAACATCGTGAGGAAACCCGCAGGTCTCAGAATTAATTCTGAGGCATGTGTAACAGACCCGGTCCGGAGATGGGCTCACCACCTTTACGTTTAGGGGTCCAATATATCTCTTGAAATGTGGGTATATCCAGTAATGGAATACCTCTGCCTACCCCCTCGGGGATAAAAGGCGTGAGATTATTTTATTTTAACGTTGAGGGGTCGAATATGCTCGTGAATAGTAGGTATTTCTAGAAATGGAATACCTCTGCCGGACCGGGTCAGTTACACGTGCCTCAGAATTAATTCTGATTATCATCATGAGAAGCGGGCTCTTTAACCTTAACCTATCACTGCTCTGGTAATGTCTGGATCCACTAATCTGATTTTGAATATTCCTATTCCCCAAAGACAAAGGTTTTAATATTTTACCGCGAAACCGCGCGACGTGGCTAGAGGATAACCGTATCCGCATTTAGATATTCGGGGCCGCAGTAAACCATATCGGGGGCCATAAACGGCGGCTGTAAAACTGCACTAGCTCGGAACAATCACAACACAAACATACGAAACTGCCGCACTACACAATACATGTAGTAAACATCTGGTGTAATGACTGTTTGTAAATTACATTCATCCAACTTCTGCAACTTCTTGGGATGGAATTAGATGTTTTAATAAAAGCGAAATTTATTTCTTTTAGTAGTGTATCATCTTATCGTATAAATAGCAGTTTTCACTTGAATTTTGGCATTTAGTTTATAACCAGCAGCGGCCCGCGGTTTCATGCACGTCGGTTCCGTTCCCGTGGGAAAATTATACACCATGTTACTCAAAGAGAAGCAAGCTTCTCATTAGCAAAATATTTTTTAAGACTTGCATCTAGTTTATTCCCGTTCCCGTGGGAATTTCCGGAAATCCCTTCATAGTGGTTCAAGTGGTCGCCTACGAGTTACGACATATAAGATACCTACATACCATATTGCAAATAGCGGGTGGCCAGCGGTGGTGCCACTTACGTCATAAGAAACCTTTGTAAAAAATTTCATGCCTCCAGACCTAGCGGTTTCGGCTTTGCGTTGATCGATCAGTCAGTCAGCCAGTCACTTTCTTCAGATAGTAGTCTAAGCTGGTTCTTACCCTAACCAATTAAGTTTCCGCCACCCAACAAGACATTTGCAAATTGTATAATACCTACTAAAGCAATATAAAATATGATCATATTCTCAGGTATGTGTAACAGCACCGCAGTCCGATGGGCTCACCAACTTCACGTTTAGGGGTCCAAGGAACATACTGGAGAAACATGAGTATTTTCGAAATGGAATACCTCTGCCTACCCGCTCGGGGATAAAAGCCTTGAGATTATATGTTAAATTTTTTTCTTAATGTCACTATTTTATGTCCCTCTTCATAACATTTACTTCTTTTGTTGAGGTCTTTATCGCTCAACTACAAAGGTAAGTGTGTGGTCGCGAGAGTTTGCAATGCGCAGCTTCACCTGCGTGGGCGCAGGTTACTGCGCCGTATAGTGGGATTTAAAGTTAGAGTCAAAAATCATTTATTTTCTGTAGGTATAAAAATACACCAGAAAAAGAAAAAATACAGAACCAGCAAGAAACTAAACGGCTTAATATTTATCATAATGTAACATACCGACGATTTGGACCTTACGGGGTCATCAGGCTGGTCTGAGCGTTAAACGCGCAATAAAAAGTAAAGTAAAGTAATAAAACTGTACCTTTTCCTGTTAACCCTTAACGGCAAAGCAATGGTATTGGAATTTTGCTACAACGAGATAAAGCACAATTTCGGGTGAGCTTGTTTTATCCTCGAGACTTAAACTTTAAAGTAACGGGCGTCCACTTACCGTGCCGCTGCGAATTTGTAATGCGGAGTGTGTTTGATACTCAATTAGCGTGGACATATATGTAACGCGGAAGATTTGCG
Source organism: Ethmia dodecea (assembly GCA_963855545.1). Classification (NCBI taxonomy): domain Eukaryota; kingdom Metazoa; phylum Arthropoda; class Insecta; order Lepidoptera; family Depressariidae; genus Ethmia; species Ethmia dodecea. The sequence goes on along the minus strand of OY979463.1, from coordinate 7,766,985 downwards.
AACTTTTGTGTCTCATCATAACATTTATTACTAGCAGCGCGCGGTTTCACCCCCATTGTTCCCGTTGCCATATAGTTCCCGTTCCCGTGGGAATATCGGAATAAAAAGTATCCTATGTCCGTCTCCTGGTACTAAGCTACCTCCGCACTAACTTTCATCCAAATCGGTTCAGCCCTTGAGTTAAAAATAGTGTAACAAACACGAATTTCTTTTATATAGATTATTATAAGCATCTCGCCAGGTTGTAGTAATTATTTACTTTTATTTGATAGCCCCATGTTTCATGAGTCTGCATGTATTGCGTAAGGTTTGGGTTCGTACAGTCAAAAGGACGTGGAGCCTGACAATTTGGACTTTGTAACGTTCTTATTACAATCGCCTCAGAGCTTAGACTCGCACTTCAAGTGTAATGCTTCATGTGTTCTTGACTGTGCAATACATGACCAGAAATTAAACAGGTTCTCAACTTTCAATGGTTCAACTCTTAATGGTTTTGGGCCGAAATTTGAGTTTATTGCTGGTTCTTCTCGGGGTACTGCATTTGGAACCAGCAACTCGTCGGTGGAGATGGGCTGCTGTTTACATTTAGCCAATCTTCATGGACGAGTTTAGACCTGTCAAAAGGTGTATCTTAAAAAAGACTCGATAATAATTCCACCACTCATTATCGATACAAAAATACACCGTGCACAGCTTAGCACAACACTACTCGATGACTGCGCACAATCGGCTAATTAATGACAATGCGGCGCGGGCGCATGGGGGGGGGGGGGATGACGCTGCCGATTCCCGCTCACATGCTAATTCAATTAAATAATTGGGTCGAGTTGGGTGCAGTTACTGTGTTCACATACCGTCGGATTTGGTCGGGTAGTTTGACATAAGCCCACTGCTGGGGTGCAGTGTCAGCTGTAATAGTAAGTTTTTATGGGGCACAATTTAGACGCGGTTTTTAGTCCCAAACTAGGCAGAGCCTGAGTATTGCATAACTGATAGACATACTTACTTAAATAAATATTAAACACCCAGACACGAAGCCAACAGACATGTTCATGCACACAAATGTTGGTCCCGAGCGGGAATCGAACCCGCGACCTCCGCGCCAACATGCCCGTCAATTATGAAGGAACCCTAAGTACCGGACCGCGTCAGGTCGGTCGGGTCGGACCCCGCCACTCACGACGATATTTTTCGTGTATTCTTATTAGATTACAACGTGACGGACAGACAGACGGCCTAACGAGCCGAGCTGTATCAGCGGTCAATCCTCGATGACGCAGCAATTTTATAATTGGTCTCAACTAAAGGAAGCCATAAAATTTTAATAACTTAATTTTTGCTTCGTTCTTTCACACGCATTCTTTTAGGGTTGGTAGATGTATGTATTACATTTGGAAATACATTTTCACTCAGTATATTTTTTAGACAGTTCAGGTGAGCGGGGGTGATGGTGAAGGGAAACATCGTGAAGAAACCCGCAGGACCCAGAATTGTTTTTCAGACATGTGAAAATAGACCCGGTCCGGGATGGGTTCACCTATCACGTTTAGGGGTCCAAAGAATATCTCGTGAAAAGTGGATATATAGAAATATGGAATACCTCTGCCTACCCCCTAGGGGATAAAAGGCGTGAGATTAATAACTTATTTATTTAAAAAAATAACAACTGCCAGGATTCGAACCCGAGCTTCGCGAATGAGAAACGGCCTCTTTAGCCACAGGGCTATCACTGCTCTTATGTAACAAGTGGCATACAAAAGATCACGCGTCACATTAAGAAGTGTGCACCATGCTTTAAGTAACCGTTTAGCAATGAAAAAAACATTTACTCGAGAAACAAGAACCATTAAAACCAACTTTGTAACACTGCGTAGCGCGCTACGAGGTGCTACGACTGCGACGCGTAGCAGTTCAAAAACTCTAAGCGTCTATAAAATTTTATAATTTATTTGATTGTAGATACATTGTATATTTTTTTATGATTTTATTATTCTTATAGAAGTGTGTGCATGTATATATAAAAGGCTATTAATTGCAAAAATTAATGGACATAATATTACAATGGTAATTTTATGAATGATGAATTGAGGAGATTAGACATCAACGAGTGCGGAGTGTATAAATAAACAAAATTATATTGTAGGTTGTTTCGCGTATACAAGTTTTGTTTTTACTATTATAGCCGCCAGAATAAGTTACTTTCCATATTTTTTATTAGCGCATTTTATATTAAACTGCACTGATAAAAAACTGAGGCTGCAGAGCCTCCAGCACCGTCGCAAAGTAGCTTGCCTCTCGGTATTCTACAGGATTCATTTCGGTGAATGTGCGAAGTCACTTCATGACCTGATACCCCCCTCCCCATTCCATCTCCGGGGCACGAGTCGCCGGTTGGGATTCCACCCTTACGTTGTAGACCTACCTAATATTCGCACAAAGCGCTTCGCTTCAACATTTTAATGCGAACGGCTAAGGAATGGAACTCCCTGCCTGCGGATCTGTTTCCGGAACGCTATAACCTGGGCCTCTTCAAGGCAAGAGTGAATAGGCATTATCTAGGCAAACATGCTCCATCGTCGTCTGCATCATCACTTTCCATCAGGTGAGATGGCAGATGAATGGTTTGCCTATTATTATTAAAAAAAAAAAAAAACTATTTTTATACCTCCAATCGTTTTGGTTGTCTGGAAGAGATCGCTAAAAGCGATAAGATCGCCCATTGTACTTTAGTTAATGTTGGTATGCATATTGTGTTGTTTTTGTGTACAATAAAGAGTTATTGTATTGTATTGTACAATGCACAAATTCCGCTTGTAGTATGTGAATATGCGCATAATTTCTAATACGTAATGAAATATAGCGTGATATTTTTATGCCATCTTTCTCACTTACTAAACCGACTTAAAGGCACCAACGAGTTTTTCTTAACCGTATTTTTTTTCCAAAAATTCTTCAATAACAAACAAAATTTCACATATTCCATTTCCATGCAAATATGGGACGGTGCTACAATACTTGGAATACATTTAAACAATATTAAATTTAAACCGAGCCGAGAGCAATTTCATTACTTTTCAAGCCACTGAAAATGTTTCTCTGAAGACACTGTTGAATAATAAAGTTGGAATAATACTGCCCGCTCAGGAATGCTTGCGTCGCGCACATATTGGACTCCCAACCACGGAATATACTGACTGCTTTATTCATAGGAAAAATGTTATGTGACCTCTCAGATAAGCTAATATGATCTCGCCATTATCGCTGAGGAGATTGGCAGACGTGTTCCATTTCACTAGAATATTTTTTGATCCTCTTAACGTCACTTGCATAAGAATCAATTCTGGGAACTGTTTTCCTTAAACATCAAGCTAATAAGTCTTCTTTATCTAACTGACTGAGAGCAAATGACGTAAGTGAGTACTGAGTGTAAAGTTTTAAGTTCACATGTGCCCCAATCCCCCCCCTCTACTCCCCCCCCTCCCCCTACTCGCACCTCAAAGCTCGGCAACGCAGTTGTGACTCTTGAGTTGCAGGTGTCCATGGGCGACGGACGTCACTTACCATTAGGTGACCCGTCTGCTCGTTTGCCCCCTTTTTTATCATAAAAAAAAAACATGTGTTTACTTGTAGAATAAACTTAACAATATAATTCGTGGAAAAATACAAATGAATACGATTGAATTGGATTCAATAAAAGTTGTTTTAATTGGCAGAAATAATATTTAGAGACCGTGAAGACAACAGGATCCACACGGGCAATCCTATTGTTCCCACATACATACGTTTTTGAAAAACTCATTAGTACATGCCGACGCCTGGATTCGAATCCAAGCCCAGTGTTTATTTCACTAAGACGTAACAGTTTAGGCTATAAAAGTTAGTTCTATCTACTTTTCAACCGACTTCAAAAAGGAGGAGGTTATTAACTTGAGTGTATGTTTTTTCTATATTTGTTACCTCAGAACTTTCGACTGGGTGAACTGATTTTAAATATTCTTTTTTTTATTTGTGTGGTCCCATTTTAATTTGGTCCAATTCTGACAAGGTATCCATGAGAAAACCGGAACCATCGCAAAATGTCAGATACGCGAAATGTCGGAATTCTGACATTCTGCTTAACTGACCATTCGTATAAGTTGAAGTCGGTTTTTTACTCTTTAGAGTTCTATGTTATTTATAAATAAAAACTTGATTTCTTGTTGATATTTTCCGTGATTTAAACGTGACTGCCGGAATTGTTCCCCGACCACAAATCGATGCGAGTTATTTGAATAACAAAAGTGCGAGAGCGGCGCAAGGGCGGGGCGCCACTGTCAGCGGACTGCTGACAAATTCATTTATTTAGAGCAAAAATATTTTTCGCATTGAAGGCATCAACTTAAACACAATTATTATACAGTTTCTTACAATAAATAATAATAACAATTTGAAATTAAATTATCACATCGCACATAAACCTGGGGGCCTACCGCGTTTCTCCGATTAACTGACTACACTACGGTGACAGTTTTAAGGCAAAAAAAAAAGGTTCTTAAGTAAACGCGCATATTTTTTGACTGCGATGCCGATGGTACGAAGAGATTAGGTTAAAAAACTGCTTTAATCCAAATTGGAATGTTAAATTCATGTATTGAAAGCTCGAACGTTGAATAAAAACCGGTTTTATACGAAGGGTTTCTTAGAATTTCTAAAAACTAACTACGAGCTTTGCTAAGCTTTAAAAAAAAGTTATTTTTAAATATGGTGCAGAAATATTCGTGAGCGAATCCGACTCGCAGTTGGCCACTCTTACTCAATTCAATTTTATAGATAAAAAAAACACTGATAGTAGTTTATAGTCGTTTAAAACAGTAACATACGTCCAATGTTATTATTAAAAGCAATGAAAATTTTTAAATATTTTTTTTTACTGTGTAAAATAACAATTATTTACAAAGAAAATATACATTCATTTACAATAATTACAGATAAAAATGTCCTCCAAATAGGAACTATGTCTGACGTGCCCAGAAGCCTGGCCGCTTTCCCTCTCTGGATAGCTAGGCTGATCCTTTGACAGAGATAGCTCAGAAACTCTTTTTTTACTTATTGTTTATAATATCTTCATCTCAACCATACATGCTGAAGCGGTGGAGTTGAAATGACTTTCAATATGTGTATTTATAAGTTCCTACTTTAAATGAAACATTATAACTTTGATATATCATTTTACAAAGTACTAGCGACCCGCCCCGGCTTCGCACGGGTGCAATGCTGAATTTTCTTTGCTATAAACCTTGCGGAGCCCTAGACCTTTCCAACGAATGCAAAACCATGGAAATCGGTTCGTCAGTTCTGGAGTTAAATCGTCAGGAAGGAAAACCCGACTTATTTTTATATAGTAGATTGTTGCCTTGTATCACGCCTGCGTTTTTCCCGCGCAATCACCACCGCCACTGGGCCCCCACCCGAGCAATTGTCCAAGAAATATTGTTTTGTGAATGAAAAGCTTTCCGTAACCTACATCGACGGTGGCGTGTCGCTCTCTGGCGATTGGCGGCGACATTTACGACACGCCAGCTTCCGCCCCGCTGCGATATTTCACACTTACCACGTGGCACATTGCAACCATTTTACGGTCGTTATAACCTACTGAGACGGAACGTGGTCAGTTGTAAGAGTGCCTACAGCACGGAACTTTTGTAACCTTGTAATCACACTAGTATTATAACTGCGAATGTTTGTTGCTCTTTCACTGATGATACTAACATCATAATAACACGTAGGCTATATTTTATCCCCGTATTATCACGGGAACGGAAACGGAACGTGAAACGCAGGCGCTGCCAGTAGTAATATTTTGCCGTTTTGTAACGAGTATTTCAAAACAAATGATTTTTTAAAATTTAAAATTACTTTATTTGTGAAAACATGTAACGACGACCTTCCCAGAAAAAAAATAGTGGGATAGCGAAAACCCCGAGTAGTTTTTGAAGAAATCATGAACAGAGAAAAGAACCGAAGTCCAACAGAGAACCACCTTTCTTTAATTCGGTTAATAACATAGGACCTTTAAAGAGTAAAAAACCGACTTCAACTTATATGGTTTTCTCATGGATGGCATTTTCAGAACTGGACCAAATTGAAATGGGACCACACGGCACGGGAAGCAGAAGCTTTTAAACAAAAAAAAAATCATCCAAATACGTTCAACCAATCGAAAGTCCTGAGGTAAACAGTTGAATTGATAAACTTTTTTGAAGTCGGTTGAAATTGGTAGATGTTTTGAGAGTTATAAAAGCTTAGGTACTTATAGTGCGTACGTTGGATGGAATCGAGCTTCAGCGGCCGCTGACCTCAGGTTACAGGTTCAACCTCGCTCGCCACATTTACTTATTAACGACATGACGAAAAATAAAACTAATAAAAACATCCTTAATACCGTCATTTCGTCGAGAATTGGACAATATTTATAAACAACTCCAAGAAGCACGTGAACTATATCGGGCCAATGTAAACTTTATAGTGTGAGCTTTAGATGTCAATTTGGAATGCGACGTCACGCAGCAATTAAGCTTAGTTATTAATTTGTTAGGTCGTTAAGAGAGTCTTAAAATCGAGGGGGGACCGGCGCTAGATGATTTTCAACCATAACTCTTTGATATAGAGTATAAACGCGACAGGATTGTTTTAAATCGACGATTGTTAAGAGCTAGGGTTGGAAAAATACATAAGTAATTTTTAATTTTCTGTATTTTTATTTGGTTAAGAACAATACAATTTGAAAAAAAGTTTAAAATAAAATGATATTCTATTTCTCTAATAAAGTTTTACTATTTTTATTAGGGAGTAACATAGGCTGTGTTTTATCCACGTTTTCCCAAGGGAACGGAAACTACGCGGGTGAAACCTCGCGGAACAGCTAGTATAAAATAAACTCTAAACCACGCAACAAATGTTAGTGCGGTTTTGGCGATAAGCGATAAAGGTTTTTGTGTATCATATAAACCAAAGCGAAGCGGGGGCGTGTCGCTAGTATACCATAAAGTTACACAACCCTATTTCCCTGCAGCAAGCATATTTCATTTCATAAACGCAAAAACATAAATAACCCCGAATCCCAGCACAAATAATTTAAATTGTGCAACCCTTATCAAACGTCCCTTGCGTATTCCGGGATCCAACTCCGCTTTAAGGACCTCTCCAGACATCAAACGGGGTCCAGCAAAAGGCACCCTACTCGCATTCACGTCACCGACATGTTACCTGTTAGTTTTTTTAGCGAAGCTACATAACTGTTTTAATTTTCTTGTTAGCTGCTGCTTCTGGCTAAGTACAGAGATTTACTTATTTATTTATTTACCAACTTACACTAACAGAAGACAAACCACACATGTAAGTTACAGGCAATATACATTATTCAGTGAGAGTGCTGCGAGTGGCAGTCGACTCTAGGTAGCGACATGCTGTAGATAGGAATCTCGGTTCGGTGTGAAAAAATATATCAAGAGATTGATCGTGCTGTAAGATGTTGTTTATATGTGTGAGTGCCAAGTATATAAGGGACTAATATTAAGGGAGATTGTCTTTAAATTAGGTATATCAAATAGCGGTCGATGACGTGTAACTAAACCTAAGACCTTACTTATAATATGGATACATTTCTCTATACGAAGGAACCGTAATTCCAACGTATTAAAATTTCATACGCTGCAACACAAGCTAAACATCATATAATGCTAAGGCTAGTATTGCACAGCTCAAAGCAAGAATCTCATTCACAATATATCGTTTCAATATTTTGTTAACATGTTCTCTTGCACGGAATTAGAGAAAATCCACTTTTATGTCAAATCGCTGCTAATCTTATAGCAAGCGAGTATTGATGTTACACGTAAAGACGAATACGAATACAATCGCCAAACGTCCTACGCATAATTTTAAACGACCTCAAAATTTAGCTTTCATGATGATCTCCAAAGTATTAACTCAGGAGGCATCGCTAAATAGGTCGACACCGTCACAAATAACTTCTGCAATTTTGGCCATGTAATTTATTTATTTGATCGTCTAGTAGTGTAGGACACTACTTTGTGAATAGTAATCCAGATCCTTTTTGAGGATCATGATTTACCGTTTGCCATCAAAAGAAATCTTAACTTGATTCAACTATACTGTTAGTTTTCTATCGCATATTTATAAAATTGTCTTTCGCTCGCTTTAATCTTTAATAGCGCTGCCCACTTCAGCGCCATTCATGCCTAAGGCAATATTTCATGAAGGACACTTCATATTCCCCACCCCTGTTATCTCTTATCTGATGACAGACTCGAGATAAAATCGTCTTCCCCACATTCTCACCTCCTTTCAAGAAAAGAAATAAAAATGTGTTTGGTGGGAAGAGTAAGGAGCTCCACCTCGCCCCTTACGGTGATCGCCAACCCGCAACATTCCACAGCTGCGATTGCGACCCCCCCGAACGTCCCGGTTTTGCCGGACATCCGGTCTTTTATCCCGCCGAAGCAGGATCGTTGCGGCCGAAGCCGATTGTTGCGGCCGGAGCCGATTGTTGCAGCCGAAGCTGATTGTTGCGGCCGAAGCCGATTGTTGCGGCCGAAGCCGAGGTTTGCCCCGAAGGGACCGTTGCGACCGAAGTCGATTGATGCGGCCGAAGCCGAGTTTTGCCCAGAAGGGACCGTTGCGACCGAAGTCGATTGGTGCGGCCGGAGCCGTGTTTTGCCCCGAAGGGACCGTTGCGACCGGAGTCGTTTGTGGTGCCGAGTTTTGCCCCGAAGGCGAGTTACGGCAGTCATTAAGACCTCAGGATCATTTGCAGTAAGCCCCGAAAGGCATTCTCGAACATATTGATAATAAAAGTTACGCCCGGAGGCGCTTGGTGGTGAGATAGTCTTTAAGACCTCAGGATCATTTACAGTAAGCCCCGAAAGGCAATAAGTCCCGTAGGACAACTCGTTCATAGGTCTCAATGCTCGTCGTAACCCGACCTCGGTCCCTACGAGCCATCGATTCTCGTTCAGCCATCAGAAGCGCTGTCACACCCTGAATGAGCTTATAATGGTAAAACCATTAATTTATATTGATACGCGTCGCGCGCGCACTCATATGATAGTATGAAGTAACCAATGTACGTTCTGCAAATACATGGTTACCATAAGATATATGAGGCATTCCTCATTTTCTCGTTCATTCGTGGTATCACTTTTATTATAATATCAAGCTCAACAGAAGCATGACAAACATCCCCGTCAAGCCAATCAAGATTCTAGACCCCTTTACCATGCCAATACGAATACCGACATGACTCCAGTTCCAGACTCCGAAGAGCCTTACTCCCGAAGATTTGGTCGAGTGTTCGCGTACTAGACCAACAACACTCCTCGAAGATAACTTGTGTTAATGCCCAATTCGCACCGCACAGGTCCACGACCAAGCTAGATGTTGCTTTTCACATTTCAATGAGAGACGTTATCAACCTCCATCAATTAAGTGTTAGTCGATACCATCGTCTCCGTTACTTAGCACCAAAAAGCTCAGAAGTAGTCCAAGGGTGTTTACTATGAACCACAAGACAGCGCTAAGAGGTGCGTCGTCAGTCATTCTGCTACTACCTCCAATGTGTAATATTTAAAAGCGATCGTTACATCAGACGAAGCTTATGGAACATGTCCAAAAACTAAGTCCATATAAGATCACCGTGCCGTACCGTTAGGCAGTGCTGAGGTCCGGACTTTTTACCTTTTCGCACTATATCGCCAAACAGTGTTGAACAAGACAATTGTGAGTCGAAGCGTAAGCCCCAACATCACAAGCAAGTCATAATGCAAGTTAAAGAACGGAGGTATCGCCACCGCCAAGCTAGCATTGGTATGTGCCGACATAAACACCGACCGCGGTGCGGTGAAACGTACTGACACAACCGCTGCACCACTCGGACAGTACCACACCCCGTCAATAACTCAAACACTACAACCCCTGCCTCGTCCCGACATTTGCGTTCGAGCGGACGGCGTTAGCCGCCCTAAGATGGGAGGGAAACCCAGGTGTTATCATAGGCCAAACTCTCTTATTTACTTTTATTTTGTCATGCATTTCATATATTAGGCTCGTTTAGAATATTGCATAAAACTACCATATTCCATTAATCAGACAGGGAACCCATACCTGCCTGTCCTCTTAACTTCTGTTATTAACGAACCTTCAAGCTAATAACGCCATATGAGAGTTTCATATTTTTATTTTATTTATTTATTTATATGTCATATTGCTCAACAGGACTGACCCATGTATCATACATCCTAGGTCCAACCTTTGGTTGAGGTGGCAGCCTCGCCCCGCGACCGCGCACCCTCCCTCACCATATATGCCAGAACCCCCTCTTCGTGTCCCGCCCGGAAAAACCCGACCATCTCCGATTTGGATGAAACCTTTTGTATATCGTAGGGTCCGTGAATAGCATTACAATGGTATACTTTTTATCTCTCTAGCTCCAATAGTTCCGGAGTTATAACCGAAAAATGGTTTATCTTAATACAAGAACTATTCCGCTATATTTTCCATACTAAACAAGTTTCGGTTTTTCCTGAACCCTACTGAAACCAATTTCTAACTACTTTTATGAAACTTTTATGCTATTTTAACATCTCTTCGATCATACCAAGCCCTATTTTACTGAATTTTCATAATTTTTCGTATTTTCCTAAGTTTTAATATTTTTCTATTTCTGACTATATTTACATGTGTTTACATGTTTACAGCCCCACCAAGCTGTTTTATGTTCTTTTAGTATTCTATATATGATATTAGGGTTGAGGAGTTACAACCAGCCCCCAAAATTCTCTGTAATTCATGAAAGAGAATTTTTCAGAGCTTAAATAATAGGCGTTTACTTATTAATATCTGTTTATTTATTTATTAAAAAAAAAAAGAACGGCCACCAACCTCCCCTATTACCACATCTATCCAATGATGACCCCTCCCCATTTATCTCCATTTGAATGTGGTTAAACGTTATGATCTTCCCAAAGGTATTCACCATGTAATTAAATGAAATGATTTTCTCAAAGGTATGCAGTTTGAAATATTATTTTGAATAATATGCTGTGATCTTTCCAAAGTCATTGATTTACATTCATTAAATCATTAAAATTTTCAAATAAAATAAAAAATCGCTTTCCATCATTCACTATGCAAACACCGTTTCTCTTATCAAATAGAAATTCAATCTTATATTTTGTCATAAAATCAAACCCCAAAATCATAGACCTTGTAAGACCGGGAACGATTAAAAAGGGTATTTCCAAGATTAACCCTTTAGTAAGCTCAACAGGCAATATAACTTGTCTATTTATCTTCGAGGAGCGTTGTCCCACAGCCCCCCGTATTTGCAACCCTTTGACTAGTATAATTGGTAACTTAGGGTTTCTCTTATTTATTTCATTAAACATTTCTTTTGAAATGCAAGTAATATCTGAACCCGTGTCTAACAGAGTCAAGATTTTAAGGCCTTCACATTTGACTAATATATCGGGTCGCATCCCACCAATCAATTCTTTCGTCCTTTCATCTTCTTCAAATACTGTATTTAAATGTTTACTCTGTATCAATTTTTCAGCCGAAAGCAAATTAAAACGGTCTCGAATGAGACCTGATATACCCTCTATGATATTTATATAACCAAGACCAGTTCACCCCACCTGGTCTTTCGCCTCGATTGGTTTTATTATACCTTTACTATGTTTGCCCAATGGCTGGCCGGGTTGCCACCCATGCCTTATCATAATCTTATAACTGATCGAATTGACTTGTGGGGTTGTGCCCCGTTTCCTAGCTGAGCGCTGTGGGGCAGAGCTGCACCCAGCCTCTACTAGTTTTTTGGAGGTTCTTCAATGGCCTTCACAGTTTCCAACGATGCGGTAACCGGAACAGTGGGCGCCTTCACTGCACCAGTCCCGCCTCGCATGAAACCTGTGTTGTCTTCTCTTGGCCTCTTCCAATCTTTGTACTTGATGGAAGCCTTATGCGCTCCTTGAGGAACGAGACATGAGCTACTCTTATGATGTGGTCCCTTGTCAACTTCTTATAAAATTCACAAAGAAAAGTCTTGCTCAATTTCAAAATAAAATTAAAAGTGGTCCCATCTATAATCACATAGTCCTCCTCTATTGGGTTTATGTACAATAATCACTATTCCTATTCTTCCTTATTATTTATTCAATCAGACACCTGTAACAAAGAAATTTTTCATTAATTTCATTTTTATTGGCAACCATTTCTTAGGGAGGACCTAAAGCTAGGTGTCTGAAGCATGATCTCTCATTCCATTTTCACGGACAGCAAATTGTAGGCATGAAGCCTACTTTAGGCAAGCCACAACCAAGCACCAGGTCAGAATATAAATCGTTGATCCATATCCTGGCCATCACGGAACCAAATTGTAACTAAACCTAAGACCTTACTTATAATATGGATACATTTCTCTATACGAAGGAACCGTAATTCCAACGTATTAAAATTTCATACGCTGCAACACAAGCTAAACATCATATAATGCTAAGGCTAGTATTGCACAGCTCAAAGCAAGAATCTCATTCACAATATATCGTTTCAATATTTTGTTAACATGTTCTCTTGCACGGAATTAGAGAAAATCCACTTTTATGTCAAATCGCTGCTAATCTTATAGCAAGCGAGTATTGATGTTACACGTAAAGACGAATACGAATACAATCGCCAAACGTCCTACGCATAATTTTAAACGACCTCAAAATTTAGCTTTCATGATGATCTCCAAAGTATTAACTCAGGAGGCATCGCTAAATAGGTCGACACCGTCACAAATAACTTCTGCAATTTTGGCCATGTAATTTATTTATTTGATCGTCTAGTAGTGTAGGACACTACTTTGTGAATAGTAATCCAGATCCTTTTTGAGGATCATGATTTACCGTTTGCCATCAAAAGAAATCTTAACTTGATTCAACTATACTGTTAGTTTTCTATCGCATATTTATAAAATTGTCTTTCGCTCGCTTTAATCTTTAATAGCGCTGCCCACTTCAGCGCCATTCATGCCTAAGGCAATATTTCATGAAGGACACTTCATATTCCCCACCCCTGTTATCTCTTATCTGATGACAGACTCGAGATAAAATCGTCTTCCCCACATTCTCACCTCCTTTCAAGAAAAGAAATAAAAATGTGTTTGGTGGGAAGAGTAAGGAGCTCCACCTCGCCCCTTACGGTGATCGCCAACCCGCAACATTCCACAGCTGCGATTGCGACCCCCCCGAACGTCCCGGTTTTGCCGGACATCCGGTCTTTTATCCCGCCGAAGCAGGATCGTTGCGGCCGAAGCCGATTGTTGCGGCCGGAGCCGATTGTTGCAGCCGAAGCTGATTGTTGCGGCCGAAGCCGATTGTTGCGGCCGAAGCCGAGGTTTGCCCCGAAGGGACCGTTGCGACCGAAGTCGATTGATGCGGCCGAAGCCGAGTTTTGCCCAGAAGGGACGGTTGCGACCGAAGTCGATTGGTGCGGCCGGAGCCGTGTTTTGCCCCGAAGGGACCGTTGCGACCGGAGTCGTTTGTGGTGCCGAGTTTTGCCCCGAAGGCGAGTTACGGCAGTCATTAAGACCTCAGGATCATTTGCAGTAAGCCCCGAAAGGCATTCTCGAACATATTGATAATAAAAGTTACGCCCGGAGGCGCTTGGTGGTGAGATAGTCTTTAAGACCTCAGGATCATTTACAGTAAGCCCCGAAAGGCAATAAGTCCCGTAGGACAACTCGTTCATAGGTCTCAATGCTCGTCGTAACCCGACCTCGGTCCCTACGAGCCATCGATTCTCGTTCAGCCATCAGAAGCGCTGTCACACCCTGAATGAGCTTATAATGGTAAAACCATTAATTTATATTGATACGCGTCGCGCGCGCACTCATATGATAGTATGAAGTAACCAATGTACGTTCTGCAAATACATGGTTACCATAAGATATATGAGGCATTCCTCATTTTCTCGTTCATTCGTGGTATCACTTTTATTATAATATCAAGCTCAACAGAAGCATGACAAACATCCCCGTCAAGCCAATCAAGATTCTAGACCCCTTTACCATGCCAATACGAATACCGACATGACTCCAGTTCCAGACTCCGAAGAGCCTTACTCCCGAAGATTTGGTCGAGTGTTCGCGTACTAGACCAACAACACTCCTCGAAGATAACTTGTGTTAATGCCCAATTCGCACCGCACAGGTCCACGACCAAGCTAGATGTTGCTTTTCACATTTCAATGAGAGACGTTATCAACCTCCATCAATTAAGTGTTAGTCGATACCATCGTCTCCGTTACTTAGCACCAAAAAGCTCAGAAGTAGTCCAAGGGTGTTTACTATGAACCACAAGACAGCGCTAAGAGGTGCGTCGTCAGTCATTCTGCTACTACCTCCAATGTGTAATATTTAAAAGCGATCGTTACATCAGACGAAGCTTATGGAACATGTCCAAAAACTAAGTCCATATAAGATCACCGTGCCGTACCGTTAGGCAGTGCTGAGGTCCGGACTTTTTACCTTTTCGCACTATATCGCCAAACAGTGTTGAACAAGACAATTGTGAGTCGAAGCGTAAGCCCCAACATCACAAGCAAGTCATAATGCAAGTTAAAGAACGGAGGTATCGCCACCGCCAAGCTAGCATTGGTATGTGCCGACATAAACACCGACCGCGGTGCGGTGAAACGTACTGACACAACCGCTGCACCACTCGGACAGTACCACACCCCGTCAATAACTCAAACACTACAACCCCTGCCTCGTCCCGACATTTGCGTTCGAGCGGACGGCGTTAGCCGCCCTAAGATGGGAGGGAAACCCAGGTGTTATCATAGGCCAAACTCTCTTATTTACTTTTATTTTGTCATGCATTTCATATATTAGGCTCGTTTAGAATATTGCATAAAACTACCATATTCCATTAATCAGACAGGGAACCCATACCTGCCTGTCCTCTTAACTTCTGTTATTAACGAACCTTCAAGCTAATAACGCCATATGAGAGTTTCATATTTTTATTTTATTTATTTATTTATATGTCATATTGCTCAACAGGACTGACCCATGTATCATACATCCTAGGTCCAACCTTTGGTTGAGGTGGCAGCCTCGCCCCGCGACCGCGCACCCTCCCTCACCATATATGCCAGAACCCCCTCTTCGTGTCCCGCCCGGAAAAACCCGACCATCTCCGATTTGGATGAAACCTTTTGTATATCGTAGGGTCCGTGAATAGCATTACAATGGTATACTTTTTATCTCTCTAGCTCCAATAGTTCCGGAGTTATAACCGAAAAATGGTTTATCTTAATACAAGAACTATTCCGCTATATTTTCCATACTAAACAAGTTTCGGTTTTTCCTGAACCCTACTGAAACCAATTTCTAACTACTTTTATGAAACTTTTATGCTATTTTAACATCTCTTCGATCATACCAAGCCCTATTTTACTGAATTTTCATAATTTTTCGTATTTTCCTAAGTTTTAATATTTTTCTATTTCTGACTATATTTACATGTGTTTACATGTTTACAGCCCCACCAAGCTGTTTTATGTTCTTTTAGTATTCTATATATGATATTAGGGTTGAGGAGTTACAACGGGGGCGGAGAGATTTACTTACACATGATGGAATTTTCAGACATATGAAAGGTTTTGGGAGAGCCATGCTTCGGCACGCTTGGACCGGCTCGACCGGAGTGATACCACGGCCTCACAGAAAACAAGCGTAAAGCAATGCATTGCGTTTCGTTGAGTTAGTGAGGTAACCGGAGGCCCCAATCCCTCCCTTCCCCTTCCCTCCACCCCCTCCCCCTAATTCCCACCTCCTAAGGCCGGCAACGCAGTTGTGACTCTCGAGTTGCAGGTGTCCATGGGCGACGGTAGTCACTTACCATCAGGTGACCCGTCTGCTCGTTTGCCCCCTTCTCTTATAATAAAAAAGGTAGAAGTGAGAAGTTTACTAAAGAGCCACGGATCAAACGGAAAAAGTATTTGACTAGGGCCATTTGACGCCTGGTTTCTAGGCTTCTGTAAGTACTGTAAGACACCATCCCTAGGATAAAAAGTGTGGGGTACAGGTATGGGTAACAGATGATAACATGTCAGAGTATGAATAGAGTTAAGACAAATCTGAGATCAATTTTGTAGTATTTATAAATCTATTTCTATCGTGGAAACCTTCAGGTCGCAGAATTAATTCTGAGGCATGTGTAATAGACCCGGTCCGGCGCTGGGCTCACCACCTATCACGTTTAGGGGTCGAATATACTCGTGAAGAGTGGGTATTTCTAGAAATGGAATACCTCTGCCTAACCCCTCTGGGATAAAAGGCGTGAGATTATTATTATAAATCAATTTCTAAAATCGATTGAACGGATTACATGTCTCAGTCAATCTAAAATAGAAATCAGATTTGGTTATGAAATAACGCATTTCGATCGTAATGTTCGAGATATTTATTTTAAAAAATTGCCATCCAGTCTGAGAATGGTACAGTGCGCTTGTACAGTCAAGAACATTGTTCTTTGTGACGTTCTTATTACAATAGTCTTAGAAATCAGACTTGCATTACAAGTGTAAAGCGTCATCGTGCTCTTGACTATACTTACTATTCTGTGGCGGTAAGTTATCTGAAAAATAAACTGATTTCTATTTCCAGCTGATTCAAACAAAAGCAAGAGACACGGCCGAGGGCGCTGGGCACAAACACTATCATTACAGCTGATTTTAACGAGACGCGCCGGGTGCGGGTATTATGCACGAGCGGGCGGGCATCTGAGAACTACTATCGGAACCATCGCAAAATGTCAGATACGCAAAATGACGGATTCGCAAAATGTCGGAATTCCGACATTCTGCTTATCTGACCATTCGCGTTTCTCAGAAAGTCAGCTTTCGTGAAAATGGTACAAATCGATTTCACTCGACATAGCGTCCATTGCTTGTTCCAAATCTTTACTTCTGGTACGACCCCAAAAAACTTATACAGTGGGCCAAATATCATGTAATTTTATGAATATCTTATCATGTACTAACACACTAATTTCATTTAAGTTAACGTAAGGCTACTAACAAACTATGGACTGAAATAATAGTGGATGATTTTTTTTTCTTTAAAATTAAAATATTACAGTTCATACAGCTTAAATTTGCAGCTCATTGTTCTATATACATATAGAAAACGTGCAATACAAATACATATTTATTAAATCTGTGTTTTACTTTTACGCTAAAAAAATTATGTAATTCGAGTGTTACCCTGCATTACGTAACCATCAAGAAGTCATCGGAAGCTTCTCCTCAACTATACATGCTGAAGCGACGTTGAAACGACGTTCAATAAGTGGACTTGTAAGTTCCTTCTTTGAATAAAACATTTTGACTTTGAAGCTATCAGTCCTTTTACTAGCGATAATAAAAACGAAATCCGCTCCCGCGCCCGCTTCCTCCTCTACCCTACCGCACCTTAACGGAACAATCATTTGTTAGCCAGTCAGCCCAGAGGCGCAGACGCAGCACCTGTCCAGACGTTTTGTTGTAACTAGCTGCGTTGCTTTTTCAAGTTTTACTGGTTAGTTCAGTCATGTATAGTTAGGCCTTCGAGTGAATTATAGTAAACATATAATTGAGTATTGCAAAAATTATAATATTGTGTTGTGAGTTTCGTGCGTCGCGTCTCAATTTTAACACATCCCGAAGCATGGACAGCAATGTCTTTCAATGAGTGGACTACGAAAAATATGACCATCGCTCTGCAAATTTTTATCAATGTCGGTTCAGCGGACTAGTAAGGTTTATGTAAGGAATTGGTTCTGAAGCATGTGTAACAGCACACTTCCGGTGACGGGGTCACCACCTGCCACATTTAGGGATCTGAAAAGTAGAGATTTCCAGAAATGAGATACATCTGCCAACCCCCTCGGGGATAAGGTGTGAGTGTATTTTCAACCTTCAACTAAACTTCACATGATACTTCCCGTCTTTCGTTTTATTTACATAACATGGAGCTACAAAACTAAAACAGTTAAATAAAAAATCTCTTCCACAGAGGACCCACCCTCAACCCATGTTTGTTCAGTATAATAGATCACCAAAAGAAATTATTGTCATTTCAAAAATAGCGGCACTCAACCTCTCATGACACCTTTGTGAAACATTTGTCATTTGGGGGTGCTAACACACGTGGGTGGGGCGGGGCTCCACTGTGAGCGGAAGATACTAAGGTGTTTCTTAGTTATTCCTTCCACAGTGTTTGTAATTGGCTGTATTTTAAAGCTTTTAAAATTACGTCTACTTCAATCTTTAGCAAAACCTATCACAATGGGTTATGCTATGACTTCTTTCGCGTTTCAGAATTAAAAAAGCCTTTGTTTTAACCTATCTGCCAGATAAAATTTACCAAGATCGATACAGCGGTAAACCGGCTAAAGCCGGGTAAACATAACAGAGAGTTTCGAATTTATAATTATAAGTAGTGATTGTTATTTAGATAGTCTTAAACGCGAATTATTCGTTAAATCTTTGTCTCGAGAAATTAACAGATTACAACTTCAATACAAAAATTCGAGGCTGTATTTTAGTCGTGACTTCTTTACTTATGCACTAAACACGTTATGAAATGCCTTAGTTGACAGGACTAATTCTAATTTACAGGACTAAACATTTCTCGTCTCTTTTCTTTTCTAGCAGAAAGAAAATGACAGGAGTAAACTAAAATAAGTTTAGTCGCTGTAAAGCAGAATCAGCACCAGTGAAGCTCAACCCTTACGAGCTATTCATAGCCACTGGGAAATCCGTAAACGCACAGCTAATCAGATGCAAGATAAATAAGTCTGCCCGCCACCACTGGGGCCGCACCTCGTCTATTAATACTCTCCAAACATCTGTACGTCAAGCGGCTAATGCAATTACGATATATTATTACGAGACGAGACGATGTTTATTTACTTACTTATATATTAGAGCAGTGATAGCCCGGACGGTTAAAGAGCCGGCCGAAAATCAGTGAGACTCGGGTTCGAATCCTGGCATGTACCAATGAGTTTTTCAAAAACTTACGTACATATTTATCACTAGCTCGACGGTGAAGGAAAACATCGTGAGGAAACCCGCAGGTCTCAGAATTAATTCTGAGACATGTGCAAATAGACCCGGTCCGGCGATGGGCTCACCACCTATCACGTTTAGGGGTCCAATGTATCTCGTGAAATGTGGGTATATCCAGTGATGGAATACCTCTGCCTACCCCCTCGGGGATGAAAGGCGTGAGATTATATTATATATATGACGGAGGAGGGCCCCCTGCTCGCTATACTATATCAGTCATTGTTAATGATACTCAGGGGTCTCCCGTGCATCAGAAGTATCCAGGATCGCCGATACGGTATCTATGTGGGCATATCTATTCTGGGCAGGGTAGTAGGTAATAATTAAACTGGTTACACAAGAATGTACATAGTCACTTTATTAAATAAGGTCACAAAGTGAGTACGAGATAAGTCTACAGTTATGCTAAGATAATAATAATCTAGTAGGTGTTCCATTTGAATAAGCGGGTAGGTTATCTGAGATAATCCAGATAGTAGAATGGGACAGGCCCACCCCCTCCTGGGGACATAACCCACCACCATCCCATGGTCTCGCCGTTCCTTGGCTCTGACCTAAACGTGGGATGCGCTCAGTAATCCCTCTTTACTGCTTACTTCACGCATGTCTTGATTCCCTACAAATTATAATTGTCCCCTTACCTCGCAATTGTCTCCATAAGATACAAACATTACCAAACAGCAATGACCCATCTCGTCTTCCACGGTGCCGCTGGTGCACAGAGGTTCCAGCTCTGTCTCGTTTACCTTTCGACTCCTCTCACTTCACTTATGGTCACTTGCGCAATCCTTTATTTAGAGTCTTCGAGATGCAGACTTTGTATTATTCCGGCAAAACATAACAAATGAACCATATTCTCTCTTCATCTGTCAGATGATTGACGGCCCTCCAAAAACCCTCTGGGTTGCCATTTCTTCCAAATCGAATCCTGTCAAGTGAACCTGACCACTGACATTTCAATCCAATTAATTCACATAGCAACACTGAGAAAGACTAGATCTAGCTTCATAGACTAGATGGCGTTGATGATTCTCCGACATATATATTATTTTTTATATATTTATTGCTGAGATTAATTCAACATTCGGAGAAATACGGAGACTCGTAGCCACGGTCATCCATCAATGAGCTTTTACTGAATTCCGTTGCGACAATTATGAGATAAAATCCAATCAACTTGATTTAATATACCTAGGCCGTAGGGTAACACGAAACTAACAAGCGATTTTAATTAGTCGGATTATATTTTAGCGATAAAAGGCGCTGTTCAATCGGGATTGTAATAATTTAGTCCACCATGCCCAAATAAAAAAAAAAAAATTAATGCAAAATGTTTACATCCTACTAATATTATAAATGCGAAAGTTTTTTTGGATGTATGTCTGGATGAATGTTTGTTCCTCTTTCACGCAAAAACTACTGAACGGATTTTGATGAAACTTTACAGTTATATAGCTTATACATCAGAATAATACATAGGCTATATTTTATCCCCGTATTCCCACGGGAACGGGAACTACACGGGTGAAACCGCTGGGCGCTGCTATAATCAATATCTTCTCGTGACCGGGACTTTATTTAAGCAATGATGGGGAAGGTAAGTCAGTGAATGTGTTCCCACCCAGTAGCATTATATTAAAGGTGAAAATTAAATGAGAAAATCTGTGAAATCGCATATCTTATTCATCCTAATGGCGATTGTATCAGCCCTCTTGCCTTACACGTCAGATGTCTTAAAGTTGCTACATAGTGACAGTGACATTACTATACTTCTCTCAAGCTGCTCGGTTCGAATTGGAACCCGCATCACTCACGACCGTCAAGCACCGCGGATACCGATCGGAATCCGAAGTCGCGTCGCGGTCGCCGTGCGATTATAAGCCCTGCAGTTTAATTTTTACGGTTTATATCTCTGTTCCTGGCTTGAGAGATGTTTGAAAAAAGTCCTGGACTCAAATCACAAGCAGATTCGGTATTTAGTTTGCACCCACGTTTTCAGATAAGCTGAAACCTTCAACTCGAAACTGAATTCTTGGTATAAACCTCATTTGCTATTTGAAGGGGGGGGGGGATTACCCACCTGGCCCCCCATCTCCGCATCCGCCATTACTGCATCTCCTACATTCTTTCACAAAAGCACATTGTTATATCTAACAGAAAACAAACTCGCTATCACTGGCACCCCGCCCCACCCGACTATTTTCTCCTGACACACGTGCGAGGGATGTGTTTGGACAAGTCCGTAATAGGAACATTATAGCTGCGCCCGCGCACGCTGAATCACCGCTAATTCGGTGAGCGCGGCATCAACACACGTCTACTAGAGTAACCGGCCGTTGACAGATTGATACCGACACAAAATGGTGTTTAAGCTTAAGCGCTGGTTTAATAATAATAAATAATAATAAATTATGGGACACAATTTATACACGGTTATTCGGTCCCAAACTAGGCAGAGCCTGTACTATGGGTACTAAACAACTGATAAACATACTTAAATAAATACTAAACACCCAGACACGAAGCCAACAGATATGTTCATGCACACAAATATTGGCCCCGAGCGGGGATCGAACCCGCGACCTCAGACTCAGAAGGCAGGGTCACTACCAACTGAGCCAACAGGCCCGTCAAAGGTTTAAATATTTTGTCTCTGTTTAACAAGTACATACATTACCTTAAATAAAAACTATGTAATTGCCTTTAACCCAATTAAAAGATATTAAAAAAAGTACAAAACCTTCAAGAACATTGCACTCCGTAATTATACTTTTTTCTTTCTATACATGGCATTCTATTTCCAATAAATAAAGAGTAAAAAACCGACTAGGACTTTATGGTTTTCTGAAAGACGCCATAGTCAGAACTGGACAAAATTAAAATGGGACCACACGGGAAGCATCAGCTTTCAAATAAAAAAAGAATCATCCAAATCGATTCACTCAGTCGAAAGTTCTGAGGTAACAAACATAAAAAAACCATACGGTCGAATTTATAAACTCCTCCTTTTTTTGAAGTCGGTTAAAAAATAACGGTATTTCATGAGCTATTATTTAGACGATTATTTGTGGGTGCTTTTGATCAATACCAACGGAGAAACACAATGGAAAGTCTATTTGAATATAATATATTCCCAATAATGAAAATTCTTGGCAGAACTTGGCCCTCCCCTCCGCCGCGTCACTGTCTGAATATAAAATAATAGCCTGCGCGGGCGCCGATCCCGTGCCCAATAAATCCGCGCGATGCATCGATAGCGCTATCGCCCACATCTACCATCACACAAGTCATGAGCGGTAGCGGTTTAAAAAAATATATTATTATGTCATAGAGAATTAAGTTTATGGCTACCGATTAATGTTTTCTTGTTTTTATTTAGAAACGACGACTATCTCAGAGTTGGCGTCAGTTTTAAATTGTAATTGGGTAGTTGACAGCATCGAAATTAAATTGCGAGTAGTCATACATTAAAAAGATTATTCCAAAAAACCTCAAAATATGTATTTCGATTTTCAATTTACAATTATAGCAAATTTAAAAATAATAAAACAATCAAAAAAAGTGCTGCAATTGAGTACTACAAACTATGACGTCACGGTTTGCTATTTCAGTACATTTTCCATAGTAAAATTTCGTTTTGACAGATCGTAAAAAGTGACTGATTTGACTAGGTAGGACACAACCCTATTACTCAGAGTCGTTTGATATAATCATCGATTTTAAAAACGACAGCAATCTAGAAGTTCAGTTTAAAGAGGGAAAACAGGGAATATGTGGGACTTTGGAGTATTGTTCCCAAAAAATATAAAAGCGTCCAAAGATGTACCCAAGTAACTACTGTTAGCCCATAAATATCGATTCGGGCAACTCTATTGGAGTTACGTCTCTACGCGTGACGTCACGAAGGACTGTCAAGAATCCCGCGCATTAAGTCTGACGAGCTAGGCTGTGGCGCGTATAGATAATTGTTTTAAATGTTTGCCAGAGTATCTGAAAGTCTGTAACGTAATTAATAAACCATAATATGAAAGGCTATCGCGTTATAATTTAAATATCCAATACTACTAACATTGTTTGGGTATACGTGCTCGTACTTGTGCAAACGTCTTTTTCAAAAATGAAATACACAAAGAACGTGTACAGAAACTAACTTACAGGTTCTCATCTGGATGATGTAATAAGGATAGCATGTAGCGATAAGCCAGATCTTGACAAAGTTTTGAAAGAGTGTTCACAGTATCAAAAATCGCATTAAAACATACAAAAATCTTTGTTAAAACTTCTTTTTTGATTAAAAAAGTAAATACTTCGTTATCTTGGAATTACGGTTTAATTAGGACCTACATAATTTTTGTTTGATGACCAAATACAAATGATTTTATTTGTCAATGTAGGTAGGTTTTACAAAAGATGGTATATTTTTAAACAGAAACAGTTCGCTACATTCCGCCCATGAGCATTGAAATATTACACTTCAAGCATGTCATTATGATAAACCGATTAATCTGACTCTCGGACCTCTACACCATGACTGGAACTTGTTTGTGGCCCCTTTAAAAAAGGGTTGAGTATGGCTGATATAGACAAAGCCTACTTTCATCCTGAAACACGGACAAACACACTAGCTAAAGCCAGTTAAATTGTCTCCACTCGCCCCCGCCTATGACTCGCGCCGCGCCGCCATCTTGCACTTATTGTGTTCCGTTTTAGAACCCGAGTCACCTTTAGGTCCCAGTGAACTCGATCCCTCACACGGTGGGAGGCAGAATCATTTTAGTATGGTTCCAGAGGGGTGTACTAGCCGAGTGTAAAAGGAGGGGGTACAATACAATACAATAACTCTTTATTGTACACCAAAAACAACACTATATGGATATCAACATTAACTAAAGTACAATGGGCGGTCTTATCGCTTTTAGCGATCTCTTCAAGGCAACCTTAGGATGGATGAAACTGTATACTTAGTTATTATTGAAACTAAATGTTTTCGGCCTTAGGAACCGGCCAAGTGCGAGTCGGGCTCGCACACGAAGTGTTCCGTGCTACATTACCTACAGTATTTTGGTGTACAATAAAGAGTTATTGTATTGTAATTTGTATACAAATCTATAATTAAAATTCCATTATTACTCAACTGACTCAAAGCATGTCAGTCTCGCGGTACACAGTCCGGGAATTGAATCCCACGGGACGCCGTCATTTGTTTCCCGGGATTAGAACGCGTCTTTTCAATTAGCGCCGAGTCCGCTTTGTAACTGTAGACAGACCGACAATTGTTTCATTACTCAATAATGCGACGAAACGGAGACCAGCAAATGTATTAAATTTAAATGGTTTGACAGTAAATTTCAACTGGTTAGCGCTGACGATTTTATAAATCAAATCAAATTATTTATGTTTGTAAATAAAAAAAAATTGGTTATCTGTAAATTCGGTTTACGGACGATAATTTTACACTGTAACGTCATAAGAAAACATTGTTGAAAAATTGTTTAAGAGATAGATAGAGCTTGCTCAGCGCTCTCGCTTGCACGCTCGGCTCAGGAGGAACGCGACAATGAGACATGCTTTTTCGTGCGTGCTGCCGGCGTTCATCAATTTATAAGACGTTATCATAAAAAATACGTTTATACGTCAAAAAACGTCAATAGTTTAGTAACAAGGACTTCTGAACTCGTCCATGGACATTTGTGGAATGTTAACAGCACCCTACTCGTATCTCCACCGACCAGTTGCAGGTTTCAAACGCACTACTCCGAGAAGAAGAATAGTTCCATACAAATATCCCTACTGATATAATACATGTAGGTCTGTCAGTTTGTCTGTCACCTTTTTAAGGTTAAACCAAAGGATTGTTATTAATGACATTTGCTAGAACGATAGTTTAAATTGCAATCTCTTTATAGGGATTCCAGTGCTTGTGTAAGGATAAACGGGGCATACACTGAATGATTTAATATCGAAAAAGGTATTAGACAGGGATGTGTAGCGTCACCGTGGCTGTTTAATCTGTTCATGAACAATTGCTTGACAGATTTAAAAGAGAATGAAAGTGGGTTGAGAATGAATGAGTTACTCGTCAAATGTTTCCTCTATGCTGATGACCAAGTATTACTTGCGTCTTCGGCCGAGGAGTTGCAGGAGATGGTAACTGCTATGAGTGGATCTTTTGTTAAAAAGGGAATGAAGATGAAGGTAAAGAAGACGAAAGCGATGGTGTTTGAAAGAGATGAGGCAGTGACAGAGTGCAATATCGTGATTGGAGACGAACAAATTGAACAGGTGAATGAGTTTGTGTATCTGGGTTCAAAGTTTACAAGAGATGGAAAGTGTGAGAGTGATATTGAAAGAAGAGTGAATGCAGGAAACAGGGTGAATGGAGCTTTGCACTCCTTTATGAGCAGCCGGAAGGTGTCTAACAAGGCTCGTTTGGCTGTGCATAGGGGGGTGTTGGCTCCGACACTCATGTACGGAAGTGAAAGTTGGGTATGGCAGAAGAAACATGAAAGCAGAATAAATGCAGTTGAGATGAGAGCGTTAAGAAGTATGATAGGAGTTAAACTGAGTGACAGGATAAGAAATAGTGAGATGAGGAAACGATGTGGTATGAAAGAAGATGTAGTGACAAAAATTGAGAAAGGTATGCTGAGATGGTTTGGCCATGTCGAGAGAATGAATGACGAACGATTGACGAAAAAAGTGTATAAGGCGAGTGTGAATGAAAGTGTGGGAAGGGGTAGACCTAGGCGGACGTTTCGAGACCAAATTGGGGACGTCTTGAAAAAAGGCCAGGTCAAGAGTACCCTAAACCGAAGAGCATGTATGAAAGGAATAATGAAAGTGGACGAAGCGAAACAAGTATGTAAGGATCGTAGCAAGTGGAAAGAAGTGGTCTCTGCCTACCCCTACGGGAAAGAGGCGTGATTATATGTATGTATGTATAGTTTAAATTTTAAGGTAGGAAAAACAGACATGAGATTAAAAAGAGCTGTCCTTGAGTTTCTTGCTGGTTTTTCTCCGGGTACTGCATTTGAAACCAGCAACTCGTCGGTGGAGATGGGCTGCTGTTTACATTTAGCCAATCTTCATGGACGAGTTTGGAGTGCCTTGTTATTAGACTAT
This sequence comes from Ethmia dodecea, assembly GCA_963855545.1. Lineage (NCBI taxonomy): Eukaryota > Metazoa > Arthropoda > Insecta > Lepidoptera > Depressariidae > Ethmia > Ethmia dodecea. The sequence goes on along the minus strand of OY979463.1, from coordinate 7,740,705 downwards.
TGACGTTTCTAAGTGTAATTCTTAATTACCTACAGAAAATGAAAACATTTTCAGTTCAGCATGCGATAGCCTAAAATTCACACGGACAAAGTCGTAGGCAACAGCTAGTAATAATAATAATAATAATAATATAATAACCTTTATCATGTGTAAATAGACCCGGTCCGGCGATGGGCTCACCACCTATCACGTTTAGGGGTCCAATGTATCTCGTGAAATGTGGGTATATCCAGTAATGGAATACCTCTGCCTACCCCCTCGGGGATAAAAAAGGCGTGAGATTATATTATTATTATTATCAACCTTTATTTGCTTCTCCACATATACTTAATTTAAAGGTACAATTGTATGGATCTATACTATGGTTCGTACACGCGGAGACTGGCACCTAAAATAGGCGTTAGCCTGTGCTTTAGGATCACCAGAACCCCAGGATGTACTTCCCGGATGTCTACAGTTTATTCTAGGGTAACACATTTTTTTCACATAATTTTATATATGGAGTGGGTGATACTGATGAATGACGAATGGGAGCATAGTAATGTCTGAATGTGAGTATGTGTGGGTTTTTCAGGAGGCAGTGGTGGTTACCAACTAGCTAGTAAGTAAATTTCAGTAAACGGATTTAAAAATCACTACCCTCCTGGTGCAATCGGACAAAAAATACAATTGATTACCAGAGTCCGTTGTATGAATGAACACGGAAACCGGACCAATTACATAAAAAAAGTTGTATTATATCTAATGAGCAAGCCGCCCCAAGCTAGCCCGTTACCCTTTTAATTAAGGTACATCAAACGCAACCCCCCCTTCCAAACCCTCCCCCCTTAGTATTGAACAGATTTACCGGAGGCATTTCAATACTCCAACATACATGTTATTGAACATCCGAAGTACAAAAGAATTTTATTATTGCTACTTTTAAATCATTTGATGAAATAACTTATTTTTTGTCTCATAATTTAACTTATGAAATTTTACAGACAATGATTTTTAATTGTGATAAAAAATATTCTTGATACTTGGAATGCAACATGAAAACACTTTATAAGTAGCCTGTAGGTACAGTCAAGCTCACATGAAGCTTTACACTTGTAGTGCGGTCTGACCTTTAAGGTGATTGTAATAAGAACCTTACAAAGTCTAATGTATCAAGCTCCACGTGCTCTTGACTGTACTATTATTTTGACTTAAGTGTACTTGTTAGGGCATGTAGAGTTCGAAGCTTGGATCTACTTTTGATAACATTTTGACAGCCATATGTCTCGTCTTGGCAACATTCTACGTTGGTGGGATATCCTATTAATATTATAAACGCGAAAGTTTGTATGGATGGATGTCTGGATGGATGTTTGTTCCTCTTTCACGCAAAAACTATTGAACGGATTTCGATGAAACTTTACAGTTATATAGCTTATACATTAGAATAACCCATAGGCTATATTTTATCCCCTTATTCCCACGGGAACGGGAACTACGCGGGTGAAACCGCGGGGCGCTGCTAGAATGCTATAAAATCCTGTACCACTAGCTGAAACAATTGTAATGACATCAAGAGCATTTGAATCTCGAATATCTAATTGGAATCCGTAAATACAATAAGCAAAGAGATCAAAATATAATAAGGCATAGAGGGGACAAAGCGAGGAAAATATCAAGCCAAAAGTTATTCCAAGTGGAATAAGTCTAGTACAATTTCGACCGATTGACAGCTCGCGTTCATACTAACTGACATGACAAGGACATGACGCTTGAGCTTCAAAGTTTTGTATGAAAATATTCCCAATGCCCCCTCTATGCCCTTGTATATTTAAATCTCTTTGACAATAAGCGTGTCAGCGGAGGCGCGAAACGATTGCACCCTTTCGACTTGCATTATTAAAAGCATCCGCCCATTACCCCTCCCCTTGCAGACGCAGTTGGCAGAACCCTTTTCTGAAGTGCACTTGTTTCACTTTAATCTACATCTACACTGAAGAAAGTTGTATTTTTGTATGTTTGTAACGAATAAACTCAAAAACTACTGGTCTGATTTTATTTTTCTCGCCTATGGAAACCATACTTTTCTGGGAATAACATGAGCTTTATATTTTCCTACGGGAACGGGACTAACGCGGATGAAATCGCCCGCTAAAAGAAGAAAATATATTACTGTTTGTTTGACTAGTTTCGATAGGCTCCGAAACTAGTGGACAGATTAAAAAAAAATGGAACCATCGCAAAATGTCAGAAAAAACACCAATGGAACGCTTGCCATTCTGGAAACATGGGCTCCACGCCCAGCGCTCCAGTCGTAGGACTGATACCGCTTCTCATGTGTGTTATAATGATTATTTTCCCACGGGAACGGGTTTTACGGGACACATACGCCTGTCAGTCACGAGCTCGACTAGGGAGGAAAATATCGTGAGGCATCCAGCCAAACAGATTAATAGTAGATTGTGTCATAAGGGAGCAAAACGATATTTTTACAGCGAGGGCGTTTCTTTAAATCACGAACATAGTGAATGATTCTAATGTAGAATCATGAACGATGTGAGGGGGTTTAAAGTACGTAGCCCAAGGTAAAAATAATTTTGCGACCGAATGATACACTCAGCTTTTCATACCTCTCTATGAGAAAACATATTGATGGCATTGTTCGCTTCTTTTTTAATATTTTTCGGTGTTTAACTATCACTGCAGTCACTGCTACTTGAATTCATTTTAAAATATAAAATATACACAAACAATTCGATGTTGGAATTCGAAAATGTAAAATAAAATGTAAATTGTGAGAAAAATAAGTACGAAAGCGCGCGCATTGCCACAGCAATTTTTCTGACATTGTGGCACGACCATCGAACACGGCCATTCAGCCTTGTCAACCTGATGCGGAGTAAAATGGAACTAATTTTTTGTTATAGCACTTAAGCTACAGTGGCGCCAATTTTAGATGCAAACTTATTTTGCTAATCTCTTTGGCTAAGAACGTTGACGATATTTTTAGTTCCAAATTCAAAACACTTTTATTCGCACTTTTAAAAACCCTATCGGAAAAGACTTACTTTGCTCCCTTTTATTGAGGAGCAAAACGTCACTTTTCGAATAGATGGTATGAAAATATAATACGACATAGAGGAGGCATTGGGAATATTTTCATACAAAACTTTGAAGCTCAAGCGTCATGTCGGTTAGTATGAACGCGAGCTGTCAGTCGGTCGATATTGTACTAGACTTACGAGCCATTTACACGAGGGCAATCCACCAAGAGTTTTTTTTGTATGCAGTCTTAGTGGATTGTCCTAGTGGATTGCCCTCGTGTAAATGGCTCGTTATTTCACTTGGAAGAACTTTTCGGCTTCAAACTTTCCTCGCTTTGTCCCCTCTATGCCCTATTTTATTTTAATCTCTTTTGCAACCAGCATACCCCGGCGTTAGGCTAACCACCAACCACGGTTAGGGGTCTGAAAATACTATAAAGAAAATATTTTTTTAGAAAAGGAATGCTGGAGATAAAGTAGTAATCGTGAAATTTTTATATATTTGCTAACAAATATTCTAGTCTTCCCCGCTACTACGAGTATACTGAGTGGAGTTAGAAGTACATATATCCTTGGGAGCTGTGTCATTGGGACACTTGGGATGACAGGTCCTACTTTGGAACCATCAGTGCTATTGATACAACGCGTCACAGAATAAGCGAAATATACCCAATTAGTAGATAAATATAAACAAAATATGATGCATATTTAGTTTTGATGAGATTAAAAAGAGTTGACCTTGAGTTTCTTGCTAGCTCTTCTCGGGGTACTGCATTTGGAACCAGCAACTCTTCGGTGGAGATGGGCTGCTGTTTACATTTAGCCAATGTTCATGGACGAGTTTAGTGTGCCTTGTTATAAGACTATTGACTGTTCTTAGTGCAGAATAAAATACATTTTCATTCATTTCATTTTGACTAACCAAATTTCTTAAATTAAAACCAATAATAGTACAGTTACCATAGGCAACCCTAAATTTCTTTTCAATACCTGAAGTCCAGAATGTGGAGTAGGATATAACATCCAATTTTAAAAAATGTCTATGATGCTAATAAACTACTAAAAAAACAAAATTTTTCTTTAATCGGAAATTGCTATTTCATTTTACATTAACCCGAGCCGCATAAATAAGAAGCGGTCTTTTAGTCATCGCTGCTCTAGCTAGCTTTTTTATTTCCGGTAAATTCCTTTATACTCTTGAACAATTTAAATTGTCGTTACTCCTGTATTTCCATGGTAACACCCGCCTCAACTGTGTTACAGCTTCACCGTATTAGCTTATATTAAATTCATGGGCAATTAGCGCAGATAAGGGAGGCCCTTGAATCTCAATGAGGAGAGCTGCGGCGCTGCGAGATAGCCTTTTGCTGAGGCGAATTTACTAGCAATAACTCCGCCTTAAGTAAGTAAGGAACCACTTTTTATTGTATGTACAGTTAAGCACGTGGATCTTAAAAGACTAGCGGGCCGCCCCGGCTTCGCACGGGTGGACATGTACGAGTCAGTCTGTTTTATCATATTTTTTATATATAATAATATAGATTAACTGACTTTTTTGTTGAACTCTTCAAAATATCTACTGGATTATCATCATTTCATCGACAAGACTTCAAATTCGTCTATCCTAGTGTCGTGGGAAGTATCTTTAAAATTCCGTCATTTTGAGAATCTGACTTTCTGCTAAACGCGAATGGTCAGATAAGCAGAATGTCAGAATTCCGACATTTTGCGAATCCGTCATTTTGCGTATCTGACATTTTGCGATGGTTCCGTTCTTATTACAATCGCTTTAGATCAGACTAGCATTTCATGTGCTCTTAAATGTACACCAGTAAAAAATCACTACATAGTATAAAACAAAGTCACTTTCTCTATCCCTATATCCCTATGTATGCTTAAATCTTTAAAACTACGCAACGAATTTTGATGCGGTTTTTTTTTAATAGATATAGTGATTCAAGAGGAAGGTTTTAGTGTTAGCATTGCACGCGTGCGAAGTCGGGGCGGGTCACTAGTATGTGATAAGCGACACAATGACTAAGAGTACAACGGGCGTTTTTATTGCTTTTGCGATTTACTTCAGATCACCTCAGGGCGTATGTAACTGAGATAAATAGATCTGACCTAGGTACTTGTTGTTTATCAGTAGAAGATAAAAGTAAACGCGTTATTACCACGGGGGGTTGGCAGAGGTAATGGATTTCTGCAAATACCCGAGTTTCGCCATGTATTTTTGGACCCCTAAACGTGGCAATTGGTGAGCCCGTAGCCGGACTCGGGACCCGTTACACACACATGCCCTAGAATCAATTCTGGGCCGCGCGGGTTTCCTCACGATGTTTGCCTATACCGTCGGGCTAGTGGTGAAAATGTCCTAATCACCTTGAGCTACAAATATAAAAACTTTTCAAGCACTCGCTTTCAAATAAAAAAAGAATCATCACAATCGGTTCACCCAGTCGAAAGTTCTAAGGTAACAAGTATATTTCAAAGCTGATGCTTCCCGTGTGGTCCCATAATTTGGTCCAGTTCTGACAATGGGATCTATGGGAAACCCACATAAGTCTTAAACTTTCATAAGTACATAATGTGTGTGACAAACGGACGAATAACTCAATATCACGACAAAAGATTTCAATGATTTTTTTTAACCGACTTCTAAAAAAGACGAGGTTCTCAATTCAACTGTATTTTTTTAGTATTATTCGTTAAAGTTGTTTTTTTTAAGTCCGTTGAAAAACACTACCTCTTCACGACAGATCAACCCAGCCCGTAACAGAGATATAGCTTTTATCTCCCAACTCTAACTGGCCACGTAGCAACCCTCGTTTCCGGTCCCGGCCGTTATTGAAAAACGAGGTTTCCTCTACGTGGGCTCCGAGGGGGGAGACCTCGAAGGGGGGTGAGTCCTTTGAACATCAGTCCGAGGACTGTCAAGGGAAATTAAAGGGCGTGGACACTGTTGTTTAGCCGCTGGGAGTGGGGGAGTAATACTAAAAGTTTGGTCTTTTGGTTGGCTATGTTTTAAATGAACAAGAGATTTAAATATACTAGGTAATAAGTTTTGGATTACAATTGTGTTTTCGGGTTTTCTTACAATGTTTTTCATTCACCATTGAGGTAGTATAATAATATATAAATATATACGTATGTACGTTTTTGAAAAACGGTACATGACCGGATTAGAACTCAAACCTTACGAATGAGGCAACCGCTGCGCGCTGGGCTATCACTACTTGTCAACCGACTTCAAAAAAGGTGGTTATCAATTCGACTGTATGTTTTCTTTATGTTTGTTACTTTTATGGTTGACATTAGCTGAATAATATAACTATAATATTTTGTAAATATTTGCACGCTAGAATGTAAGCAGATTTTGCATGGAACAACTCTTTCGAAACAACTTATCTTATTACCCAAAATCAAGCAAATAAACATTTCATTTCATTTCGACTCGGTGAAGCGATTTTTATGATTCTTTTTGTTTTTTAAAAGCTGGTGCTTCCCGTGTGGTCCCATTTCAATTTGTTCCAGTTCTGAGAATGGCAGTCATGAGAAAACCATATGTCTTAATTTTTTTTAAGCTTGTTAAAACTTTGATCACAAGCGTAAGTTTGCGAGATACGAACGCTAGCTATCATTCGCACACACTGGACTTATGACCATTAGGTAATAAGTTTTAGATTACAAATTTATTTAAATTTAAAGGAAACCCGTTCCTTACAATGTTTTCTCTTCACCGTCGAGATAAATTTACGGACATTTTAGAAAAACTTATTGGTACATGGCAGGATTCGATCTCAAGCTCACACTCACTATATAGCTACATCAATAGTGGATGCAGCTAGGTGACACGTAGCGAGCTGGCCTTTATTCTGGTCACGTGCCCACGGGGCTCAGAGCCGTTTGCGCATTAGAAGCGGCTTCATATCGATAATTGCTCCATTAGTCGAGACGTCCGGAGCTGGACGGTAATATCTGCGATGTACAGTCAAGAGCACGATGAGCTTGACACATTGGACTTTGTAACGTTCTTATTACAATCGCCTCAGAGGTCAGACTCGCACTACAAGTGTAGCTAACCCTTGTAGTTTATAAAAGCCAAAAATCATTTATTTTGTGTAGGTACAAAAAGTAGAATTAGAAAGGTCAATAGTCTACTAACAAGGCACTCTAAACTCGTCCATGAAGATTGGCTAAATGTAAACAGCAGCCCATCTCCGACGAGCTGCTGGTTCCAAATGCCGTACCCCGAGAACCAGCAAAAAACTCAAGGGCAGCTCTTTTTAATCACATCTCTTATTAGTATAGGTATATAATTTCAATAGTGGTATTATAATTGCACGGATCTTTTGTCAATCGTCTCAATTTCATACAATGCCCAGCGGCGTTGCCCGCGTGGAACCCGATTTTTGACATAATTCACACACGGTTATTTAGTCCCAAACTAGGCACAACCTGTACCGTGTGTACTAAATAACTGATAGATATATTTAAATAAATATTAAACACTCAGACACGAAGCCAACAGACATGTTCAGTTCATGCACACAAATTTTGGCCACTAGCGGGGATCGAAGGCAGGGTCACTATCAACGGCGCCAACAGGCCCGTCAACTAGTAGTATGTATGGTGTGTGTGAAAACCATAGACACATTGTGAAAACCTATGATGCAATTTACATTCTTATCTAAAATCATTGTTGTTTGTTGCTGTTGGTTTTCCAAATAAATAAAAATATGTTATTGTCTCAACTGCATTCGTATAAGCTCTCATCTCTTTTCTATTATCCGCTCGTCCGTGACAGAAAAGGCTCATTTTTCACGGGATAAATAAAAAATATATATATCCTCGCCGTTTGAGTTTCAACGCACGTTCGTCCCTGGGGTCCCCCGAACTTCCCAACTTCAGCCTCTGTGTAGGGTTGCCAACCATACTGTTAAGAACTTCGCTTCGGTTTAAAAACAAAAACATTTTTTTGCAAATCTTCTCTAATCTCGGATTACAATATGCATGTATGGAAACCGTATTAAAATTCGCTGCGTTGGTTAAAAGATCTAACCCTACACACGTCGAGCGACTTTTTTTTTATACTAAGAAAAGATTTTGCTTTATAAAAATAGAAAACTATTTAGAAAAATAGAAAAAACAAAACAATAAATTGTGTATTATAGTGTATATCATTGCTGGAATTTGGAACCTAAAAAACGGAACTGAAAAAAATATCATAATACAACATTTGCTCCTTATTTACCTAGCCGGGAAAAATATCCACGCCATTATAGGTTACGTATATTTTAGAAAGGATAATATCCAAAATATAATCTTTTTTCTTTATAATATTACTAGCGACCCGCCCCGGCTTCGCGCGGGTGCAATTCTGATACTAAAGCCTTCCTCTTGAATCACTCTATCTATTAAAAAATCAAAATCCGTTCCGCAGTTTTTAAAGATCTAAGCATACATAGGGACAGACAGACGGTAAGCGACTTTGTTTTATTCTATGTAGTGATTGTACAAAAAGTTGGCAACCCTACCTCCGGCTGGCATTTCTAATAATAACTGCGATGGGACAGCTCTGGAATTGTTTCCGCGATTCGACGAGTCTGAATACCTCTATGGGTCGTCGGAGTTAATTAGGAGAGTTTTATAATCTATTATCTGTAATCCTTTCGCTATTTACAATCGAGAATGTGGATGACGGAACTAATCGAGGAAAATAGTGACGAGTGCGAGACTCGGGTGATGTTGCAAATGAGTTTTTAAAAAACTTATATAAATAAAGAAGAAACAAATAGTATATAACACAACTAGGGAAATAAAATAGGAAATGTCTCAGATCACATGAAACTGACGATCGAGGCGAAGCCGAGGTCTACAAACATGTGATCTGAGGTTTTATTATAACTTCCCGAGGTGTGTATACTTTTTTTTTATCGACAGAGGCAGAAAGCGGCAACTTCGTTTAGCGCAGCGGGCCGAAATATGCGGCTTTCCGCCCGAAGATATGAAATAGTAGATTGTGTCATAAGGGAGCAAAACGATATTTTTACGGCGAGGGCGTTTCTTTAAATCACGAACATAGTGAATGTTTCTAGGATAGAATCCCGAACGTAGTGAGGGATTCTAATGTAGAATCATGAACGAAGTGAGGGATTCTAATGTAGAATCATGAACGAAGTGAGGGGTTTAAAGTACGTAGCCCAAGGTAAAAATAATTTTGCGACCGAATGATACACTCTGCTTTTCATACCTCTCTATGAGAAAAAAATATTGATGGCATTGTTTGCTTCTTTTTTCAATATTTTCCGGTATTTAACTATCACTGCTACTTGAATTCAGTTTAAAATATAAAAAACACAAACAATTTGATGTTGGAATTCGAAAATTTGGCGTAAAATAAAATGTAAATAATAATTGTAAAAAATAACTGCGAGAGCGCGCGCATTGCCACAGCAATTTTTCTGACAGTGTGGCACGACCATCGAACGCTATTCAGCCTTGTCAACCTAATGCGGCGAAAAATGGAACTAATGTTTTGTTATAGTACTTAAGCTACAGTGGCGCCAACCTAAAATGCAAACTTATTTTGCTAATCTCTTTGGCTAAGAATGTTGACGAATATTTTTAATTCTAAATTCAAAACACTTTTATTCGCACTTATAAAAACCCTATCAGAAAAGACTTACTTTGCTCCCTTTTTTTGAAAACCAAAACGTCACTTTTCGAATAGAAGGTATGAAAATGGTATTTATTGCCACAAAAGGGGGAATAATCAGCTTATCCTATCAAGCCAAAAAAGGGGATGCAAGAACACAATATATCAGGAATAAGGCGTATTTATTTTATTTCTATTCATTGTAATGCCTCTTTTGAGTTAATTAGGCGAGTTTCACCCTTTCCCTATTTATAATCCAGAATTTAGATGACGGGATTAATGCAGATTCAAAACTTCCTTCTTGGAATTTATACTCATTCTTTCCCGCGACCTATGAGCGCGGGGACTTATGCCATAAGCCGAAATTAGGCACATCTCGCTAAAACAAAAGAAGCACTGAGATACGTCGCGTTTCACCTATTCTTGTTCATTTGAGATTTCTTAGTCAACAACTATATGCCTGTCTCGTAGTTTTAATATAGAAAAAATAGAGATGGAACTACAGATATCGTTTGGATATTTCGAGTCGAAAGAACTCGAAATGTGAGATAGGTTGTACTAAAAGCAATCTCATCATGCTAGCGCAACTCGTCATAAACGAAACTCGTCATACGAATCCAAGCATTGATCCACGGCCGGTGGTTGGTTGGAACTATGGTATGACTGTGTGCATGCGCTGGCGAGGGACGATTTTGGGTGATTTGTTTGTTGTTTCACGAGATTTCTCATAAATAAAAAAAACATACAATAGTGTCTTATCTTCTAGAGGGTTAACAGATGTTTTTTTTTCTGTACGTAACCACTTTTCAACTATTTTTCATGTAGAATCTAGTTTTTTTTTACTTCATGTAAAGGTTAAAAAGCTCACACGGCTATCGCTTCGGAAAAAATATAATTGACCTGAAGAATCATTCATCATCAACAAAACATTATAAAATACAAAATTAAACATTACAAAAGCTTAGTATGTCTTCAGTGGTGTATGGGAGAATTTTTTTTATGACATTTGACCATTTTTGACGTGATAATGTCTTATAAATCGATGAACGCTGGCTGCCTAAGCGTTCGGCTTGTGTCGCATCTATCTCTTTTCCACTACAGTATGCAATTTTTTATCAATGTTTTCTTATGATGTTATCACGTAAAATTATCGTCCGTGAATCGACTTTACTGACATACAATCTTGCAGGCAGTGTTTCAGGCAAGTCCGAAAAGGTAAAATACTTTCTCCACCGAAAACCCGTACAGCGTCTATGGCCTGGCAGCATTTCCTCTGTACTTAGGCTCAGAAATGTTAGCGATAGAACCAGCAAAGTCGGCGTGTCGCGAATCGGACGACATAATTGCCGCGTCATTCCGATCGCGATATGGCGATGGTGGCAATTATTCCTTATCTCGCGCTGACAGCGCGCTGTATCGATGGTATCACGACAGACAGACACACTGGCTCTTGACTGGTTAATTGCGAGTTCCGGTGGTTCGATCTCTAAGAAATTACGTCTCTTGTAGTACGGATGTGATACGTTTAAAAATCAGGGCGTATTTTTCGAAAGGTGGTGAGCCCATCGCCGGACTGCGGTCGGGGTCGAATATTTATTTATTTACTAGCGACCCGCCCCGGCTTCGCACGGGTGCAATGCTGAATTTTCTTTGCTATAAACCTCGCGGAGCCTTAGACCTTTCCAACGAATGCAAAACCGTGGAAATCGGTTCGCGCGTTCTGGAGTTATATCGTCAGGAAGGAAAACCCGACTTATTTTTATATAGTAGATTTATTTATTTTATTTTGGCAACAGGCAGTCATATATAACAATATATACAGATTCTTAGGTAATGATGGACCTGGAGTGCCGAATTTTAGCTTAAAGTTAACAATATTTTTGTAAATATTCTCGTGAAAAGTGCGTATTTCTCTAAATTTAATACCTCTGCCTACCTCAGGGATAAAAGGCGTGAGATTACTTATTACTCGTAAGTTTTTGAAAAAGTTATTGGTACTCACCTGAAATATAACCCGGGTCGTGTATGAGAGGCAGGCTCACTATGCATTTTTTGTTAACTTATGGAGCAGACTGCAGTTTCACTTCGCCATAATATCTCCTACAAACAAACTCCACAAGGTCCAGTACCTACCAAAGAGGTTGTCTCTTCTCGGGGTACTGCATTTGGAACCAGCAACTCGTCGGTGGAGATCTGCTCTTTACATTTAGCCAATCTTCATGGCCGAGTTTAGAGTGCTTTGTTATTAGACTATTGAATTTTCCAAGTCTATTTTCTATACCCCTCCTCCCCTCCCCTCCTCTCCCCTCCCCCTCCCCCCTGACTCTTTAGTTGCAGGTGTCCATGGGCGACGATAGTCATTTACCATCAGGTGACCCGTCTGCTCGTTTGCCCTCTTCTATCATAAAAAAAACCTACAGAAAAAAAAATGATTTTGACTTTGTTGGAAGAAGTTTTAGTCAAAGAAAAACTTTTTCTTCAAACCTCTTTGGTCACTTTCCTTCATACGATAGCACTAGCTTTTATCCTCAACTCTGTTCCCGGCCGATTTATTTATCAATATAATATGGCTATCGAAATAACGCCCCATGTACTCCCAACTGGGGCTCTGTACACCATCGCGTGATTACAAGTACTCTCATTAAGATTGTCAACCGGCGCGGTCGTAAAATGCAAATCGGAATTCAATCAGCCGGTTTATGGACGAAAATGGCGCGTACGGCGGGAAAACATAAAAATGGCGCGGAAACTCGGCGGGAAGCGGGCGTTTTATAGTTTTTAAGGCGATTAAATTAAGGTAAACTTCCGTAGACACTTTAATCTCATAAATTGTGTGCTTTTATTAGATCTATGGAGACGACTATGTAAGTAAAGGTATACGCACAGTGGAGCACTGCGGATAAAGCCGGCTGTACCGTGCATGTAGCAATCATCATCACCATTTCAGATAATTGCTGTCCACTGCTGGACAAAAGCCTACCCCAAAGGAGCAGCCCGCATCCATCCACTGCCAGCCACCTTCTTTAGGTCGTCGGTCCATCGAGCCGCAGGGCCCTACACTTCGTCTGCCTAAGCGCGGTCTCCACTACAACATGTCGGCTACAGCGGCCATCAGTCCGCTTGGAGACATGACCGGCCCACTTCCACTTCAGCCAAAGAGATTAAAATATAATAAGGCATAGAGGGGACAAAGCGAGGAAAATTTGAAGTCAAAAGTTATTCTCATTTGACTTCAGTGTACTGATTCTGCATGTACCCATGAGTTTTCCAAAAACTTACGTACCTAGACATTTATCACTAGCTCGGCGCTGAAGGAAAACATGGTGAGGAAACCCGCAGGTTTCAGAATTCATTCTGAGGCATGTGTAATATCACCGGTCTGGCATTGTGTGAATACCTATAAACGTCTATCTATCGACTACTCTACGGTGCAAAAGTACGGTGTGAAAGACTGAGCTGGTGCTAAGCTACAACCACACGGTAGTAACAAAACACGGGTATTGTTTGCCATTAAATGTTTATGGGGCTCACGTTTAATGGTACTGAATCTTTATGGACATTAGCAACCGCTCGCCACTTTGTTGCGCTTAATTCTGTTGAAAACCGGCGCACGCGAGCTTTGCCATATTTGCAACTGGCTTTAAGATTTACACATTTATATGCTTGCACGTTAATCATAATTATTCTTGTAAATCATAATTATTAGTAGGACAGCAGAGCAGTGCGAGCTTTACGGTTAAACAGCCTGCCTCACATGATGAAAATCAGTGAGGCTCGGGTTCGAACCCTGGCATATACCAATGAGTTTTTTAAAACTTACGTACCTATTTACGTATTTTGCGCCTAATCATTTCGGCGAATCAGTCATTCCTGGCTTAAAACATGCTATAATGTAATAATTTTTTGTATCCCAGTATAGACTCTTCTGTATGGAATGGAAAGACGGGTTTAGGATAGCTTCAGATTCGCCTCTGCCTATGTAAGTGGCGCAACTTAAAAACAGCATGAGGTTTCATAAAAATACTCATTCATTACGCAAAAGTTTCAAACAAATTAGCACGTTTCGTCGAGTCGGAGAGTGCCTCTAAGTGGTTTCCACGTGCTCGACGAATTTGCTGACTCATTCTCCATTATAACATTGATAAAAATACACCAGTGCTTTGTGGAAATTTATGGAATACTGTGTTTTCCAGCAATATTAATAACCTGCATCTTCTTTTAGGGTTTTGTAAATTGTGAATTTCGTTATTTAAATAGATTCTCGTCTTTACCTACATACATAATCTAAGGCCTTTTTCCCATCGGGGCAGGCAAAGACAATATACTGCCAATTGCTATGAACCTGGCAGATATCTCGTGTTTCATCCACATCCATCAAACGACTCATGCATGCTCGCCGGTCTGGATTTTCTTCAATACATCGCTGATCTGGTCAATGTACTAGTAAGCCTAGGTAGTTCTCTACCGACTCGCGCATTCACAACACCCTTGTATATTTGATCTCTCTCTCTTTCAAGTCTTGCTTCTTATATCTATTGCTTCTCATATCGATGGAAAGCACTCGTCAACCTGTAACGTACACTTTTAAGGTGAGGACGTAAATTTTTTATGTGACTCGCGTGTTATTATGCAAACATTTCTTTGTACGAAAATGTTTTAATACTATTGGAGTCGCTTTACTTAATCTTTATGAGCAGCAGGCAATATTGATCTTTAACAGTGATATCCCAAAATGAGAATTTATGTCTGAGGAAAAATATTGAAATCCGTAAACACTTGAACAGTTAAAATACACGATTTTGTAGAAAATCCGAATTATTAAAAATTACCATGATTGACTGATAAAGCAGACTAAACCGGTGGACCTAAAGATTTGAAATTGGAAGGAAATACTCCTTGCGTACCCCAGGGGTGCACTAAGGAAGTATTTTTTGAAATTCTCACGGGAACAGGAAAAAACCGGATTCCACTATATAGTAATAATATTTTTTTGGACACAATTCACACAGAGTTATCTAGTTCCAAACTATGTTTACCTACTCAGACTAACATTATACTAGCAGCGCCCCGCGGTTTCACCCACGTAGTTCGTTCTCGTGGGAATACGTTGATAAAATATAGCGTATGTGTTATTCTGATGTTTAATCTATATAACAGTAAAGTTTCATCAAAATTCGTTCAGTAGTTTTTGCGTGAAATAGGAACAAACATCTATACATCCATACAATATACAAACTTTCGCGTTTATAATATTAGTAGGAAGTAGGATATAAACACTTGAAGATGAAACTAAACGACACGAATATTTTGTCATAACGCAAACCCGCGTTTTCTCACTCTGAAGGCAGGGTCACTCCCAACTGAGCCAGTTTGTATTCAATTAAAGTTTTTATTATTATTTCTCTCACAGCCAAACTGTATCACCGGCCACGAAGCAGTTTTAAAAACGTGATCACGTACCGGCCGCGGGAATCGAACCCGCACCGCTGATTTACGACGCGATCGTGACGCGGTGCATGCGCACGGGCTTTCACGGCGTTGACCAATTGATGTGCCATTGAAAAATATTGTGTTGCATTTTTGTGAGTGTTTTTCTAGCTCCATGCATTTACAATTTTAAACCTTAGGTATTTTATTTAATGTGTTGGATGAATAATCCACCATGATGTAGCTGGATCGCGTTTTCGGTAAGAGCTTTTAGGCATTTGAAACCATACACCTAAGAACACATGAACAAGTGTCTTACCCTGAACAGAAACTAAGAATCGTCAGTGGACTACTTTCTCAGAATAGTGACTAATTAGCAACTTCAGTTGAATTTAAATTACTTGTTAGTCTCATAAGGCTAGATTATAATTATTTTAAAGTAACATTAAGTTATGGAAAAAAAAGTTGAAACCATAGGTATTTCAATTAGGATCAAAATCATATCTAAAATGGTGATATATAAATAATCTTACATAGTGCTTTTAGTTTGGGAATGAAATCGAATATTTAACTTGGTATGTCAATTAAAACTACATACACATATTTCCGGATGGGGTAGGCAGTTACAATGGTATATTGTCTTGCCATAGCTGCCATAAAAATACCTGCAGCTGTAATTGTAATACAAATATGTCTATAAACTGCCCTGTTTTTACTCTTTCATACAAACCTTATCCTGACATTTACTAACACCACAAAATAAAGAATCAACAAAATTAGTAGAGCCATTATCAAAGTGTTGCTCTGTCATACATTTCGCAATAGATTTTTATTTATATAAATTGTTTTCTCACTTGAATTGTTATTTCTAAACCTTCTAGATTGGTATTGCTTCCTAATGATCTTGCATTTCATGCCTCAAAGTCATAGTTCATAAGTTAGTGTCCACGAAGATCATAATTTGTCTAAAATTAGCATTTTCCATCCATTTCCTGAGCAACGTGACACCGGTCTACAAACCTGACGTGCACAATGTGATTCGACAAGCTTTCTAAAGCTGTCCTCAATGCTTCAGCCCACACAAAGCCCAGGCTTTTGTGTTAAGCCATTCCAAATTGTCTTGCATGAATAAGTTATAAGAATGTTGTTTATTTTGATTAAATAAAGTTTATTTAAATAATTATAACTCATTAGCACATTTTTGTGCTGCATAAATATGGAAATGTATACAATAATTCTACATAGTTTTCCAATCGCATTTTAATATTGTGTTTACCTTTTATTAAAGAAATTTAAATATATAATACCTACATTTAAATCTCTTTGCCTTGTCTAGATACAAAATTTGCAAAAGTTTAGTTGACAACCTCCTTGAACATGAAAAGTTATTTGGACAAAAAAAAACAATTGCCTTAACTAAAAATTAAGGGCATATCATAGTCTAGAATTATTAACAAAATTTTCTTAAATTCGGTTACAAGTTAATTATTTTCTTTTGATAATTATCTGTAATAAATTATGACTTTTTATCATTGATAATTATCACTTCGTACCTTAAGTCCAAATAAACCGAAATCCTAATAAGAACTACCGAATGAGCTCCTGCATGTTTACCGACAGCTTTTAATGACCGAACACTCAATACTCGAGAAACACCTCCTGCGCCGCCCCAGGCCGTCAGCGGAGTCCCGCCGGCGATAAATACACGCCGCGCCTCAATTAGACGTTTTAATGCACCTCCACAATCAACTACACCCATAAACCATTACCTAAATGTAAATAAACCACTAACGCGTCGACCAAACATAAATAACAGCGCAGGAAACGTAAATTTTCGAGAGAAACTGACGTGATAATGATTCCGTGCTAGCGGTTCGGATATATAAAATTACGAATTTATTACGCGGGCACTTTATAAGATACTGCAAATTAAACGTTCGAGATACCGCTGAGACAGTTTTACGCGGCCCGATCGATAATAAAAGGCAATATTTATAAGAAAGGGGCTTACCTTGAGCGAATGTAAACAAATGGAGAGTCGCCAGCAAGAAAATCCAGTTTCCGATCCCAAACCGACACAGCCCGGTCCGGCACATGATGCAATGCACTAAAAAGACACTACACCATAGGTTTTAATTCATCGGAATCACATTTTCACATAAAATTCACTAATTTTGTATAATAAATTCAAACACTGCACTGTCTAGACGTCGCCGAGCTATCCGCCATTTTCGTCGGGCGAGGACTGCGTTGCGTTCGGAAACTCAACTCAATAATGAAAGGGCAATGCCCGGCGCCAACACAATCATGTTTCAGAACTACAGTGAAGCTGCAGCGTTTTGGTATTGAGCACTCTGAAGCTAGCGGGACTAGTGTTGTGTGTATTTTCTCGATTCTCGACTCGACAAAAACAGTTCATTTAGAAGTTGGTATTTCGTAATGGATTGTCTACATCTACTTTTTTTTTTACAGAGTAATACAGTAAAGATAAAAGGTATATAATTATTGTGCAATACAGCAAAAAGTAATTAAAAAAATAGTATTACATTTGTGTATTGATTTTTTTTACACAGTTTCTCGAAGAAGACAGCAAAGCCTGTCAGTCAGTGTCACTGGTGTGTCACTGAGGCTTTTTGGCGGGAATCCAAAGAGGGACGTCATGTTTTTTGTAAAATTTTCATTTTGCCGTATATTTTGGAGTTTAGCTTATAATAATGATAGTATATTATGTGGTAAATATCCGTGATAGTGTGCAGTGAATTGGAAATTCGATAAAATGCGTGCGATGGACTTTTTCGAATTACTTCAAGCAGTCTCTCTAAAATCTTTAGTAAAGTGCACTTGAACGGTCGGGAACTTAATTAAAAGAATAAAACTAATAAATTAAGTTCAAGAAAAATATCTGTCTTGTCATGTCTCAAATCGTCGTCCTGTCTATGTCAAATTCGCATTTAGAAGAAGTCAAAGGAGTCTGGACGCCGCAACATCCCCACCTCCAGTACCAGAAGGCTGGTACTTAAGATGATGAGCGGACGTCCAGTTGGCACAGTCTTGTCACCGGTCGCGTATACAGTCCCAGTCTAGTCCGCACTTGTACAACTCGAACCTGGCCATCCTTGGCGGGGAAGACCTGCTCGACCTTGCCGAGAGCCCATTGGTTGCGGGGTAGTTGGTCGTCGGCGACGACTACCACATCTCCTACAATCAAAGGTCTCTGAGAGTCTCGGTACCATTTGTCGCGTCGCGTTAAGGTCGGCAGGTACTCTTTCACCCAGCGCTTCCATACCAGGTTAGCCAGGTGTTGCGACTCTCGCCAAGTCCGTCTCAGAAGGTCCCGGTCAGTAAAAGTCCCAAATGGATAGTCAATAAAGTCAGTTTTCGGTATAAGGAAGTCATTTGGCGTCAACGGTAGGTCATCAGCTGAATCTAGGGGCACGTAAGTTAAAGGTCTTGAGTTCACCATAAACTCAGTTTCAGCTAGAAGTGTCAATAAAGTTTGGTCGGTAGGAGCCCTTGTCTTTAAAGTCACTCGCAGGCTGGTCTTCACAGACCTGACGAGCCTCTCCCAACACCCACCCATGTGTGGTGCGTTAGGGGGTATGAATCGCCACTCCAGCTGCCTGATACTGCCGAAGGCGGCGAGCTCGTCTCTGTCAATAGCTCGCACAGACTCTTTGAGTTCCCGGTCAGCTCCACGGAAAGTCGTAGCATTGTCACTGTAGATCAGCTTCGGGCAGCCTCGTCTGGCAATAAGACGCCGCAAGCTCATGAGCACAAAGCTAGTGGTCAGGTCCGAGACAACCTCAAGGTGAATGGCTCGTACAGATAAACAAGTGTACAAAGCCACCCAACGCTTTTCCTGTCGACGGCCAACCTTCACCTGCACTGGACCGAAATAATCTAGCCCGGTATACGTGAAAGCTCGACTCACCTCCTTTAATCTGACGTCAGGCAAATCAGCCATAAGAGGTGACGAGGGTTTCGCTCTGCAGTTTCTACAGATCTGACACTCACTCCATGTCGCTTTCACAGCATTTCTTCCGCTGATTACCCAAAAACGCCGTCTTACTTCTACCAGTACTCGTTCACGGCCATTGTGTGCAGAGTCCACATGGTACTGCATCAATAAAAGTTTGACAAATCTGTCTTTCGGGTGAAGGATAATAGGGTGTCTAGCCTCATTGTCAATATCTGCCCCGCAGATCCTCCCACGAACACGGAGAATGTCATGTCCGTCCAAAAAAGGCGTCAACTGTCGGAGTGAACTGTCTTTGCCAACAAATCCTGTCCTCTTCACGTTTTCTATGTCTTCAGAGAACATTCTTCTCTGGCTCTCTCTGATCCAGGATAACTCTGCTGCTTTGACTTCATCGGATGTCAACTCACCTCGTCGTGCACTGTCTTTGTGACTCCATTTATGAACCGCGCGAAGGAACCAAGCGGTACTTCTGACAAGCCTCCAGTACCTAGAGAACCGACTGTCATCAGGTAACTCCACGGTCATTTCAGTCAAAGCACAGACTTTCACCTCTTCATCGTTTGGGTCGAGAGCAGTGTCGGTGTTGGACGGCCAAGACTGCTCTGACTGACGAAGAAACACGGGTCCATACAGCCACCTGGTGTTGTCTTCAGTAACAGTCTCTCGAGTGGCATCGTCTGCTGAATTGAAACCTGACGGTACCCACCTCCAGTTACAGATGTCAGTCAATTCGGAGATCTCGCTCACACGGTGGGCAACGAAAGGCTTAAAACGACCGCTGTCTGACTTCAACCAGCTGAGGACAGTCTTCGAGTCTGACCAATAAACGACAGATTTTACATCGATGCTCTGCTTTAAAGTATGAGCAAGTCTAGCACCCATCAGAGCTGCTTGAAGCTCAAGCCGAGGGATACTCATTACTTTGAGCGGAGCAACTCGAGCACGCGCCATGACAAATGCCACGTGCCACTCACCACTTAACATCCTTAAACGTAAATAAGCAGCGCTGGCAAAGGCCTTGCTGCTGGCGTCACAAAAAACGTGTAGTTCAGGAGGCTCCTGCTTGTCGCACATATCATTAAACAGCCAGCGTGGCAGATGAAAGTCACTGATTCTATGTAGTTCGTCTAGCCATGTCTGCCATTTCTCGAAGTGCTTTGCTTCAATTTCATCGTCCCAGCCAACTTGGGACTTCCATACGGTCTGCAATAAGATACGACCTTTCACTGTCACATACAGCAGGAAGATCATTGGGTCAAAAATAGACATGGTCAGTCTTAACACCTCCCGCTTTGTAGGTCTTTTTACCCCTGTTTTGACGTCCTCACTCACCTTGGGAAAGTTCAGATGAAAAACGAAATCATCTGTCTCCTGATTCCAGCGCACCCCCAGCACTCTTTCTATCTGGCTGTCCTTGGCGTCTGTGAGGATCTTGAGGCTGCTAGGAGCGAGCTTGTCTGCAGGCAAGTGAGTCAAAAGACGTTTGGAGTTAGAGACAAAGTTCCGTAGGTTAAACCCACCTGATGCGTGTATGCGCACTACGTCATCCACCACCCTGACTAACTCTTCCTCTTCAGAGAAAGAGTGGATGTAGTCATCAACGTAGTGATGGTCTATGATCGCCTTGTACGCCTCCGGGTTTGTCGTCTCATACCTACGAGCGTTTAAGTTTTTTACGAATTGTGCTGATGAAGGAGAGCACATTGCACCGAAAGTCATGACGTTCATGACGTAAGTGTCATTGTCCCATAACAGCCTCTGTGCGTGTCGGTCTTCTTCCCTGATGAGCACTCTATGGAACATCTCCTGAATGTCAGCAATAACAGCAAACTTACCGATTCGAAATCCCAATAAAACTTTCGGAAGAGATGTCAAAAGGTCTGGTCCACTCAGCAGGAAATCGTTCAGAGACTTACCGTCAGACTTAGCTGCACAGTCCAGAACAATCCTAAGCTTGTTAGGCTTGTTTGGGTTGAAGACTGCGAAATGCGGTAAATACCACGTTTTAGTGGCGGCTTCGTCCGGTTTGATTTTGGAAATATATCCCTTCGCAAAGTTCTCCTCAATCTTCTCCCTATACTTGACGGCGAACTCAGGGTACCTGGTCATCTTTTTTTGGATACCTGTCAGTCGAGTCCGTGCCTGTGGGTAACTGTCAGGAAGTTGAACGTCATCTGACCTCCAAAGCAAACCAGTCTCCCACCGCCCCTCAGGCAACAGTTTGGTAGTCCGCTCCATGATGCTCAGCGCCAGCTGATCCTCCCGAGATCGAGGAAAGTCGCTTGTCTGCTTCACGCCGAACGATTCTGTGGAAAAAGATCGCTTGACCAAGTCATGTAAGTCATCACAGTGACAGAGATGCAAAACTGTCGTGTCGTCGGGTATATTACCGAGTCCCACATTCCCGTGTACTACGTAACCCAAGTCAGTCTTAGAGATAATCGGTCCAGTCTTGTGTCTCTGTATTATCTGTCGAGTAACAATTAAGTCGATATTGTCTTGTCCGATCAACAGCTCAACCTTGTCGGGTCGCATGTCGCCAGTAACATAGTCAGTCACATATGGATATTTATTTAACATTTTCTTATAGCAATAACTATTTACAGTAATATTCAAATTATTTACAGAACGTGCACTGTTAACACTATACACATTATTTTCATTAAGTCCGCGAATACTGAACGAAACGATCATCGAGTCTTGCTCAACTGTTTTCATGCCGGAAGCGCCACGAATGTGTAGGCGGGCGGTAGGTCCAGTGATACCGACCCTCTCCAAAAGCGAAGAGCTGACTAGAGTCACGGATGCTCCCTCATCCAGAAGAGCGTAGGTGATGACGTCACCTTTCGTTCCAGAAACAACGACGGGTACGACTTTCAATAACACGTGAGAGCGTGTTCCGGTACTACTAAGATCCAGTCTGTCAGCGTGGTTGACCGCAGTCTCGTCTGCGCAGGTTTCAGAGCGCGGTGCAGCGTGTAGGAGCGTGTGGTGAGCTCGTGCGCAGTCAGGAACAGAGCATTTTTGCTTACGTTTACATGCTTTCAGCTGATGTCGAGCCGATAGGCACGAAAAACAGAGCTTCTTGTCAGTGACGAACTTCCAGCGGTCGTCGATCGGCATACGTTTAAAGTCATCACAGCTCTTTAGATAGTGCTCACCATCACATAACATACACTTCGGCGTCACCGCAGGTGTAGTCGCAGCCACCACCGGTTTCCAGGGTCGAAGGTCTGACCTGATCGGCGGTCTCGCAGTACTGTTTGCACTGTTGCTCGACTTAGATGTCAGCGGAGCGATGTATGTAGCGGCGTTAGCAACCTTCATAAGCCAATCTGCGACATGTGACAGAGTTATCACTTTTACATTTAGACTAGAAGCGCACATGCTCCACTGATATTTTAGCATAGATGGCAATTTGCTAATAATCTCACGAATCAAAGAGGGATTTGTTAGGTGTCCGATCTCTTTGGTAGTCTTCATAGTAGCCACGATGTTTTGTATGGCTGTCGCAAACTCGATGAGGTGGTAAACATCATCATGTCGTACGTCACGCATTTGTCTGACTTTGTTCAACATAATCTCTACTATGTACTCTGGTCTACCGAAGCGCAGTTGTAACGTGTCTATAATAATTTTTAAATTGGTCGCACTTACGAGTAAAGCGGACACGGCGTCGCGTGCTCGTCCCTTTAGACATCGAGATAGACGGGAAATGTTTTCTGCATCCGTATATCCGCACAGTTTTGTAGTCGACTCAAACTGACTGTAAAAAATCGGCCAATCTTCAGGCTCTCCAGAAAAACTAGGCAATTCCTTAATGGACGTCTGTCTTGCTAGAAATTTGCTCAAACTCCTCTCTAACTGAGACGAACAGCAATTCGTCTGTACATTAGTCGGTGGCGCTGTCGGGCCGACGGAAGTATCATACACTTTTTTTTCTATATGAGAAAATTCGGGCGCAAAATTATGCATACAAGACGTACCTGCGGTCGGAGGCATAGGATTATCATCTTTATTTACATTATGTACTAGTGAAGTGCGTGATTGCGCGCGTGACATGGTGGTGAAAAGTTCTTCGTCGTCGACAGCTTGCGTCTGGATGGCAAGTTTTTCGTCTAAAAGTCGGCGCTGCACTTCCATCTCAATACGTGCACGTTCTTCAGCTGCCTCCATCTGAAGCTGGATTATTCGCTGTCGGCGGATAATCGTCCGATCGGTCGCGTCGGAACGTGTGGACGGGGTCGGCGAAGGCGGCCGGCTACCGTGGGCGGCCTGTTGGTCGTGCCCGGTCGGGTCGGCAATCGCGGCGGCGTCGGTGGGCGTAGTCATTTTTGCCTGTGCCCGTGTCTGCACCATAGGTGTGATTCAAAAATTGCTCGAAGGACCACTTGAACGGTCGGGAACTTAATTAAAAGAATAAAACTAATAAATTAAGTTCAAGAAAAATATCTGTCTTGTCATGTCTCAAATCGTCGTCCTGTCTATGTCAAATTCGCATTTAGAAGAAGTCAAAGGAGTCTGGACGCCGCAACAGCACTATTGCATTACTGTTGATAACCGAGTGACATTTCGATAAGTTTTGAAGAAACTTATATATTTTTGTGCGTAGCTCTGAAGCAGAGCTGAAAATCTTGAATTTCGTGACGTGTTTAGTGCTGATGGCTACAATGCCAATGCCTTAAAATAAGATAAAAAAAAAATGTGTCACTGACCACCAGGGGGCCAATTCTACTAAATGTCAACGCTCTTAATTGGATGACTATGACATATCAATGGTCAGACAATGGTGTTATTTTGACACTTTTCAGAGCAAATAACACCAGCGACTGACCATGTCATTGTCATTGTCATCCAACTGTAACTGTTGAAATTTAGTAGAATTGGCCCCCAGTGCTGCCAACTAAGCGCGTTTCGCGCATGATCTAGCGCTATTTTTGTCTTGAAGCGCGTTTTAGCGCCTAGCGCTAAATCTAGCGCTTTTATGAAATATGAAACTATATTACTTAATACAGCGTAAAACATAATAACTTACTAGTTTTAAATAAAATTATGTGTTACTACCCACTAACAACATTGAAAAATTAAAAAACGAAGTCTATGTTTTCATCATAGAGTCATCATCTATGAGAACGATTCTGTCTCGGGGATTCCCCTCGTATTATTTTGTATTCCTTAGTAGCGAACTTTACTAACATCGTTTTTGGCTGGAATAAATATAAACGAAGAACGAACGAAGAAGAAATCCAAGAATCCAACGATGATAAAGATTACCTAACCCGGCTTGATTCTTAATCTAAAATATTGTTTCTTATGTATGTCACTGTTATTTCCAAGTTATTTCAATAAAAAAATATTGATTTTATGTATCTTTGTGTCATTTCATACTATCCAAATTTTTTTTGTGATTTTGTTTCCGTAAAACCATTTGTAGTTGGCGCGAAATATAGAGCTTTTTAAAAAGTTGCCATTTAGCGCGTTCTAGCGCTTTTTTACAGCGCTGACAGCGCGTTTTCGCTAAGTCAATACTGACATGTGTCAGATGCACAGAACACTATTACTCCTAGCGGAGAAGAATGGCAACTCCATACAAAAAAAGTGGTTATGAAATTCGCTACTAGCGGCGCTTGTGGGACCCTTTGGAAACATAAAAAAAGCGGAAAATTCAAATGTTCTATTAGTATAGATTGGAATAAATGGGCTGTTCCAAAATAAATTACTATTGACATTACTAACATTATTGTTATTAATGTCAATAGTAATTTATTTTAGAACAGCCCCATTGTTTTATCTGATAATTAATCTAGACAAATCTACGGAAATTCTTAAAAATAAAAGCATAGGTACTTTATCATTTTATATATTCAAAGTCAAAAGTTTTAATTCAATGTAGGGGCTTATAAGTCCTCTTAATGAAAGTCATTGCGACTCCACCGCTTCGGTATGTATAGTTGAGGAGAAGAAGCGGGGCAAGAAACTCCTCAACACATTATTCTTTTAAACAATCAATATGATACAAAGTACAACTTACATGGTTTTAGTGCTTTGCTGAGCTGGAGAACATTTACACCAAACATTGTCATTCAAATATTCATCTAACTTAAAATATGCCATTTTACATAAAACCATTTAAACGTGAGTTTTGAACATTTTTTCTAGCAAATCTAGAACAGCTTTAGGTATCTTGTTGTAAAACCGTACACACAAACCCATAAAGCATTGAATATATGCTTGAAAAGCGCAATTCCATCGTCAGTGGTTGAGCGCCCTTTAGTGAAGCCAAATTGTTCGTCATGAAATAAATTGTTTAAGTTGAAATGAGAAAGCATTTGATCAAGTATTAACCTTTCAAAGACTTTACTAAGCACTGGTAAAACAGAAATGGGTCTAAAGTTACTAGGATCTTTTTTGTCTCCTACTTTAAAAAGTGGTATAACACTACTTGTTTCAATAAATCTGGAAATACACCTTCATCTATACAATTGATAAAAATAAGAGCTAGGTACGGGGCTATTACAATTATATTTTACTGACATACCCCATGAACACCGAAGATAGTTCTTAAGCTTTAATGATTTCCTCATACCACAACAGCCTTTTTGTTTTTACTAACTAACTTCAGTACATATTAACCTATTTACAAAAGAATTAAAGTTATTACTATAATATGGAGGCCTGTATATGCAAACAATGATGTGCTTCTCCAGCTCAACACAAGACAGTTTAATAGTACTCTCAACTGATAACCCAACAACGTCTAGGCGTTCCCTTGTTTTGAGATTATTTCTGACAAATATTACGGAATCTCCACGCGCAGTGAGTACACGGTAAACTACTGACAGCACTATAGTTTACTTAGCCAAAAATCATTTCAGTAACTCAATGCAATGTTCTGTAACACAGAAAATGTCTACATTATCCTTTTTTCTAAATATATTCTATTTTTAATTCTTTGCTGGAAAAACCTTGAATACCTATTTTGATGAATTTATTTTGGTTAGATGTGTATATGTCAAAATAAATTATTACTTCGCTATGACGATAACATTACATTACATTACATGACGATAGCATTAAACATGTGTGCATTTGTATTAAATAATATTATAAAGAGGAAAGATTTGTATTTTTGTTACGAATACACTCAAAAACTACTAGACCGATTTTAAAAATTCTTTTACCCATAGAATATCCCTAGGTAACATAGGCTATATTTTATTCCCCTATTCCCACGGGAACGGCAACTACGTGGGTAAAACTAATCGCTAGTATCAAATATTATTTTATTATATTTGTCATGTTTTTCCTATAGATCAGTACAGTATGGAAGAGTAAATTGAACAAATATACAGCCTCGTTTTTTATGTAAATCTAAAAGAATCTCAATGTTAGTATTGAATTCCACTTTGCTGGAATTTAAGATGCTTCCTACCATAACGAGTATAGTACTATATTGATCCCAGTTTACACTACAAATTTTCTGAACAATATAACTGAATGAAGCATCAGGATAGCACATGTTAGCCACCTGGATGTTTAAAAATTTATCTACTAACGGCCCAAGGCCAACCCTAACTTATCAGAGTAAATTACAGTCCTAGCATGGGATGTTGGTGGCACTGAGGACCGCTTCTGTTCTTCTGGACTTCTGTTTCGTTTTTTCCTGATTTAGGCATCCTTTCAGCAACTTGCTCCTCTTCTCGACGCCAATGAATTGTATACTGTGGTAATAAGAATAAGTTATTATTTATTGTATACTTTGGTAATAAGAAAAAGAGTGTTATTTAAAACCAGTTAAGTATTGTTTGTTAAAACTCTATCACAGTTATAATAAAAAGTGAACTTCATAAACCTACATATGGAAAGCGGTTTTTGTTAAAAAAGCAGATTCATAATCTATTAGTTCGACAACCTTCACAGAAGAATCGCTACTGTCTAATTATTATTAACAAATAATGAATTCGATAATTCTTTAAATACCTTAAATGTGTTTTAATATGTTCATTTTCTTTTGGAGACTAGTTTGTGCAGCATTTTCTGCAAACAACCTGTTCTGTAGAGTGCAATATCGGTTGATGCAGATGTGAAAAATTGAGTTAATGATATTTCTTAAGTTTTCTTCTTTATGTTCTAGACATATATCCAAAAAGTTGAAATTAACATTTGTTTGCAGCATTACTTTTATGTTTTGTTTAATGTTAGTTTTATGCGCATTTTTATTCAAATAATCATATACTAGTGCTGCACTTTTTTCCACACATTTCACCATATCTATACTGGCATACTGAAGGCTTTTCTTGCCGTCATAATATTCTTTATAGATAGTAAATAAATGACATAAGCCATCTCTGGAGGATGTCAATGATTTTTCACATGTTTTGCAGTCTCTTTTGCTCCTCTTTAATATGTATCCACATACGTATGCGCATGCTTGTACCTCACCAGTGCTCTCGTCTACCGACACGTCATCTAAATTTAGACAGGTGTTGCAATCAGCTTCATCATTTGCTACAGGTGTCGGCTCGGAATTATGGGTGAGGAACAAATTTAAGTTGTCTAGGACAACAGCTTCATCAGCCTCACAATTTGCTGCTGAGCTTGGTGCTGACAAATTTGAAATGATGCCAGTTTTTAATCCAGCTATAAACTGTGAGACTGTTGGGTTGGTATTGGACCCACAATTGCTTCTTACACATCCAAAGCAATTTTCCAGGGGATCCTGTTGAAGCCTTCTGGTAGATAAGCTGCCGATCATGGGGTGCTTCAATTTTAAATTCCGCCACAATCGTTCTACTCCAGTCATCGTTTGAATCCATCCATCCAGAGAAGGTGCCCTTGCTCTTGCTCCGATGAATTTGCTGTTTTTAAAAAATGCAACCATTTCCTTGAAATAATTTAAATGGGGGCTCCGGTCTGAAATATTTGTAGAAAATTTCTTCCCTCTTTTTAAGCTTGGAGTGTCGGCATTAAGACAATCAAACAGCTGGTCCATTTTATTAATTAAGTTAACCGTAGCTAGGGCTTCTGTTGGGAGCTCTCCTGAAAATAGACAGATACTAGTGTTATTATTTCTTGATACAAATAAATTAGACAATATTACTACAATAATACTGTTTGACAGGTCGGCTCACAACCCGGAGGCAGAGGGTTCGATTCCCGCGACAGGACAAGTATTTGTGCACAGGAAAAAAAAGCGCAAATACTTTTCTTGTTCTGTGTGTGGATGTTGTGGGATCATGGTCCTTGTAGTTCCTGGGTCCCTAGATAAAGGGAATCCTAGTTAGGGTCCAGGTTCTATGTATGTGATTGTTGGGCGTTATTTATTGTTATTATGTAAAATTTACACACCTTGAGTAATTTTCGCATACATTCCAGCTGCAACAGTATGGCTCAATACTTGTGCAGCCAGTTTAACTTTCATTTTTTGTTTGTTATTGGGGTTGAGATGGCTTTTTGTCAGAACAGGCGCAAACACGAAGAATGGATTAGTATTGTCCAAATCATAAAATTGCTGGATATGACTCCATTTTGCGATTTCTGTAAAATATTTAATTAGTTATTAATTTTAAAACATTTTATTCCGGAGGGCGTGGGCAGAGGTATTCCATTACTGGCAATACCCACTTTTCATGAGCCCATTGCCGGACCGGGTCTGTTACACATTCCTCAGAATTAATTCGGAGACCTACGGGTTGCCTCACGATGTTTTCCTTCACCGTCGAGCTTGTGATGAATATAATAATAATAATCTCACGCCTTTTATCCCCCAGGGGATAGGCAAAGGTATTCCATTACTGGATATACCCACTTTTCACGAGATATATGTGGTGAGCCCATCGCCGGACCGGGTCTATTAACACTTGTCTCAGAATTAATTCTGAGACCTGCGGGTTTCCTTACGATGTTTTCCTTCACCGTCGAGCTAGTGTTAAATATGTACGTAAGTTTTGAAAAACTCATAGGTACATGCCAGGATTCGAACCCGAGCCTCACTGATTATCATCATGAGAAGCGGGCTCTTTAACCGTAAGGCTATCACTGCTCTGAAAAGATATTAGGTAACTTGTACAGCAAAAATATGAATCACGAACGGGATTTGAACCCGCTTCCATCTTGTTCATATTATAGTGTCTGTTATCGATTCATATAAGTTTTATGAGTGGTCGCTGGCCCTTGAGGGCTCACAATACAGTCTTCCAGGCTAAGTGCGTGGGCATCTACAAAGCGGCGGCGGCCATAGCTGCAAGGAGAGTAAAAGGTGCATGCATACGAAGCTGGCGGACAGTAGGTTTGCCTAATTATTTAAAGCTCATTAGACTATTCCACCTATTCTTCAGCGTTCAATCATTTAAATCTACATTTGTGATCAATCTTTACTTTTAAAAGGTAATAATAAATACTTACTTGCAATTGGGTTGTCGTTGCATGTTACATTTGTGTCACATTCAATGTCATATTTTAGAAACAAATTTCTAAAGCATTTGAGAAGGTGTGGAGTGTCATGCAGAGCAATAATTTCATTTTCTCCAAATTTAAAATATGGTTGGTCAACTGATGCTCCTAGTTGTGAAAGGGCCCTTCTGTTCACACCATCCATGTCGCAAACAGTGGCAGCAATTGAAATCCCCGCATCAAAACAAGCCTGGAGCACCTAAAACAATAAGAAATGAAAGATTAAAAATTGTTATAACACTATCTATAACTACTTACAAAATTTATAGATTAATAGAACAAATAAACAAAATTTTATATTGTTATAATAATATAAGTTGTTATGTTAAATATACCTCTTTGATTAAAACTGATAATCTGTCTGCAGTGACATGGTCTCCTGACAAATAATAAGCGATAGGCTGTTTTATTTTTTTTCGAATGCCTGAGAGCATAAACATAAGTGCATGGCTAGCTATTTGTGGATCCCGTCCGTGTTCTTGTCCATGATCTTGAAAACCATCTATTTGGTCATTCTTTTCATGATATGCAATATTTTTTCGAATTGACATTTCATCAAACAGAAGGCAGAACTCTCCGTCTTCTGGATTTAGCTTTTCCGCTGTTTTCTTTATAACATCAAACAGATGTCTGTTGATGCCAGGACTTAAGGGCAACTTGTTGAGCAGATTTTTTAATGTTGTCTGGCATGGTAATAGAAACATTCGTCTCAGAAGTCTATAACATGCCGGTGACCGCTTATATAATCTTAATGCCATAATTTTTTGTTTCACATTCCATCGGAATCCTTTCTTTTTCTTTCGGCAGTTTTGCAATTGCCCTTGCAATAGTACAGCAAATGAACTCGTCAAATCAGCTGACAATTGTTGCACAGCTTCGTCATCAAGAAGTGCCTCTAAAATCCGTTTTTTTGTACATTTTCTGATCCTATGTTGCAAGTTGCAAATTTTCCTTAAATTTCTTCTGCATTTATTTAATAAGCGCTTTTCTTTCTCCGAACGTTGTGCCTGGAATCGGAAATAATAGTATATTAATAAATAGGCACAGAAAATACATGAAATTGACCATTTTCACATAAATTGACCTACATAGTATTTCTAGTATTCAGATGATGGATGATTATTTAATCAAAGGATGGATTATGTGATTTTTCACTACACACCTCAGAGTCCTAATTTTTTTGTAATTACTGAATTGTACTGATATCCGGATACGACTTCATGGAAATATGGCAGATATATTGTTTTGAAAGACCTTAGAATATGGTAGCATTAAATTTATTAACTTCCTCCTGCGTAGCATTATAAGAGGAAGTTAATGGTTTGAGTAGCATGTCTGTCTGTCTGTCTATGTGTGTGTCTGTCGACAGGATATCTCCGGATCTACTGGACCGATTGACTTCAAATTCGGTCAGTAGATACCTTAGGTCAATACCTCGATCGAGTTTGAATTTCAGACCCGTGGGTCAAAAGGGACTGGGCATTTCAGACCCGTGGGTCAAAAATGTCAAAAATTACAAAAATGTCAAAAATTTCAAAAAGGTCAAAAATGTCAAAACTGTCAAAAAGGTCAAAAAGGTCAAAAATGTCAAAAAGGTCTAAAATGTCAAAAATTTCAAAAATGTCAAGAAATGTCAAAAAGGTCAAAAATGTCAAAAAGGTCAAAATTTAAGAATGATGGTATTGATGGTTAACCGCCTTTTAGTTATTGGTTTGTTTCAACAACAACAGCATTATCGAACATGGTGGTGTGTTGGAAGGGTGGGTTGGTGTTGGAAGGATGTATGGTTGTTGGAAGGGTGGGTGTTGAAAGGGTGGGTGGGTGATTGATTCATCATCAAAATTATTATCATCATCATCAACATCATTTTCGTTGTTGGCAGTAAACAGGTGGAACTGGTGGAAGTTTGTCCATAGAATTACATTCTCTCGTTTCTATTCAGTTATGTTTCTATGTTTCTATTGATGAATAAAAACATAAATTATATCAGACCCGCAAGGTGCAGCAGAAAATGGGAACATTCAATTCAGCTGTTGTAAATATTAATCTGGATTAATTGAGTACATAAATAACACTTACAATAGATGACTTTGAAGTTTCAGCTTGATTGTTGCCATCTTTCACAAGTTTTGTGTTTGGTATCTCAACTGGAGATATATGTGTTTGTACTGTGCCCAACTGAATCTGTAGAAGCATAAAAAGGTTGTTTTACTATTTCCTAGAATGTTCCAACAATTAACACAAACAACGGCACTGCTCTTGAAGAAATATATACCAAAAAACTCTTCTTATATAGTGCCTCGGATTTGTAAAGTTTCAGAATTAGTGCTTCAAAGCAGGGCTTGATTAACCGAAAAAATTTTGGTTAAAACGGTTAGGGGTATGATGTCAAATTCTGGCATGTACCAATGAGTTTTTCAAACACTTACGTAAATATTTATCACTAGCTCGACGGTGAAGGAAAACATCGTGAGGAAACCCGCAGATCTCAGAGTTAATTCTGAGACATGTGTAAATAGACCCGGTCTGGCGATGGGCTCACCACCTATCACGTTTAGGGGTCCAACCAATGTATCTCGTGAAATGTGGGTAGGTATATCCAGTAATGGAATACCTCTGCCTACCCCCTCGGGGATGAAAGGCGTGAGATTATATTATTATTACTAGCGGGTGCCCAGCGGCGTTGCCCGCTCGGATCCCGTTTTTATTTTTTTTTATTTTTTTATTTCTTTTACAAATAATACCTAATACAATTTTAAATTACACTCGCCAAACTACAATGCAGTTTGTCGGCGAGAATAAACGCTCTTTTCTTATATATATAATTTTCCATATAACCCTACACCTATCTATTTACTTATTTATAACAGTATATACCTACTTGTTTATTAAAAACTCTGATAAGGAAAGAATGTGTCAATTGTCCGTCTGTCTGTCAGAGCATATATATTCGAGGAAAACGTTCTTAAGATTATGTTTTAGCGTTTGTTTACAACTAATGTGATTTTCTCTTAAATATGGAATCTTATTATATATCTTAGGCGTTAGATACCTGGTTGTTCTTTCACCGTAGTAATTTTTAGATTTTGGTTGAACTAATTTCTTTTCTCTTATTGTTCTTGTATTATACTTATTCTGTAATTGAATTTTAAACTCATCGTTCTGGACATGAAAAGCAGTAGGTCGTATGTGAACATCCGACCAAAACGACTTTTCAACATATTCATAATAAACTTTTTGTTCTCTTTCTGGCAAACTCACTCTTGTATTTCTATCCTTCTTCATTGCAGAGATAAATACATACATAAAGTCGGATCTGACTACTTTCCAAAAAATTTAGGAAGCATAGAGGTTTATTTCTAGTGATACCTTTATTCCATAAATTATTAATTTATTTTAGAGACGTAAACAAACATACACCCATATGCATTTAAAGTATTCTGTTTCTTCATGAACTTTCGCGTTGGGTGTATCAACAGATACGCACTTATGCCGCTAAACCTTGCAACGGAATTAATGTAATAAACATAACTTACGCCATTATGCCAGTAAAATATTGTTTTTAACTATTATAGCATAAAGACGAATGTAATCATGAGACAATCTAGCTGTAATATAATATTATTACGTAAAAAATCTTAGGCGTATGACATTTTAAACCATTATGTTACCAACTTTTTTAAATTTTTCAAGGCGCGTCTCGGTCAGTACTAAAGATAGGTCGGATATCTTAGGATTTTTTCGTCGCTAGTAAGCACCAGTGGGAGCAAGTAGGGAGGCAAATTTATGGTTTTTCTTGTCTTGTGCATTCATATTAAAGGTCACGCGTGTGGCGTGGCCGGTAATTTGATTTTGAATACCTACTCATCATAAACAAAACCGCTACACACACTTTTATTAGCTTCACACGTATGTAACGAAAACTTAAATTATTTTGATTCCCTTCAAAACATTGGATTAACTTGAAATTTGTGGAAAAGATTCATGTACGTGTGGGAAGTAACTTGCAGCTATTCTAAGTCGATAGATGCAACTTGAGCTTTTGACAGCAGCGAAGAATCCAGCCCCGCTTAGGCAATCGTGTATTATCACCTCTAATCATACAGGTTCATGCGTTTCTCCTATTTATATAGAGGAGTTAACTTACAAGGCTAGGAAATAGCAAGAATTTAAGTTGGACTTATAATACAGCATCTCAGATTGCTTCATCTCTCTCGATGGATGAATGGCAAAGGTTGGTTAAACATGTCGTTCCGCTAGCGTCAACCTCAAGAACCGGGCAAACCTTGTTTTTTTAAGAACCTTACCCTTTTAGCGGACCTCCGGGAGGGTTGACGGTTTAATTGTCCCTTGAAGTTACAAGACAAAAAATTTAAATTATATAGTGAAGATTTAGCCAGTTGAAGAAGAAGAAGTGGAGGCAAAGAAGATCAGGAGAGACTATTATGAGAAATTATAGAGCCTCACTAATTGAAAAAAAAACAGAGCAGCACGCTAACAAACAAAATATGCGTCAGCATAATTCCGAATACCGAGATTCACAATCTGAAGAAGAAAGAGCCGTCCGCTTACAGTAAATGCGGCAGCGTAATGCGGAATCTAGAAGATGACATAGCACAAGTCTCACAGGTTTCTTACAGGGGATAACACAGTTTGTGACAAAATATGTAAAATTTGCACTAAGCGTTGGTATTTGCATCAGATTTCTAATGGGACTATGAACACAACCACATCACCTTATTTTCCCAATGAACGTAAGCAAAGAAATTGTTTAATCACTTGCAGCCATTGTAAATGTCACTTCAGTCCAAAGAAAAACATTCCACCATAATTTCATCATCACCAGTATGAGGTCATGCAAAGCTTCCTTTTGGTCTCACTTACGGTAATCGAAAAATAACATACTGAGGATGATAGCTGATAGCTACAACTGTCCGTATTATAGGTACCGGCTTGGTGAGCAACGCGCCAAAAATTGTAAATAGAATTAATGTTTTGTCGTGTATGCTGTAATTTATATTTTTATATGTATTTTTATTTGTTTATGTATGTATTGGGACTATTGCCTGAATAAAGAATTATTATTATTAAAGCATATTGAAATAATCTAGATCCAGACCCTATTCCAGAAGTGATTGTAAAATTTTCACAACCTGAACAAAGGCTGATTGCACGCATTATTTCATTTGTTAAACTTATCATATTATTTTTATTTATTTATTTTTGACGTTTAACGACGCCTCGTAAAGGAAACTTAAAACTTTAGTTTTATGGACAGTAGGTACTGTTAAGTTAAGTAAAAAGTGTTTTTAAAATTAGATTTTTAGATGATTCTTGAGATTTAAAATTAAGAAAGAGTTAGTGAGTTAGTTTTAAGAAATACAAGTCTTTTAAATAAAAATGTTTTTAAGAAATTTCAAAAAAGTAGGTGAACGATTCTATACATTATGTTAGTTTAGGACTTCCAAGCAAATGTACACAAATTTAAGAAAATATAGGTAATTTTATGTATGTATAAATAGTCATAAATTAGTATTCTGACTCCAGCTGGGAACAGTGTAAGTTTCACCACAATCAGTTCTGTTGTTTTAAAGATAATAGACTAATAAATGTAAGTGTGCCAACAAAATAGGAACGCTTTAACGGTTTTTATCAGCACTTCCAAGTACTTCCAACCTTATATCTGATATATTTAATTTGTACAGACCAAGATTATGTTGGCATCAGACGTTTATCATTGTTGACAATTTTAAAGCATAATGCTGCATTTAAATATAAAATTACAGTTTAGTACTGACTTGACCAATGCGTTTGTCACACATATTGTCAGCATAAAGTCGTATTTTAACATATTGTACGCAGAGTCTATGATGAACTATATTATTTCAGGCATAAGGTCGCATGTCGGCGAAAATATAAAAAAGTAATATTTTACCATGTTATTGCAGTATTAGATAAGTCCAGTTATCAAAAAACTAAAGGTGAACATGTTTACATTAAAAACGTATCAAAAAACTGTTCAATTTCCTTGTATTCTAAAAAATATTGACAAAATTGTTTCTTAATTTTGTTTTTGCTCTCCTGAAAACCTGACTTTTTCCACATCTGACCTAATGCTTTTCATGTCCAGCGTTATAGTATTGTTCCAGAGCAACCAGGTATTCAAACTTTACATGTACATCTTACATTTATTCCCGTTCCTGTGGGAATTACCGAAAATCCCTTCATAGTGGTTGCCTACGACATATAAGACACCTACATACCATATTTCAAGTGTTATCGTTTCGGAGTAGTACGTATTTCTCTTTTTAACCACTTTTTCTATTTTCCTGTGGGAATGAGATATTTTCCTGGAATAAAAAGTACCCTAAATGTTGACCCGGGTAGGTACTCAGTTAACTTCATTCATAATCTATACATATAATAAAACTCTAACGGGCCCGTGTCTGTACAGTCAAGAGCAAGTCAAGCTTTACACTACTAGTTTAAGCTGAGCTCTGATTTATACTGCGCGCCATAGAATACAGGGCCGGTTCAAAGTCCAAAGTGTCAAGCTTAGCGTGCTCTTGACTGTACATGAAATATTTTTTGAAAATTTTAACAATAGTGTATTTAGCTATCGATTAAGATACCAAAACAGCAATTTTTGAAATTTTTGTCTGTCTGTCTGTCTGTCTGGTTGTGCACGCATCACGCAAAAACTACTCGACGGATTTTGATGAAATTTGGTATGGATATAACTGAGTACCCGGGTCAACATCTAGGGTACTTTTTATTCCCGGAAAATATCTCATTCCCACGGGAAAATAGAAAAACTGGTCAATAAGAGAAATACGTACTACTCCGAAACGATAACACCTAGAAACTTGAAATATGGTATGTAGGTGTCTTATAATATGTCGTAGGAAACCGGTATGAAGGGATTTTTGGAAATTCCCACGGGAACTTGAATAAACTGAATCCGCGCGGGGAAACGCCGTTGGGCACCCGCTATTTGAAATAAGGTATGTAGGTGTCTTATATGTCGTATAGGCAACCACTATGAAGGGATTTTTCAATAATTCCCACGGGAACGGGAATAAACGGGATCCGCGCGGGCAACGCCGCTGGGCACCCGCTAGTCAAAAATAAAATCAAATAACTTTTATTTCAGGCACAAGCAATATTATTGTTTATGTTTATTAATTATTGTTGTAGTTGTTAGTTGTAGTTGTTAGCTGTAGTTGTTAGTTTTAGTTGTTAGTTATAGTTGTTAGTGGTATTTGTTAGTTTTAGTTGTTAGACTACACCACAACTACAACTAACAACTACAACTAACAACTACAACCAACAACTACAACTAACAACTACAACCAACAACTACAACCAACAACTACAACTAACAACTACAACTAACAACTACAACTAACAACTACAACTAACGACAACAACAAAAATAAAAACAACAATATAATTAATAAACAATAATATTGCTTGTGCCTGATATAAAAGTTATTTGATTTTATTTTTGACTAGCGGGTGCCCAGCGGCCTTGCCCGCGCGGATTCCGTTTATTCCCGTTCCCGTGGGAATTTCTGAAAATCCCTTCGTAGTGGTTGCCTACGAGATATAAGACACCTACATACCATATTTCAAGTTTCTAGGTGTTATAGTTTCGGAGTAGTACGTATTTCTCTTATTGACCAGTTTTTCTATTTTCCCGTGGAAATGAGATATCTGGTCATGAAAAGCATTAGGTCGGATGTGGAAAAAGTCAGGTTTTCAGGAGAGCAAAAACAAAATTAGGAAACAATTTTGTCAATATTTTTTATAATACAATGAAATTATACGTATTTATTGTAGACATGTTCACCTATAGTTTTATGATAACTGGACTAATCTGAAACTGCAATAAAATGGTAAATTATTACTTTTTTTATATTTTCGCCGACATGCGACCTTATGCCTGAAATAATATAGTTCATCATAGACTCTGCGTACAATATGTTAAAATACGACTTTATGCTGACAATTTGTGTGACAAACCCATTGGTCAAGTCAGTACTAAACTGGAATTTTATATTTAAAAATGCAGCATTATGCTTTAAAATTCTCAACAATGATAAACGTCTGATGTCAACATAATCTTGGTCTCTACAAATTAATTATTTCAGATATAAGGTTGGAAGTACTTGGAAGTGCTGATAAAAACCGTTAGTCTTCCTAATTTGTTGGCACACTTACACTTATTAGTCTATTATCTTAAAAACAACTGAACTGATTTTGGTGAAATTATGGAATAAAGGTATCACTAGAAATAAGCCGCTATGCTTCCAAATTTTTTCGGAAAGTAGTCAGATCCGACTTTATGTATGTTTTTATCTCTGCAATGAAGAAGGATAGAAATACAAGAGTGAGTTTGCCAGAAAGAGAACAAAAAGCTTAGTATGAATATGTTGAAAAGTCGTTTAGGTCGGATGTTCACATACGACCTAATGCTTTTCATGTCCAGATATTTTCCTGGAATAAAAAGTACCCTAGATGTTGACCCGGGTACTCAGTTATATCCATACCAAATTTCATCAAAATCCGTCAAGTAGTTTTTGAGTGATGCGTGCACAACCAGACAGACAGACAGACAAAAATTTCAAAAATCGCTGTTTCGGTATCTATATCGGAAACTATGAACACTGCCGTTAAAATTTTCAAAAAATATTTCATGTACAGACACGGCCCCGTTAGAGTTTTATTATATGTATAGACTAGCAGCGCCCCGCGGTTTGACCCGCGTAGTTCCCGTTCCCGTATAAATACGGGAATAAAATTTAGCCTACCTATGTTACTCCCTGATAATAGTGATAATATAGCTTTCCACTGGCAATCCATCCGCTATTTGAAATATGGTATGTAGGTGTCCTTATGTGTCGTAGGCAACCGCTATGAAGGGATTTTTGGAAATTCTCACGGGAACGGTTTTTTATGTGTGGTAACTACATAGTTTTGGTCAGGAAACAGATGAAAGAAAAATAATAGTCGGTATAATAGCGTAGGATAACTGAAACCCATGGGTACTTGACACCTACATAGTTGAGCATGTGCCGATAGTCAGTAACCACCCCCCTAGGAAATATCCATAGCTACGCCAATGAGAAGGTACTTACATTTGATGACGTAGAAGTGCCAGCTTGACTGATCATGGTGTCCGCAAGTCGCACATCTGAGGTCTCTTTACTAGTGGCTATCTCAATCTGTAGAAACACAAGAGACTCTATTACAAAGCTACAACAGAATCCATGTTAACAAAAGGGTAGTATTAAAACGAGTGACTGTAAATTAAAGTTTTAAGTATCAAAAATAATTAATTTACGGTGAGCGAGTGACGAAAAATCAACAGAACAGCAACTTACAAACATTAATTTGAGTTACTTATAATACAAAATGAGTAGCTTCATAATATTTGAGCGACCTATTTCTTTGAGGGTCAACATTACGTCCTTAATTTTTTTCAATATTTGCCAAATGTTTTTTTTAAACTGAGCGGCATTTTATTTTAAACTAGCGGTTCTGCGCGGTTTCACCCGCGTAGTTCCCGTAAGATGAAATAATTTCTCCCGTTTTTTACACATTTACCACTATATCTTTGCTCCTATTGGTCGTAGCGTGATGTTATATAGCCTATAGCCTTCCTCGATAAC
This sequence comes from Ethmia dodecea, assembly GCA_963855545.1. Taxonomy (NCBI): domain Eukaryota; kingdom Metazoa; phylum Arthropoda; class Insecta; order Lepidoptera; family Depressariidae; genus Ethmia; species Ethmia dodecea. The sequence goes on along the minus strand of OY979463.1, from coordinate 7,701,492 downwards.
TGGACTATCCAACACAAAAAGAATTATTCAATTCGAACCAGTAGTTTCGGAGATTAGCGCGTTCAAACAAACAAACAAACTCTTCAGCTTTATAATATTAGTATAGATGAAGGGTTTCGAATAAAAAAAGCACTCTGTAAAAATAAAGCAATATGCATTTACCTAAATGAAATGAACAAAAAACTAAACAAAATAAGACGCTTCAGTCAACTAAAAAAAGTAATCTTATTAATAGCAGCCCAACTCACCTGACTGCATCGATTCGTCGACCCACACCCCCATTCGAATTCGCGCGTATTAAACAATCTGTAGTTTTCATTAAAATATCGTATCAAAATAATAAACATAAGACCTCAAATATAATTTCAGTAACCAACAATCATTATAAAGCAGGGGGCCAATTCCACTAAATGTCAACAGTTATAGTTGGATAACAATCACATGTCAATGGTCAGGCAATGGTGTTATTTGCTTTGAAAAGTGCCAAATAACACCATTGTCTGACCATTGACATGTCATTGTCATCCAACTATAACCGCAAAACTTTGCTTAAAGTTAACTTTTTAGTAGTTCGTAATGTAGAACCTCAATTGGAAAAATCTAGTCTATCTTAATATTCAAGTTGCCCTCTCTGTAATTTAAGTGTAGTCGCAGGGATAGAATTTTAATATCTGAAATGGATAAATCACAACCCACTTTTTGTAAGCTCTTTCTGGATTTGAACTAGATTTTATTATTAATCAATATTCGTCGTTTGTTTAGTTATTTTTTTTCTACATACAATTAAAGTAACATTTAAACTTACATCTGAAGTTCCAGGATGACTAATTTCAGCAGGATTTGTCCTGGTTGGTACCTCAACCTGAGTTGTAGTGGAGTGCTCTGAAGGAACGGCATACCTATGTAGTTTTTTCTGCTGACTGTTACTATCCTGAACAAATGCACTCTCAGGAAAATGCTTTAAACAAAGCATTTTATGGCTTGTATACAGCTTTGTGACAAATTCAACAGAATTCCAGTCCTCCTCAGGGTAGCAAAACTTTGCCCATGCTACCATTCTGCAAAACATAATTAACATGTTCAATTCCAAAACCACAATGAACACATCATAAATAGGTGCCTAACTTCAAATTATATTGTATGATTTTTATGTTACTTACCGTTGAAAATTGGTAGGGCCTGGTTTTGGAAATCGATGCAACACTAGAGTCGGCTCTTTCGGTGATTGATTGCATTTAGCACATTTACGGGTATTGTCCTTCATTGTTTTTAACACAAAATCACAGTACACAAATACAAAAAGAGTCTCTAGGATAATAAGTCTCTAGGCTCGTAAACACAAACACAGAATTTTCTGAGCAATATCGATGCAAAGGCGGAGATGGAGTAAACTCCACTCGACGCACTCGCAGAAGCACTGAAAAATCACGAAAAGAAAACAACACGCAGACCACGGAGAAAATACAAAGTATTTGTATTTGCTCTGTGAGTGAAGACGCAGGCCGTTGGCCGACTATGTTTTGAAATGGAATGACAGATAACCTTCAAAATTATTGTGTTGCCATATCTAAATAAATAAATAAATATTATTTTTGGTATGCTGGGATCCCTATAGCAAACCCACCTACTATTACCAACCAATGGATGAACAGTTGATCCCCCCTGGGGGCCAATTCTACTAAATGACAGCGGTGATAGTTGTATGACAATTACATGATTGTGGTCACTCAATGGTGATATTATGTCAAAATTTGACACTCAATGGTGATATTATGTCAAAATTTGACATAATATCACCATTGAGTGACCACAATCATGTAATTGTCATACAATTATCACCGCTGTCATTTAGTAGAATTGGCCCCCTGGTCAGATGTGACAAAAAGATTCGTTTGGTCACGTATTTATTTACAAGCTTTCCCATTCTTCACTGATTTTATGAAGCATTGTAACTCAGAAGACACGCCAAAATGGAGTTGATCTACTCCATGAGACGCAAACCTTTGAAATGTGAGCCGCCGTACTTTTCAAGGTTAGTTTTTCATGTTATAGAACTGTTCTGTTCAAACACTACCATTTAGTGACGTATTATTGGAAACCCTGCTCGTATCTCTGTAATTTATCAACATAACACTCTCCTAAACCCTTCTACTATGTTACTAAACCCGTTATAGTCAAGAAAACTCGATTTTCACAGCACTTCTGACCCCGAAGTGGTTCGGCCGATTTGCACGATATCGTCGGGCAATATCATCGCGTTCTCATCACTGACCGAGCTGACGGACACAGATGGCGACACCTGGGGTGGTCACGTCTACGTCTGCGACCTGGACACGCCCTGGGACAGCCACAAAGTCACCAGCACCACATATCCTGTGAGAATCCACAATGCTTCAATGTTTACGTTTTTTTGAAGAGAAGTTTTTTTGCGTCTACTTGCAAAAACACTGGTATTTAATTCCAGATGTTTGTTACGAATAAACTCAAAAACGACTGGATTGATTTTCAAAATTCTTTCACCAATGGAAAGCTAGAATATCCCTGAGTAACATAAGCTATATTTTATTCCCGTACCTATTCCCACGGGAACTACGTTGGTGAAACCGCGCAGAAGCGCTAGTCCTACTAAGATTATAAATGCGAAAGTTTGGATGGATGTTAGTTTCTCTTTCACGCAAAAACTAGTGAACGGATTTTGATGAAACTTTACAATTATAATAGCTTATACATCAGAATTACACTACTATACTGGTGAAACCGCAGGGTGCTGCTAGTATTAAAAAAAAGGAAAAACTTGACAGACTGAAAACTATTGAAGGTAGAAACTTTAAATTTGGACAGATAAAATTCCTTTTATGAGCTAGGCATCAGATAAGAACGGATTTAGCAAAATTCCCATGTAACATTCTCATCACAAAAACAGATTCCTTTCCATAAAGATTCAATAGAGAAAATCGTTTTGATCCTAGGTATCGGCTCTGGAGTGGGACAGTGAGGGGAAACAGCTGTTGGTGGCCACCACGGTGGGCGAGGTGTCGGTGTATGGCCAGAAAGACTTCCTTCTTAACGAGTGGACCTGTTTATACACTGCCAACTTCCCAGGTAGGATTGCCATTAAAGAAACTTTGACTCTTCTGGGGCCTTGCGTCGATAGACCAGTCACTGACATTATCCTTTTGTATGTATAAAATAACAACATAGAACTCTAAAGACTAAAAAGTGACTTCGACTTGTATGGTTTTCTCATGGATGCCACTGTCAGAACTGTACCAAATTTAATTGGGACCACATGGGAAGCACCAGCTTTCAAATAAAAAAAGAATCATCAAAGTCGGTTCACCCAGTTGAAAGTTTTGAGGTAACAAACATTAACTGTACTAACATCTATGGATTCCTGTTATCTGAAAATAAATTTTTTTATTTTTATTTTATTTTATTTATTTATTATTAAAAAAAAACAGTTCCTCCTTCTTTGAAGTCGGTTGAAAAGCAGGGCCGGATTAAAGTAACTGGGTGCCAAAGCAATCTTTTTCTGTAAAAAAATAATAATAATAATTTCACTCCTTTTATCCCCGAGGGGGTAGGCAGAGGTATTCCATTACTGGATATACCCACATTTCACGAAAACTTTTGTGTGCTTGTTTTTTTTTCTCGGTCGTCTTTGATACCCAGACGGGATGCCCTAAGCAATCACTGAAATAGCTTATAGGCCAATTCCACTAAATGACAGCCATTGTCATCGAACTAATATTCCATTATCATTCAACTGCCACTATTACATCTAATTTGTATTCCACTAAACTCTATGGCAGTTGTATCATAATGGCATTACAATGGAATGACTATGGACTACTTTAGGTGTTGCAAATAACACCATTGACTGACAATTGACACCAGCAGGCGTATTCACGGAGCTTCGATATTCGACTCGGAATCGAAAAATCTTTCGAAGATGGGCTATTCAGAGATGTCGGTATCGAAAACGAATGTCATATTTGAAATAAGGATTCGGAAAATTTTCCGTGGCTCTCAGAAACGCCTAGAATACAGTTTCCGAAGTCGATAGATTTGACTTCGGAAAATTTTTCACTCGGTCTGAATCGAACGGAAACTGTGTCGATCCTCCGTGAATACGCCTGCAGGAGTGTTGAAAAGGTTAAATATGTTCCCCCAGGTGAGCACATAGTGAGGGCGACGTTTTTCCACAACGGTCGGCGCGTGGTGGTCTGCGAGAAGAAGCCCGACGCGCCTCTGGGGGAGCGCGTGCAGATGCTCAGGCCCACGCCCACGCTCAAGGGGTTCGGGTGAGCACACGGCCATTCACCCCTACTTCCTACTAGGGTAAAACACCCATTGACACCTGTTAATTCCGAAAACACTGTATTTTGTGATAATCAATTTATTAACAACATGATGCGCTAGGTAGCAGAGCAGAAGTGTCATACACATAGATTTACCAAATACCTGCACTTAATCTAACATTGTTTGCGAACAAGATTAACAAGTACCTCCAATCTTCAACCTATAATTATTAGATGTAAACATTGTATATGACACACCCTATAGTTCACCCTACCAATTAATTGACACCCAAACTGAGAATTACACACACATAAGAAAAAATTGAGAATTACACTTAGAAACATCATTAGTCCATTAACAAGGCACACTAAACTCGTCCATGAAGATTGACTAAATGTAAACAGCAGCCCATCTCTACCGACGAGTTGCTGGTTCCAAATGCAGTACCCCGAGAAGAGCCAGCAAGAAATTCAAGGGCTGTTTGATTCATCATCATCAACCCCTAACAGCCCACTGCTGAGCTAAGGGTCTTTCCTCACATATGAGGAAGTAAGATCTTTGATTATTCTAAATATATCTGTGTATCGTAATTTTGTCAATGTTGAATATAGCTGTTAGGGTGTCAACTAATTGGTGGGGTCTCAACAATTGGGTGTTTTACCCTAATTACATCCCATTAGATTGACGTTTCTGTGTAATTATTTTTTAGTGGAGACATTAATAAACGTTGACTTCAACAGCGGGGTGCCTTGCGAGGGCGTCTGCGTGGTGTCCTCGACGGGGCTGGTGGCGGCACTAGCAGCTGAAGCTGGGCCCCCGAGTCCCCCCGCTGGGAGCTCGGGGGCCCCTCCCTCCCCGAGGTGGGCCCCCGCCGTGGACTCTTTACGCGCACACCGCGACCACGTGACTCATGCTAGCATGGCGCACAAAAGTTAGTACTTAGACGTTTACCTCACCTCCCCCCCCATTCATATACCCCCATCCCCCAAATACACATACATTCCTGTGGTTTCTCAGCCACAACGGATCCCAAGTCTTTGTAGCCTTTGTAGTTTTAGTATTTGAAGTTTGTACACTACATAGAACGCGCCAATAGACGGCCCTAAACCGCGCTATCGAAGTTTTCTAATGAGTTTGTATAAATACTACTGTCCAAAATCAACCATTGGACCACGGTCCCCAGGCACGATCACCTCATCTGCAGGAAAATCTTCCCTTTTCATGATGGAGGAGCATTCCACCTCCGCTCCTCCATATCTTTATAGCCGTAGGGCAGAAATGTATGTGTTAGGTTTAAATTTAAAGTAGTGTTAAGCATAACTTATAAGTTATAGTTAATAAATATTTTTTAATTTTTTTTTACTTAAGCCTCTTTAAGTAGAGACATATAAGTTCACTCATTGGAAGTAATTGCAACTCCACCGGTTCAGCATGAATGGTTGAGGAGAAGAAGGGGGGCAAGAAACTCGTCAACATAATATTATTCTTAATTTCGCGGATTTTAATTCTTATTAATACTAAATTGGGTTATTTTTTGCTGTCTTATTCGCTGTGCTGGAGGAAACCTGCTCCAAGCATTATTCCCTCCCATCTGTTAATTAGGATTGATTCCTATATTGTGCTCTGTGCTCACCTCGTAATGAACAAATATCAACAATTTTTTGGTTATGGCTTTTCCATAGTTATAGAACAATGATTCCGCCAATGTCTGGCAGGAATAGTATATTACACACCTAGGGAAGTAAAATTAGAAATTTCTAATTTTCTTCCAGAGGTGTGTATACTTTAATTAAGCTCGACGGAGGCGCAAAGCGGCAATTTCGTTTAGCGCAGCGGGGTGAAAGTTGACGCTTTCCGCCCGGAGAGATAAAAATTAACATTAATAATAAATTAATAATTAATATTTAACAAAAAACAATGTTGAAGCAAAAATCTTTCCGTAAGTTGTAATATGAAATTTTGCAAAGCTAACATGAGTTTTGTGGCATTTGCACACTTTGTGCTTTATGCCAATGTTGAGTAAAAAAGTTTTGAACATACACAGACGGCGCGATCCTGGTGGCGGCTCTGTGCGTGTCGGGCAGCCGCTCATTGGTCCGCTGCGCGCTGGCCTTGGTGTCGTTGACCTCTGGGTCTGCGCACGCGCAGGGCCGGCGCAGGCACGTCAAGCTGCAGCTGCAGCCGCTGCCCACCGTCTGCCTGCCCGACAACTCGGCGCCATGTCTGTATTGCACCACTATACAAGATACGATATACCTTACCTCCCCCCCTTTATCCCCCTCTCCCCCCACACACATATACCCAACACTATTATTATTATATTTACATTGCTAAAATTCATAATTTTAAGTTAGCCTATCCTTCTCCATAGAATACCGAAGAAAAAAGACAGAAACAAACCATAGATTGAAGAATAATGTCTAAACATCTAAAAACCAACTAATTTGAACCTTATGAACGTGCTTATCTGTCACTTTTATCCATGACCTTCATACATCGTTGCTAAATACGTGTATTTGAATAAGATGTGAATGCGTTCTTAAGGTTCAATTTTGTTATTTTGACATTTGTGACATTGTAAATAAATATGGCGCTTATTTCTGTCCCTTTCCTTTCCAAAGCGGTGGAAGAGAATAGAGCTGACTTAAATTTACGAATTTTAGCTAGTCAGCCAGAATCGAGTCCAATGTTAGTTTAGCTTTAGCATTACATTAAGCCCTTGAAACCTATAACACAGGCTAGACCTAACTCAGTCTCTCACAATAGATACTTTGCACACATTAGCATTTGTCGATTTACAGCCGAAGCTAAGTAAGTAAGTAACAACTCTTTATTGTACACCAATAAAAATATGCAACAAGTGACACAATGATAAAAAAGTACAATGGGCGGTCTTATCGCTTTAAGCGATTTCTTCCAGACAACCTTAGGATGGATGTAACTGCTGCTGTAACTGATGCTAAAGCACCACAAATTAAAAAAAAATACAAAATAAAGTTTTTTTATTTATAAAAATGTATGTCTGTCGCAGCGTGCGTCTCGTGGACCCTCCGCGAAGACGCCGACTCGCTGGTGGTGGGCGGAGGCCGGGGCTCCCAGCTGTGGAGGCTGGCCGAGAGGAAGCATCCATTGCACAAGCTGCTGGCCAAAGGTACGACCATTTAATCTCGCAGGACATGTATCATCGTCAACCCGTAACAGCCCACTGCTGAGCTAAGGGTCTTTCCTCAAACGTGAGGAAGTATGGGCTATAATCTCCCACGCGAGCCCACCGCGGATTGGGAGATGGCTTTAAGCTTGTGGCCACTTAACAGTCTGAATTTTTCAAGCCACCCAAGGGTATCTGACATGGCTTAATGACTTCCATTGTGCGTAAACACAACGAAAACCGGGACCAACAATTTAACGTGCCTTCCGAAACACGGAAGCGCTCGTGATATAAATGCCACTAGGCGGTCACCCCATCCACTGACTGACCGCACCCAACTTTGCTTTACCAGTGTGATCGTTACAAACACACTGGCACCGCAGGGCTACGAGCGCTTCGGAACATGTATGAACTCGCCTAATTACTAGTGTCCGACCGAAACTGGTTTTCCGCCCGATACCGAAACCGTATGATCTGCCTTGGCTTCAGTTTCGGCCGAAAACGAAACCGAAACTATCGTGGTCAAGTATAAAATTCCTTAAAATACTGAAATTTGGTGCATTTTACCCATTATTCTGCATTAATTAGGACATGAAATGGAAACACAGTATATTAATTTTGTTGATAATCATTTATTGATAAAATTAATTAAATTCATTTAAAGAAAATTAAAAGTAAAACTAAAACTACCAATTAAACGGCTAAGAATATACAAGTATCTAACTATCTATCATTTATTTAATCTACTATATAAAAATAAGTCGGGTTTTCCTTCCTGACGATTTAACTCGAGAACGGCCGGACCGATTTTGATGAAACTTTTTGTGTGGGTTCGAGTGGGTCCAGGGATGGTTTATAGCAAATAAAATTCAGCATTGTACCCGTGCGAAGCCGGGGCGGGTCGCTAGTCTATATAAATAAAAATGAATTGATGTTCGTTAGTCTGATTAAAACTCCAGAACGGCTGGACAGATTTTGATGAAACTTTTTGTGTGGGTTAGAGTGGGTCCAGGGATGGTTTATACGGTGGCAGAACGACGTCTGCCCGGGCCACTAGTATAATATAAAAAAATATTAACGCACGACAATTCCCGAACAGGGCCGCCAGCGTCCGCAGAAGCGTTGCCGCTAGAAACGAAGTTAGGCGAGTGTGCACGACAACTTCCGAAACTAGTTTCGGTTTCGGCAAAAGTTTCGGCCAATTTTGGTTGCCGCTGAAACTTGATTTTTGGCCGAAACTCGGCCGAAACTGAAACCAAACTTTCGGTCGGACACTACTAATTACTAATCAAAGTGTGAACGGGGCCTTACTAACTTTTAAATAAGCCGAGCAGTAAACACTGGCAAAATGGACGGTGCAATTGCCAAAAAACCGGCGGACGGATGACGTTTTCTTTTATTTATTTTAACTACCTATAAAGCTGGATCATTTGCAGCTGTTTGGCGGAGTTTGCCCTACAAACTACACTACATATACCTCATGTTTCATGTAGGTGTAGTGTGTTTGTGTAGTACGTATGACAAAACAGCTGCGGACGATCCGACCTCAAAAATTTGACTTGCCCCCCCCCCCCCCAAGCTTCTGCCCAATAAACATGCTTTTAAATTTTAAGCATTATTTTTAACCAAGGAGGCAATTTATCAAAAGTCTTATTTAATTTTCGAACTGGCCTGCAAACAGCAAGCTGTTTATTGAAAAAAAAACATTTAACGTTCGTTGTTCGTCATTGATTTTGAAAAGTAATATGTATTTTTTAATAAAATGTTTAATGAGTTTTTGAAAACTTACGTACATATTTATCATTAGCTCGACGGTGAAGGAAAACATCGTGAGGAAACCAGTCCCAGAATTAATTGTGAGGCATGTGTAACAGACCCAGTCCGGCGATGGGTTCACCACCTATCACGACTAGGGGTCCAAAGAATATCTCGTGAAAAGTACGGATATCCAGAAATGGAATATCTCTGCTTACCCCCTCGGGGATAAAAGGCGTGAGATTGTTTATTTTTAACCAACTTCAAAAAGGAGGAGGTTATCAATTCGTCTGTAAGTTTTTTTATGTTTGTTTCGACTAGTTGAATCGATTTGGATGATTCTTTTTTTATTTGATAGCTGGTGCTTCCAGATTGGTCCCATTTTAATTTAGTTTTCGTAATGAATGAGAAAACCGTATAAGTGGAAGTCGGTTTTCTTACTCTTTATAATTTATTTTACTTCTCACAATTGAATTTCGATACTGTCAACTACCTTTATTTATTTACTTATTAAAGACATTAAATATTCCCAAAACAGACATAGACGAAAATGCACTATACTTAGTTAGTAAAAGCTCCGATCTAATCGCAGTCCTTGCACATGTGTACAGATGCAACTACGAACTACGTTTGTACAATCTCAAAACAAAAGATAAAGAAATATACAAGGTTGCAACTATTTAGAACATGAGATTCGAAATAACTTTATTTTATACTAGCGACCCGCCCCGGCTTCCCACGGGTGCAATGGTAACACTTACCTTCCTCTTGAATCACTCTATCTATTAAAAAAAACGCATCAAAATCGGTTGCGTAGTTTTAAAGATTTAAGCATACATAGGGATATAGGGACAGAGAAAGCGACTTTGTTTTATACTATGTAGTGATTATTGAAATAACCTAGTCGATGGTCTAGGCGCCGGCGAGTGCGCGCACGTGGTCTCGTGGCAGGCCCTGGGCGCGAGGCAAGGCGAGGCCAGCTGCGTGGCCTCGCCCCGGCTGCCTCACAAGCACCTCGCCATCGCCGGCAATGGCGCCGTTCACCTCATCGCCAGGGACACACATCACACGGTACGTTATCACTGCCTAGACACACACACACACACACAACTTATTTATTTATTTAACAGGTCTGCCAACAGATTAAACATTATATTTATTTACTAGCGGCGTTGCCCTCGCGGATATAGTTTATTCCCGTTGTCATTTTTGTCATTTCTTCACAGAATTCGTTCCCTATTAGCGACAATATCAAATGGTGTAATAATACAGGGTGTGTATTTTTTCCAAAATCAACGTGTCCGATTCCTGACTGGGAATATTGATTTATCAAAAATCCAAGGATACAGTTTTAGTGTTGATCACAATAGAGCCCGAGACTCCTTTGTTTTTTTTCTAATGATAAAAAAGGGGGCAAACGAGCAGACGGTCATCTGATGGTAAGTGACGTCCGTCGCCCATGGACACCTGCAACTCAAGAGTCACAACTGCTTTGCCGGCCTTTGAGGTGGGAGTAGGGGGAGAGGGGAGAGGAGAGGAGGGGGGGGGTTGGGGCATCCGGTTACCTCACTCACTCAACGAAATGCAATGCATTGCTTAACGCTGGTTTCCTTTGAGTACTTTTGGCTATTCCTCATAGTTTCTGATTTAGCCATCCACTCCCGTTTCGCTAAATTTTTTTTCTTTGTCCGGAGAAGGTTATTATGAAAGAAAAATTTAGAAAATTTGCGAAGACATAACGACCATTTTAACTCTTCCAATGTAACCTTATTGTGTTTGACATAACTGACAGTTGTACAGGACAACGTCTGTCGGGTCAGCTAATATACAACATGTAACAGAATAAGCGCAATTCCTGAAATTAGTTTGTTCAGTATCGACTACTTATTCGACTTCAGCTATTTTTAATATGTGTTAAATTTTTCAAAAAAATTAATTATCGTAGCTGAATTTAGTGCTTTCTATGGAATCGTGCTAGTATTAATCGATATTAAAGAAAATTGGTTAGACATAACAAAATTTCGATTGCATCATATTTTTTTTATATTAATATACTAATTGGGGTGTATGAGGAATTGCGCTTTTTCTGTTACGCGTTGTATAATACAAAATTGGAAATCAGCTCTAAGCATCATTCCCCTTTGCGCAGGTGTGTTCCCGCGCGGTCCCTCTCGGAGGGCCTGTGGCCGCTGAGGTCCCTCCCTCCAAGAAGGCCAAGTACGGCGCGGGAATTATTCCGGTGAGTACCCCCTTTAGTAACGCCTTATAAATCGCAAAAACTTTAAGTGACACGCTGGTTTTAATCTATTTAAAAGGCCGTTATCCATCCCCTGGCTGGATAACGACTTACCTTGGAAAAGGTAAGTCGTTTTATTTTATAGTTAACTTAACGTTAATACATAAATAATTTTTACTCGATACTGCTTAGTGTTATGGAGGAACGGAGGTGGAATGCTCCTCCATCGTGAAAAGGAAGATCTTCCTTGAGGCGAGGTGATCGTGCCTGGGGACCGCGGTCCAACGGTTGATGTTGGACAGTTGTATTTATACAAACTCTTTAGAAAAGTCCGATAGCGCGGTTTAGAACTCGGCCGTCTATTTGCGCGTTCTATGTAGTGTCGCTACAGAGTAATAGTGCGAGTAGAAATTAATACAAATACAAAATACCTGAATATTTTCTGCCTACCCCCTCGGGGATAAAAGGCGTGATATTATATTATTACCTGGGGGCACGGCAGTGACCCCGCCAAGTCGAGCAAAAAGCGGCACGGCCGTACCATCCTTTTCTCGAATTATATTGTTTCTGTAGGTATAGAAAATACACTTAGAATAGTCAATAGTCTCATAACAAGGCACTTTAAACTCATCCATGGAGATTGGCTAAATGTAAACAGCAGCCCATCTCCATCGACGAGTTGCTGATTCCAAATGCAGTACGCCAAGAAGAGCCATTAAGAAACTCAAGGGCAGCTCTATTTAATCTCATGTCTTACTAGTGTTAGAATATATTTGTTTTATAAACATATCTTACCTACTTAAATTATTCTCATAATAAATATTATATTGATTACTAAGTAAAACATATATGATTTTAGTATTAATCGGTATATACAAGTATAATAAGTAAATATTGTACGTCACTGAGTTGTTTAATCTAGTGTATGTTCATAGTGGGGAGCGCTCGTTGTAAGGTGGGGAGAAACTATAAAACGAGCGCTCACGAACAGTCGAGATGCATTAAGTTGTAAACTACCTTACGGGGAAGTGCTGCCCAAAAAGTGTTTTTAGAATCAATAAAATAATTATAATATACGCGAAGTTTATTTTCAAACCACCAGACTTCTTATACTAGTAAATATGGTTTACAATAATAATTATTAGCCTTACATAGCGTCGAGTCGGTTAATCCCATGCATGTTGGTCTACTATATCATTCTACATGCGCAATTATAATAATAATATAATAATAATAATTTTTATTTTCTCTCAATAACCAGGTAGCTTAAAATAGGTACAGAATTGAGATTATAATTTTTTTTTATAAACTCACGCCTATTTTTTTTTTATCCCCGAGGGGGTAGGCAGAGGTATTCCATTACTGGATATATCCACATATCACGAGATATATTGGACCCCTAACCGTCATAGGTTAACCCAACCTAATTGAGATTAACCTATACTAAAACCTAATGAACCCTTTGAGTATTAAACCAACAGGAGACGTCACGCGCACTAGTTTCTTTGCAAAAAAGTCGGCCAATTTCTGCGCGGGGGACGAGGAAACAAACACAAATAATGTTAAAACAAACGCATTTTTTGACAAAACAATTAAACACTAGCTTGAACTAGATGCACACAAATACATTCACCAATCCAAGCACTCCGTGAACTCAAAAAAACTAGTTGTATATAACAGGTATGCGCGTTGATCGACACTTTTTTTTGGCAGAGGGGAGCGCCTGTCAGTGGCGTCTCCGGTTGGTTTAATATTCAAAGAATGAACCGAATGACTTATCCACCACTATATTATTTATAATGGAAGAGGAGGCGCCGGACGGTGACACTCTCTCCACCAATGTTTTACCAATTTCAGCAAACAATTTGTTTACTTCACACACACTGAGTTTTGGGTTGTCTTTAGATATAATATTTTGTGAGTAATCTTCTTTTTGTTTTCCCTTAGTTAGTCCGCGAATTAGTCAGTTGACGGAAATGATGATTGATTGTTACCTCAGAGCGGCGCTGGGTGGCGCCTCTGTTCGGCGGATGTGTCGTGGCTGGGGGGCGTGCTGGTGGTCATCGACACGCATTCCCAGCTGCACGTCTTCCGGTTGCCTCAGCCGTGGACCGACATCCGTGAGTGCACACACACACATCCTCACTGTAACCACTTTATACCAACACCAACCAACTTCCTAATTCTATTCTCTTCATTTTATGATCTCTCAAAATGTATGTTTACTATGGACAACGTACTGAGTACTGAGTTGTAATCAATTGCGATTTGCGACAATTTTTGTTGTTGTATTATTTTAAAATTTAATAAAATTGTAAAGTGATAACCGAAATACACGTTAGGTGTTTAAAATGACTACTCGCAATTTAATTTCGATACTGTGAACTTCTCTAGCTACTAGCTCAAGTCTGAAAATCATGAGGAAACCCGCAGGACCTAGTTCTGAGACACGTGTAACACATCCGGTCCGGCGATGGACTCACCTATCACGTTTAGGGAGTCGAATATACTCGTAAAGAGCGGATATTTCCAGAAATGGAAAACCTATCGGGGCTAAAAGGCGAGAGTTTTTTTTTTTACTTTAGATAAGATAGAGCAATACGATCGGCCTAAGCGTTCGGCTTGTGACTAGAGGATTCGATCCCGGGATCCCGGATCTCGGGATCCCGGGATCCCGGTCATATTTTAGTCCCGAAAATTTCGGGATCAAATTTAATGAATCCCGGGATTTTCGGGATTGATACATTTACATTACAGTACCTATAAACATTGATCTCCTTAGCATATTTTTTATAGTTTATCTAAATAAGTCTAAAGCAGTAGATTTTTTGAAGTTTATTTTTAGTTTCATAAATTATTTACAAAACAAACTAGGCTCTAGTTTGTTTTGTTTGTTTATTTTATAAGAAAAAAGTATAATTTTGTTTAACCGCCTTTTTAAAGATTTAAAACTTAAATATTCTATGTCCTCACAAGGCTTTCTTATTGACAGAGGCGAAAAGCGGCAATTTCGTTAAGGCCGAATGTTGACGCTTTCCGCCCGGAGATATGAAAAATTTATTTTTATATGTTTTACTGTCTTTTTATTACCACTTTCCATTACCAATACAATCCCGGGACTATCCCGGGATCCCGGGATTAACTTTAGATAATCCCGAAATCCCGGGATTAGAAAAATCGACCGGGATCGAATCCTCTACTTGTGACGCATCTATCTTCCAGTCCAGTATGCAATTTTTCATCAATGTTTTCTTATGACGTTATGACGTAAAAATGTAACCTTCGCACGACTAATTTTTAAAAAGAAAAATGTCCAAGCAATCAAATATGTCCTGTCAGTAATTTGACCACCCATAAAAATGTCCAACTATAGAAACACCCGACCAGATACATGACCAGCTATAATAATGTCCAACTAGTTATACCAAAAATTAGAATTAACTTTTTGGTCTTTTTTTATCCATTGGCTATATTTGTCAATAGTTGCGCCCCGCAGTTTCACCCGCGTAGTATGTAACTACGAGAAAAGTACGCTTTCTACTGGCGAAATATTTTTTTTAATCGGTAAAACCGGTAGTATCGGAGCCTTTTCAATACAAACAAATAAACAAACAAAAAATCAAATTATTCTTCAATCCAGATTATTCCAGTTCCCGTTGGAATTTCTAAAAATCGCTTGGGCAATATCACTACTGGTCATTTTTAAGTTTAATCCATTTCATTATAGGACATTTTTATAGTTTGATTATATAAATACAGGTCATTTTTATATTTGGGTATTTTTTTTATTGGACTTATTTATGGTTTGTCAATTTTATTACTTGGACAATCCTTTGGACATTCGTCTTTTTGGACATTTTTCTTTTTGGAGATTAGTAGTGCGATCGTCTTTACAGACAACCAATTTATTGATTAACTCAATATACTCTCCATACTCACAGCGAGCCCGGCGGGTGTATTAGCAGCGACGGCTGCACTTGAGTATGCCTTGGTAGCTGGTTACGACTGCCTCGATCTTTTACTCACTTTGAGGCATAACATCGTCGATGCTGTTTACGACAGGTCAGTATTAATCTACACTAATGCAAATGTTGTAACCAAAGAGACTAAAATATAATAAGGCATAGAGGGGACAAATCGAGGAAAATTTGAAGTCAAAAGTTATTCCAAGTGGAATAAGTCTAGTACAATTTCGAGCGAATGACAGCTCGCGTTCATACTAACTGACGTGACAAGGACATGACGCTTAGGCTTCAAAGTTTTGTATGAAAATATTCCCAATGCCCCCTCTATGCCCTATTATATTTAAATCTCTTTGGTTGTAACCCCTAATAAGGCATAAAATTGGTAAAATTTAATCGGTTTTGAATCTTATTTTAATTACGTAGAGTCCCATTTATGGTGGTAACTATTATCCCTCAGCCTTATCTATACTAATATTATAAAGAGAAATAATTTGTATCTTTGTTACAAATAAACTTAAAACTACTGGTCCGATTTGAAAAATTCTTTCACCAATGGAAAGCTAGAAGATCCCTGAGTAACACAGACTATATTTTATTCCCGTATTCCCACGGGAACGGGAACTACGCCATTGAAACCGCGCAGAACTGCTAGTCACTACATAGTATAAAACAAAGTCGCTTTCTCTGTCCCTGTACCCTTATGTATGCTTAAATCTTTAAAACTACTCAACGGATTTTGATGCGTTTCTTTTAATAGATAGAGTGATTTAAGAGGAAGGTGTTGGTATGGCATTGCACCGGAAGCCGGGGCGGGTCCCTAGTATATAATATAAAAATGTGTCCTCAGACTGACGGAGTCGTTCCAGCGCCATCCGGCGGCGTTCCAACAGTACTACTACCACGCGTGGCTCAAGATGAGAATAGCTCTATGCAGGTACGTTTCAAAATACAATACGATGTGACTGGTAAATCGAAGATTTAGCATTTGTATTAAAAAAAACGCTCTCTAAATTTTCTCAACTGAAAATTTTAATTCTTTAGTTTTATCGTATACTCGTAAAATCAGCTGCGCGAGGACAGCTGTGCAATACGCTACGTAGTATATGGCAAATTCAGAATAATGTTAGGGTAAAAAACCCAATTGTTGACACCCCACAAATCAATAGACACCCCCAACTTTACAACAAATTTATTTAAAATTAACGAATTTACGATACACGGTTATAATTAGAATAATCAAATAAACACGGTGGTTTTAACTAATTGTTCGAAACATAATTGTATTTCGTAATTTCGAAAAATCTCTTGGGGTCTCAATCAGTTGGTAGGGTGAACTAGGGTGTTAATAATTGGGTGTTAAAACATAAACCCTATTTTGATTTTGATTTATGTTACCAAAAAGGGTAAAAACGAGTGTTGACTGAGTTGGTGTGTGCCTGCCAGGCTGATCCCGTCGGGGTGGTCCCGCGCGTCGTGGCTGTCGTCCGTGGCGAGCTGCGCGGCGGCGTGGGCGGCCTGCGCGTGCGCACTCCGAGCCGACGACAAGCCCGACGCGCACGCGCTGCTGGCGCTGCTCGACGACCACCACCCCGACCACGACAAGGTACAAGCGACCACTCGAACACACACATTTTTTTAATTCATTCATTTAGTCTCATTAATGTTTATATGTACTTGCGCCCTATCAGGGTGTTACATGTCATTTTACCAATAAGTGTAATTGTAAAGGTGTCATGTAGTTTGCAATAAATAAACAAATCGGTTGGCTGCTCTGACTGCCTCAGTTTCATACGAAGAATCAAAACAAAAAATTTTTTTTTTCGGTAGGTACAGTCAAGAGCACATAAAACTTTTACATTTTTATTTACTTGCATATCACATGGTGATATAGGTGTTACATTTTTAAGAGCACTAAAACAAATGACACCCCGCAAATTAGGAGAACACCATTGCACTGTTGCTTAGTTATAAGAAATACAAACTACTTAATTAACAGATTTACCAATAAAACTTGAAATTATACATAAAAAAACGTTAAAACTTAATATACATACACTTGTAGTGCGAATCTGACCTCTAAGGCGATTGTAATAAGAACGTTGCAAAGTCCAATGTGATAAGCTTAATTTGTCCTTGAATGTACAAAAAGTACATTTAGAAAGGTCAATAGTCTAATGACAAGGCACTCTAAACTCGTCCATGAAGATTGGCTAAATGTAAACGGCAGCCCATCTCCACCGACGAGTTGCTGGTTCCAAATGCAGTAAAACGAGAAGACCAAGCAAGAAACTCACCATCCATATGTTACTAGTATTAACGACATGAGTATTTAATAATAACATTGTATTAGAATGAAAAAACCTCCAAAACTACTAACCCGATTTCAAAAATTCTTTCGCCAGTGAAAAGCTTACTTATCTAAGAGTAGCATGGGTTATCATTTTCCCACGGGAACGAGACTTACGCTGATGAAAATACCCATAGAAATGTTCCCCCAGGCGCTGGCGGCGGTGGAGAGCAAGTCCGAGGGTGCCAGCGAGCTGCCAGCCTTAAGTGGCCTCCGGAGGGTGTTGCAGAGGGCCGGGGACGTGGCTCTCAGTGTGCTGGCCGCAGTCGCCTCGCACCCGCACACCAAGCACGGGTACGCACTATACATTTATTTATTTTTCATCTCTCCGGGCGGAAAGCGGCTAATTTCGACCCGCTGCGCCAAAGGAAGTTGCCGCTTTCCGCGTCCGTCGAGCAGAGAAAATTTATACACACGATGGGAAGAAAATAAGAAAGCCTCAGATCACACATGTGTTTCTTATTTTACTTCCCTAGATGTGTAATATACTATAAGTACATACACACACAAAACAATTTATTTACATTGAGGAACAGGAAAATAATACAAATTATGGCTAGATTAAAAAGAAAGAAACATAAAATGATAAACTGACTGATTGGTGATGTATCAACGCACAGCCTAAACCGCTGGGTCTAAAGACTTGAAATTGATGGTATTATGTGAGGCCCCACTTTTTACAGTTTAATACACACAAAGAGACATCGACAAGGGGGGGGGAGGGGGTCTAAATTTTGTGACGTCACATTTCAAAATCTAATATTTTTGTTAATTCTTTCAAATGCTTGATTTGTTTTTGGTTTTAATAAATAATAATTTATATAGAAATAAAACTAATTTCAGAACTGCAGCTGTTTTAATTCAATGTCTAGGTGTATAACTGCAAAATATGTGACGTCATACTAGGGAAGGGGTGTCCCACAAATGTGACCAGCTGTAACAAAGACGAGGGGGGTACAAAAAATGACGTGATTTGTGTGACGTAATTTATGGATGACCCCAAAAGGGAAGATCTTTAACCGAGTGATCGTGCCTGACCGTGTATTTGTACAAACTCATGTAAACACTTCGAAACGGCGTTTTCAACCCGTTTATGGCGCCTTAGTTAGTTCTATGTACAGTACGGCCGTTTTAATTGGGCTGCTCTGAACATAGGCTCCGCCTGCGCAATACGTTTCAATCCACCAAATCGTCGCTAAAAATGTTATTGCGCAGCCACTTGCGGAACTTTAGAGCTGCCAAGCTAAAACGGCCGTACTGTAGAATCGATATATGTCCTACATATTTTCATACGTAGCTACGAGCTGTGGTCCGACCCGAGCGCGATACTTCTGCTCCGCAAACTTCTCGCCGTGTCCCGGGGGGTGTTGGCAGTAGACCCTGCTGTGCCTAGGGTCCTTGCCCGTCTTCAGACCCAGCAGCCGCCTAAGCAGGACCTTATCGGTAAGCAAGAGATCATACTGGCTTGTTGGCTCAGTTGGTAGTATTATTTTAACTTTTATTTATTCACAGTGCAGCGATAGCCTTACGGTTAAAGAGCCTGCTTCACGTGATGAAAATCAGTGAGGCTCGGGTTCGAATCCTGGCATGTACCAATGAGTATTTTAAAATTTACGTATATATTCATCACTGGGTAGACGGTGAAGGAAAACATCGTGAGGAAACCCGCAAGTCTCAGAATTGATTCTGAGGCATGTGTAACAGACCCGGTCCTCGGGCTCACCACCTATCATGTTTAGGGTCGAAAGTTCTGGTGAAAAGTGGGTATATCCATATCCATATATATATTTTAAAACCAGATTAAAGATTCATTACCTCGGATTGGAATCTTCTGAACAATAAATCATATCTTGTGTATGTATATAATGTATATGTATATTTATTCATGTAATTATAATATGCTATGGTATCTATATATTTACTTTATATGTAATCTATGTACTGTGTATTTTATTTTTATATAATTATAGAAAACGGTTTATGTATATAAGTATCTACCTTAATCCATTGGTAACTATAGTGCACCACCTACCTTCATCTGTTTATCTCAGTTACATCCATCCTAAGGTTGTCTGGAAGAAATCGCTTACAGCGATAAGACCGCCCATTGTACTTTTTTATCTTTGTGTCACTTGTTGTATATTTTTATTGGTGTACAATAAAGAGTTGTTACTTACTTACTTACTTATATCCAATGGAATACCTCTGCCTACCCCCTCGGGGATAATAAGTTAGTATGAAAATATTCCCAATGCCCATCTCTATGTCCTGTTACATTTTAATCTCTTTGCATTTGTATGTGTTTCCCGCAGAGGAGTGTATGTCTCTGAGCGCGTCTTGGTGCTCGAGGCGCGTGTGGGAGAGCCTCCCGAGGGCCGGGGCCTCCGCCCCTCACGGACGACCGCCGCCCCATCTGGTGAGTCCGCTTAACAGATATTATTTAGGTATTTACTGCACCACTGCGACTAAAGTTGTTTCAGTTTACTCCTGTCATTTTCCTTCTCCTAGAAAAGAGAAGAGAGATATAAATATATGTAACCGAATAAGCGCAATTCAATTAGAATATTAATATTAAAAATATATGATGTCTTTGTAATTTAGTTGTGTCTAACCAATTTTCTTATTTAATGAGCAATAATAGCATGATTTCCATAGGTAGCACTAAATTCAGCCATGCTTAAATTTTAAATTTTACCCATATTAAAAGTAGCTGAAATCGATTAAGTAGTCGATACTGAACAAACTAATTTCAGGAATTGCGCTTATTCTGTTACATGTTGTATTTTCCTTTCAACTAAAGCATTTCATAGTGTGCTTAGTGCATAAGTAAAGAATTCACGACTGAAATACATCCTCTGACAGGACTGCATTCGGTATCTTCTATCCCTTTTCTTTTTTTGATGTAAGACAAAGACAGGACTAAACCGAAATAAGTCTGCTTTACCAAGTAAAATCGCCCCCATTGTCGCGAACGCCATCTGCCGGTGAGTGGCCGTATTTTTTTTCTATCTCATATTGCGTTTTTACAAGAAATACAACTATGCGGTGGAACCGGAAAATTAAAAAATATATAATAATATAAAATAATATAATCTCACGCCTTTTTTCATCCCCGAGGGGGTAGGCAGAGGTATTCCATTACTGGATATACCCACATTTCACGAGATACATTGGACCCCTAAACGTGATAGGTGGTGAGCCCATCGCCGGACCGGGTCTGTTTACACATGTCTCAGAATTAATTCTGAGACCTGCGGGTTTCCTCACGATGTTTTCCTTCACCGTCGAGCTAGTGATAAATATGTACGTAAGTTTTTTGAAAAACTCATTGGTACATGCCAGGATTCGAACCCGAGCCTCACTGATTTTCGGCCGGCTCTTTAACCGTCAGGGTTATCACTGCTCTAGTCATCATCTAGTGAGTCTGCTGCCATATTTATTTATTTAGTGCACCACTGTAGCTAATGCTGAGTTGGTTTGGTCATATTGAGAGGATGAATGAAAGGCGCTTAACGAGAGAAATATATAAGGGTGTTGTGAATGGGCGAGTCGGTAGAGGGCGACCTAGGCGTACTTACATCGACCAGATCGGCGATGTATTGAAGAAAAGCCAAATAAGGAGTATCCGAAACCGACGAGCATGCATGAGTCGTTTGATGGATGTGGAGGAAGCCCGAGAGATCTGCCTGGTTCGTAGCAAGTGGCAGTATATTGTCTCTGCCTACCCCAATGGGAAAAAGGCGTGAGATTATGTATGTCTCTAACGCCATCTGCCGGTGACTGGCCGTAATACAGTTTTGTTAATACTGGCAGCGGTCTTCGTTTGAATAAACTCGCAAGACTTGAAACATCATAAGTACAAGAAGAAGAAGATCAATAGCAATGAAAAAAAAACTGTTTAAAAATAAACTAAACTTCTGATCTCTTTCGAGAGTAGCGCGTCTGCTACAACTTGGCTTTTCTACTTTCTTGCGAAAAGTAACAAAAAAAATCAAATCAAAAATAAAAAAATCTTTTATAGTACACTTACTAGAAAAGTCAATAGTCTAGCAACAATGCACTCTAAACTCGTCCATGGATATTGGATAATTGTAAACAGCAGCCCATCTCAATCAACGAGTTGCAGGTTCCAAATGCAGTACCCCGAGAAGAACCAGCAAGAAACTCAAGGGCAGTTCTTTAACCTAACTCGTCTCTTGAGATGTCTCTCATAGCAAGTCTATGTTAAAGTTCAACAAGCAAGACAACAAACCAAACTTGTTGGAGCTTTACATAAATGAAAAACATTTGACATGTTTCCTGGGTAAAAGAAATCGATTTTATTTTGTCCCTCAGTTATATTATCAAAACTATTGAACACATTGTTTTTTTTATAAAATAAATAAATAAACGTTTACTTAGACATATCGCATCAAATTCGGGAGAGGTTTTGACGTCACTTCTATGTAAAATTTGTAGCAAGGCGTGACGTCACGCGAAATTTCAAAGCGCTATATCGTCTTCACTTTTTGTCTGCTGTTCAAAAGAAAAAATGCGTATCCAATATTTTCTAGTAATGTAACTAACTAACACTAGTATATTACACACCTAGGGAAGTAAAATTAGAAATGTCTCATATCATATGTAATTGTCGACCGAGGCGAAGCTGAGGTCTACAAACATGTGATCTGAGGCTTGTGTATACTTTTTTTTTTTCGAGGCGGAAAGTGGTAACTCCGTTTAGAGCAGCGGGCCGAAATTTGCCGCTTTCCGGCCGGAGAAATGAAAAAGAATTTTTCTGTTATCTGCCTATTGTAATAACACTTGTTGTCGGTCGAATGAGCCCTACCCTAACCTCGTCCCAGCTGGAGTACGGCGTGGAGCCGGAGTCCCTGCGAGTGGCCCCCGAGCCTCCGCCCCCCGCGCCTGCGCTCGCGCACCTCGCCGTGCCGCCGCCCCCCATGGACTCCATACGGTGATTATAACAATACTCGTAATCTCACGCCTTTTATCCCCGAGGGGGTAGGCAGAGGTATTCCACCCACTTTTCATGAGAAATTTTTTGGACCCCTAAACGTGATAGGTGGTGAGTCCATCGCCGGACGGGGTCTGTTACATAGGCCTCAGAATTAATTCTGGTTCTTTGAAATCATTTATTAATTATTTTAACTTCTGACTCGATTCTGCAAACCACCTAAAATTCCTAATTCTAAGTTAGCTCTATTCTTTTTTACCGCTTTGGAAAGGAAAGGGACAGAAACAAGCGCCATATTTATTTACACAACGTCACAAATGTCAAAATAACAAAATTGAACCATAAGAACGCATTCAAAGGTTTTTACACGTTTGACATTACTCTATAATCTATGGTTTGTTTCTGTCCTTTTTCTTCCGTATTCTATAAAAAAGCCCTTACTTAAAATTAGGAATTTTAGGTGGCTTGCAGAATCGAGTCCATTGTATTTGATAATATTTTTTATTTTTATTACTTCTAAAATTAGTAAATAACATTACATTGGATTGCCTTTAAATGTGTGAGGAAAAATTCTGTAGAATTATATATATAAAAAACTATACTGTACCTGAATTTATGTACAATAAAGATTAATGTTACCGCTACCTACCCTAACTGGTCGTTCCTTCGTGTGCGAAGGTACATGTACCTGGGCGGGGGCAGCGGGGCTCTGCCCCCCCGCTGGCGCCAGTGCCCCCGCTGCGGGGCGCTGGCCCTCCCGCACGCGCAGCCCTCGCGACAGCCCCACCAGAGGGCGCACGACAACAGGTTCCTGCCCGCCTGCAGGTACCTATCACATCACTAGTCCGCCATCTTGGGTGTGACGCCATGTTGGAATTAGAATGACGTCCCCACGACCTTGTTGTTTTATTGAAATTAATGAAATGTCTATTGTGACTCACAGGATACATATTACATGTAGGTTTTAAAAATAGTTGGATGCTCTGTGGTCTACCATCAGAGATTTGAGATCAGAAACAATTTTACAATTTCAACAAAATCTTAATTTAAAGTCGGTTAATAAAATACAATTTTAATGTCAAATAATAATAATAAAACAAAATCATCAAAAATAAATAATATGCAGCCAGTCTTCTGGGCACTGTCCCACATGGTTCCTCTTTGGAGGTCATTTTGTATCTGTAATTATTGTAAATGAATGTATATTTTCTTTGTAAATAATATTAGATACATATTTTAAAATTCGCTTTGAAAATCGAAATAAGTACACTTTTAGAGTCGTTTTGACATTTTTAGTGACATTCTCAGAATGTTAATTGAATTTCAATAACAATTAACATTGACTATAATAGTGTACTACATTTAAATCTACTATTTTGTTACAGATGTGGCGGGAAATGGACTCTCTTCTCGAACGTGTAATAAAGATGCTGAATAATTTTAAAAACATTTTTAATTACTTATAAGAATATGTTTAGGTTGTAAATAAAATATCGGCGTTTTACCTAACAATAAAACGCTTATTAAGCGATAACCTTATTTGAAGCCTAAATACTTGAGAGTAGCGAACTTGACTTCCGGTAACGGATCGGTTTTAACGTGAATGCTCCCTACCATCGTATGACGTCACGTCCTGTGCACCAGGTGGGGGGCCGCGAAGCCCGTTCGAGCTTCGTCGGTCCTTGCTCATTGGATCTCAAGTATTAATATTTATTATAGTATTGCACCTTAGAATGCACCAGACAGTATTTAAATGTTAGGCTTCAAATAAGGTTATCGCTTAATAAGCGTTTTATTGTTAGGTAAAACGCCGATATTAAGCTTTGAACCGTTATTTGAAGCCTAAATACTTGAGACCTGTTTGTTATCGGCTGGTGGACAGTGACGACGCCAATGTGACTGATAAACTAAGGCAGGATTTAGACATGTGGTGTGATCATAAAGTAAATAAATAAATGAAAAAATATGTTTCACATCTTTTTATTTTTCCTTGACAGGATACAATCAAATATTTTCAGTTTTATTACAAAAACAATATTGAAACTTAAATAAAGAATCCTTAACTTAATCAGAACCTTATATTATAAACATTACTAATTGTAATATTTTATAATTGTATAGATGGTAATTGGTTACATTCAAATAAACCTAACGTGTTATT
The DNA here is from genome assembly GCA_963855545.1 of Ethmia dodecea. NCBI lineage: Eukaryota > Metazoa > Arthropoda > Insecta > Lepidoptera > Depressariidae > Ethmia > Ethmia dodecea. The sequence continues at coordinate 7,676,624 of OY979463.1, read as the reverse complement.
GCTAGAATAATAATATTACATCAAGTACAAAATAAACAAATTTGCTATTCCTTGTGCAGAATACATTAATAAAATCATTTTTTATTTGACATTAATAATTAATTGTATAAGTTACAGACTGTATATAGGTATCACTCATTTATAGGTGTGAATACGCTGCATATAGAATTAGATTCTTGAGATGAATTAATTTCTCTACAATAGAACTTTAGGAAAGTGTTTTTCGAACGCCAGTTACCCCGAGCTAGTATATCGTCTAATGGACAGTTCTGAACCCAATTCTTAGATGCTACTGCAGGCCGTACACTTCCGGGAGTAGCATTAATACCTGCCCTCAATAAAATCTTTTTAACCCAGCCTGCGATATTAGTGCGTGAAGCTGCTTTGGGTTTACCACAAGTAGTTAAAAATAAATTATCTTCACCACAGGCAGAGCGTCTTAGTTGGGAAAGGTCAATTAATCTCTTTATCCAAAATAACGGATCTAAGGTTACGTTGTCTTTATTTTCTGAGATACGCCAACCTGACTGCCGATGAGTGGCTGTATCTGTTTTAGAGCCGTACCTAGGCCAAAAAATTACATAATTTTCCATAAAAATACATTGTTCTTTGCCAACAGCTAACAAGGTCAAATCATGCACCCTCCGGCCTGAACTCAATAGAAGTAGAATTGCTGTATGACCGGAACATTCATACAGACTATTCATATCAGGATTATGAGCCTTCAACCAATCAACTAACACATCAACATCCCATACCGGAGTTTTCTTAGGTTTTGCGGTCGCTATACTTTTGGACTTTAATGCATGTCGAACTAGAAGATGAGAGCTTAAACGGATATCTGTATTTGGGTCACAAAGCGTAGAAACTGCAGATTTGTAAACTAAAATAGTGTTGTATGACAATTTATAATTTTGGTACATGTCAATTAAAAATCGAGCTAAATCTGAACCTGTAGGTTTATAACATACAACATTGTTTTCGTTAGCCCAGACACGCCACCTTTGCCAGATAGGTTTGTAAGTTTTTAAGGAGGATTCTCGCCAACTTTTACGCAAAACGTCTTTTTGATGTTGCGACCAGCCAACTAAACTTTCCTCCCACCCCCACATCTCCAGACCTCTAAGGTCATGTCCGAGATCATTGGAGGTGGAAGGCCTGACGTCGCATCTATTAGGACTTGATTCAATTTGTGAATCGTGAAAGGTGGGCCCAGGGCCCGACTTTTTAGGTCTGACCTCCAAAATACTTTGATCCATCGTGGAGCGACTACTAAGTACGACCCCGTCGCGCTGTTTAGATGTTGGAGTACACGTGGCATCAGGAAGGGAGGTGGAAATACCCAAGCCAGGGGATAGTTCCAGGTCTGGCTGAACGCGTTGTAGACGGAAGCTCTCTGATCCGTCAGGTCCAACGTGCCGTAGGCCGGCACTACGTGTGCTACAGCTGACGCAAATAGGTCTATTACAGGTATGCCGAATTTGGCGAAAATCAGATTCGTAATTTGGGGAAGAAGATGCCATTCGGGTGGACGAGAGAGCCGCGATAGTTGATCCGCCTCTCCATTGTAACGGCCTGGTAGGTAATGTATTTCCAGGTGGATCTTGAAACGATCTATCAAAGTTAAAATCTGATGAGTTAGATCCATAAGGGAAGTTGACTTTGTCCCTCCTTCGTTTTTTAAGAAGGCAACAACTGTTCGGTTGTCGCTTTGCATCATCAGTGACGATCCGGCTAAATACTGAGCCTGATCTTTTAGGACGTGCCAGACTGCTAACATTTCGCGATGATTGGAATGTAGATTCCTTTCCTCCGAGCTCCAGACACCGGAAAGCATCACATCGTTTAGCTGGGCTCCCCAGGCAACATTCGAGGCATCGGTCACTAGATAATTGTATGCTGGGGGGTAGTGAATCGGCGAGCTCTTTTTGAGGTTGACGCTCCACCAATGAAGTTCCTTCAGTACTCTTACAGGAATTTGGTAACGTGTACGAGGACATTTCGTTAATAAAAAATGGCAAAACTTGAGAAGAGCTCGGTGGTTCAAGCGTTCTCGAGGGACCGGAAAGCTGGCAAAATTTAGTATTCCGATTATGCTCTGAATCTCGTTTAGATTTGCCTTTCGGTTTTTGAGAAGGATCGATAGTTTTGTAGAAATGTCTTGACATTTTTAAACGGGAAGACTTTTTATGTTTATGTGTGGATGCCAGACAATGCCCAGATATTGAACTACCTTTTGTGGCACTAAGACCGACTTCGCATAATTTATTTGCCAGCCCAGGTGCTCCAGAATTTGCGTGGCTTCTAGAGCTTGTTTTGAGAGGCAAATAGGGTCCTGATTGGCCAACAAAAAGTCGTCCAAATAAATGACCACTCGTACTTTTCTCTTTCGTAAAATTTCTGCAACCCAGTTTGTTAAGGAAGCGAAAATATTTGGTGCGCATGCTAGGCCAAAAGGTAAACAGGTCATTTGATAAAGTTTTTGATCGTAAATAAGACGAAGAAAGCGTCTGTGTGTTTTTGAAACCGGGAGATGAAAATAAGCATTTGATAAATCTATTTTTATTAACCAATCCTGGGGTTGTAAGAAACTGGAAATTCTGTGCATGTTTATAAGTCTGAATCTTTTCACAAAAACGAACCTGTTTAAATTCTTGAGATTGAATATTGGACGAAATGACCCGTCCTTCTTGGGTATCAGAAAAAATCGGGACACGTAACTTGGACTGAGAACTACAGGCTCCAATACCTGCATTTGTATCATTTCGTTTATGACTTTTTCCATTTCTGGAGACTTTGGAGTTTGTAAGTGATGGCTTGATAAATTCGGAACTATTAACGGGGGTTTGCATAAAAAGGGAATGCGGAAATTTTGAATAATTTTCACCAGAGGTATCGGTGCTTGCAGCTCCAGCCAACGTTGCACAAAATTTTGTAGCTGGCCAGCTTGAAAAAAGGGGTAGTCAATATTTTCGTTTTGATTGGGGTCGTGGTCCCTGTCCAGATTGACCATAAAATCTTCCTTGTCCCCTGTAACTATTTTGGAATACGTCTGGATTTTGAAAATTCCGGGTAGGCCTCTGACGAGAGGGCCGTACTTGTTGATGAGGTGCCGGTTTTTGAGCGGGCCGAGGGAATTCGCGCCCTTGGGGATGATAGGCTGGCCTTTTATTCATGACATCGGGGTACGAAGTGTAATTAAATCCGGCAGTCATTTTATTGACATAATTATTTGCATAACTAGGCGGGGCCTGAGTCTGCTGTTGTTGTGGCTGTGCATAGGCAGCAGCTTTCATTTGGGATGGCGCTCGGAGCGGCCAAAAAGATTTATTAACACCACCGGCTTTTTGAATAGCAGATGCAAAAGAATCTTTTTCGAATAAATTCTCACAAGTAGGTGGAATTTTTCGCAAGGTAGGTTTCAAAAAATTATCTTTGACGGAACGTAAAATGTTGTCACGTCTTTGCTGTATCATCTCAGCTCTATGACCGCAGGCCAATTGCAGAACGTCACTACTAATCTTTTGAAAACTACCTTTAACGAAAATATCATTAATTTTTTCTTGGAGGCTTTTGGGTTTTATGTTTTCGACAGAATTAGACCATTCGATCAAAGCCTTGAAACCGTTTTGCGCAGCTTCATTTTGTTTAATGAGAGCATGCGTTATTGCAGCAAAGCCGCGTTCAATGAGTGCAAGTGAATTATGTTTATCGAACGGTTTTATTTCGTCGTTTGTTTCTAAGTATGTAAAGCCGGGTGCGGCACAGTACCGTTTTTGGACCTCCGCGTAGCGAACGTTGTCCCAATCTGGTGTACTAAAATGCTGTATACTTTTAAGCAATTCTACATGATTCGACGAAGCTTTTGGTACGGATGGCTCTTTTAACACTGTATTTAAAGGTAAATCAAAAGTGCAACGAGAATCGGAGGGATCCTGTGCGTCTTAGTTCCCTACTAACATCTGCACTTATTTCAGAAATATTATCATGTTCTGGTACGTAAGCACTGGAGTGAGATGTAGGTTGGAATGCAACGCCACTTGTAATAACATTTTTAATCTCACTTACTTGTTCCGCCAAAATGCAAATAGCTTCGTCAGTTTCGCGACGCCGCCGTTTGCTTTTCCTTTTTGAGTCCTCTGCCTTCCTTTTTTCCGCAACAGCCTTTAGTTTGAGCTCTTGCACTTCGACGGGAACAGGCAGGGTCGGCGCCGGTATCGCGGGAGCATCCGAGGAAGAAGAGGAGTCAGATGACGAATCTGAATCACCCTCATTTTCTTCTCTCATCATATTCACTAGTCTGAAATCAGAAAATAATTTAAAAACCGAACGGTAACACCGTTATTTTTCAAATAAATGACTAATTTTTTTTTTTAAATAATAATAATAGCAAGTTTAAACACTTACTTAGATTCAACCGATCGCTACGGAAAACAAAACGCCAATGAGCAAGGACCGACGAAGCTCGAACGGGCTTCGCGGCCCCCCACCTGGTGCACAGGACGTGACGTCATACGATGGTAGGGAGCATTCACGTTAAAACCGATCCGTTACCGGAAGTCAAGTTCGCTACTCTCAAGTATTTAGGCTTCAAATAACGGTTCAAAGCTTAATGAATTTTGTGAAAATGATTTTTGGTTTAATCCCAAATTACTCTCACCCATTAATAGATATAATATGAACGGCTAAAATCGTTCAACATCTATAAAAATCGTATCGTTGTTTGTAGTTCACTTTGTGTAATTAGTAGGCAAAGAGGTTGGAAGAAAATCATTAGAGGAAACTTTTTCTTTAAACGTCTTTGTTAGTAGGTATGATATTTTGTTATATTTCACCTTCCTTCCCCATCCCCCCATTTATATGGCAGAACATCATTCGATACTTCTATACTAATATTATAAAGAGGAAAGATTTGTATATTTGTTACGAAAAACTCAAAAACTACAGGATCGATTTTAAAAATTCCTTGACCAATATTGTAATTTTATCTCTGAGTAACATCGGCTATATTTTATTCCCGTATTCCCACGGGAACGGAAACTACGCTGGTCAAACCGCGCAGAACCGCTAGTAATCTATAAATACGGGGATCTTCAGATCTATTTCGTTCTAGGAAATACCGACTTTTCACTCAGTCTTTATTTTAAACCCCTAGACGAAACAGCAGATGAGAATGTTGAAGATAGGATACCTACACACTACGTATGTACGTACAGCGTGTCATTCTATTATAAAGATTATACCTCTATGACTAATTATTTTAATCTACTAAAAATGTTCGAAAAATACAGTTTGATATTCTTGAACACAAAACAAATTACAATTTCACGCTTTGAATTTGAACAGCCCGCCACAGACAACACAAATACAAACGATCAACTAAATATAAGTCGATCGATTACGCCCCTCAAACGTCACTTCGTTATTGATCGGTTGCAGCGCAGCGCAGCACTATTCAGTCGCATATCGAACAGAATCTACGGAAGCGTTTCTCTCTGCGACTGCGTTGTTTCATCACGATTATCTCGCTAATCTTGCAACAAGCTACTATAAGTGCAAACGTTTTTACTAGTAAATACTTTGTAGTTGTTATAAATGGCAGACAAAAAAGGTATTTATGCTCTTTATTTATTACTCTTTGTCCTTTCTTTACCAGAAAATTGACATGTGTAACGTCATAAAAGGCCTTGGAACGCTAGTTTTTATTGTATATCCGCTGTTACAATCATAACTGGGGTCTAATCGTCGCATTTAGGCGATGATGCGGTAATTTTGAAGTAGAAAAAGCTGCGTCGCAGTTGTGCCGCGGCAGATCAATACTGCTAAAAATCAAGATGGAGGACCCGGAGGCGGAGTGGCGAAGGATACTTCGTCAGGAATGTTCTATATTTAGGCTCATTCATCAAAATGATTGACTGAGACTGACTCAGTTTCTGCTTGGGCTACACCATTACTGTGCAAAATATATGGGAGATTTGAAAAAAATCTATCTAATACCCACCTCTGTCGAAATCTTGATTCAAACTATTCCAATATGAAATATTATTCAGTATATAAGATAGATATGTTCCCCTTTTAAACTAGCACAGTACCTATGTACTTTACACATCTACATAAAGGAGGTCAAAAGTGGGTCAATCATGTAATGCTCTATATTTATGATTTTGTGGGTAAGACTATTATTACAATCTAAAGAAACTAATTCTTTTAAAAACATGCAAAAGACAAATCTGTCTTAAATCCTTTGTATTGAAACTGTTGCATCTTAGGCTTAATATATTTCAAAGAAAACATTTCAGTGGCTTCCAATGATTGTGTGGAAGTTAAATCTGAAACCATAATACCAATTAGTATGCAGCCTTGATGGCGTTACAAATGTCAAACTCATTTGAATACTGTCGCTTACTTAGACATTACAAAAAGATTGCCCATTTGGAAATATCAATATTTTGTTTACACTCAATATTTCCAAGTGTGTATTATATAAAATACCTACACTGGGAGAACAATAGAAGCCAGTGCCATAAAAAAAAAGATGACCTCGGTCATTGATTTTTCAAAGAGGTGGCAAAGGTAGTGGCCTTTCTGCCAGCCGCCCCAGTTGTCTGATGATAATGTTGGTTCGCCGGCGCCCGCAGTGCCTCCGCCGGAGCCGCAGCGCGCCGCCGCCGCGCCCCGCCGTCTAGTCGCTATCATGTAATGACATCACATAGAATTTTTCTTTCTTTATTTTTCTTTTTGGAAACATAGTTGAAGAGAGACCAATATGATATGTGCGTATCGGCGTGTGGACGATCGTATGTGTTATTGATTTGATTGTAACCTCCACCGTGACTTGAACGCTGCTATTCTCATGTTATGGAAATACAATTATAATTAGAAAATTCAAAAACTGCAAATTTTAGTCACAAGTTTACATTATAATTAAACATTAACCTACTTTTGGCTGCACCAATTGAAAAAAAATACTTTTGTCACAGCAATGCAGCAATCAAGTCACTGTTAAGTTTTTTATTCACAAATCTGATGTGTGATTATGTTTTGCTTATAATTCACTTCCTTCTAATTCTGAATGCTACTATTTAAAAAAAAAATTTTTTTTTTAACTGCACCACATTATTTGGAAAGACTATTGACTTGAAGCTAAATGGTTGGCTGTACAGTAGATGTTTTTGGCTTGAAGTTCCTTGTATAGTACCATAAAGTCTTTCTGAATCTGTGGGTAGAAAAAAAACATAATCTCACTTCCGGTTCTTAGTTAACATTTACAATATAAAAAATAAGTTGTGTAAGTCGAGTTCTATTCTTTCGCAACCAAGATGGCCGCAAATTGCGCCGACGAATGAACAGGGCTCATTTAATTTTATTACTCAGTGTTAATGCTACATTTTTTTTTCTTTCTTTTCTCATTCAAATTTAGTTTCACAGCTTATTTTTTAATTTTATTTTAACACTTTATTTTTAATTACTAAACAATAGTAGTGACTAGTTTTTAAAAAAAAAAGTTAATTAAATTGTTTATACTTCTATACAAACTGGTCACTATTAAATACATGCTAGATTTGTGCACCCTACTCTAGGCAGAGAGACAGTGATTAGAATAAAAAAAACTTGTCTATCTGTCTTTAAGATACCCTATTAGTGTTTATTTAATAGGGATGTCTTATGTTTGAGTTTGTTCTGTTTTTCTTACATAGCTCTGTAAGGTAACATAGACGTAATCCAAATTAATGATGTCGGCAAAAAAGTATTGCAAAATAATATTTTTGAAAGTTATATATCAACCTACATCATTAGTTTAATGCAATTGAAATCTTAAAACAACGTTAATAAGATAATATTTCATTTTTAAGATTCCAGTTCCAAGCATAGATTGAGATAGATCTCATTCCATGCTGAAATAAAGACACAAATTTAAGTAGCAAAATTTACTGTTTTGAGAAAATTGTGTCTTTTTATTTTAGTTAAGATTTGTGTGTTTAATACTAACATTAATATTATAACTAATCAGTTTTCTGACAGCTTAGTTATGCCAGTAAAAACAATCAAAGAACTGGTTTGTTTCTCATTGATCACAAAAATAAAACATAAACAAAAACAGTCTTAATAGGTTAATTTAAATTACATGTTTTGCATATTTTCGTGGTCATATTATAGATTAAGGTGATGGTGACTGGTGTAAGTCCGTATTGCCACCATCGCAACTATGTTACACTAAGTTAAGATTAACATTTTCGACTGCATATGACTGTAATTATCGTAAATAAAAGTCATATACAGTCATGACCATGAATTTTTGGACTCATATTTATAAAAAAAAATCAATTTTTTTCGGGTTGAAAATGCATGGTCCGGAGTGAGTCCTTATGTTAACAGGAATGACACTTTGTTAGTGTGTGTGTTGACTTAGAATAAGGGGAACTAGTGGAGATACAAACAACAAATCGATATTTTGTACAATAAGATTTTTTTATGTGGATGACTTTCTACTGTAAATTGGATCTCCTTGGTGTTTTATAAATAATATTGTTTCTCCATTGGTTTTAGTATCTGTGGCAATGTATATGCCGCAGACTGCATGCCCGGCTTTCGAAGGACAGAGAAATGTGCGGTGGGACGGTAAACAACGTATTGTTAGCTACACAAATACTATTGACATTACAGCTCACTTTTTTTTTCTAATAAATCTATTTTATTTTGGTCTTAGCTCGTCTCGTCCAGTCTTTTTCAGGGATCCAGATTTGGACTTTTAACTAGACGATTTTGTGCGGTCGGATAAAAATGGGCCACCATTTTGATTCGACTGTTTGTTGTTAGATGTATGACAATTAATATAACTACAAACCGTGCTTGTTGCGTTTTGAATATTAATATTAAGCTTTAATATGAGAGTGTAGGCAGTATTGGAAAGAACGCCGCCGTGAGGCCATGATATAGAAAGGCGTTCTTTTTGGTAATGGATAAAACATAGTTGTGTAAATCTGTTTCGGAGGGTTCTTACCAGGATTTTATGTGATTGGCTACTAATCCGGAAGTAAATTTTGCTGTCGGCAGCTACTGATTTCTTCGGCATGATTGGTTTTTGTTTTTTAGAACGCAAGCTTAATACTGTTTGTGTTGTAGCCGTCTTTGTTTTATTAAACCCTAGACCGCTGGTAAGTGGAATCTAACGAGTTTTTTTTTACTTTTTTGTTAAAAAGTAGCTAGTTTTTGTGTTGTTTCCAAGCATGGTTCTATGTCCTTCAACGCACTCATATCATAGACTGTTTTCTTTTGCTTCCCCGCATCGAGCTTTTAGACTGAACAGCAAAATATACGGAAATGTAAATCTAACGAAAGCAATAAATCTTGGTACACTCGGAACAGCTAGACTGATAGATTATAATATTGTTTCAAGGAATGTTCACGACTTGTATCACGTGCCGCGGCCATATTTGGCGGCCATGTTTTTTTTACTCTGAACCTAGTTATATCCGCGTAAGAGCTTCTAAATTTGTAAAAAAAAGTTTTGGTGTTTTTTTGAAGTTTACGGATAAAACTAAAACCTGAAATGGTTTATGCAACAAATCTTACAGGATCTTGCGCGGATCTTATATATATTTGGCCAATTTTCAGTTCTACTACCAAACAGTAAGAGAACTCATAATATAATTTCGTAATCACGTGAATTATCCTGACGTTTGAAAGTGCAGACAAGGAGAAGTGGGAATTGGCCGCTACCACTGACGTTTGCAGTCTTGTTATAAATAATAATAATTGTTTTCTATTGAAGGTTCTTCGTGTGATAATTGTTTTGTAATAAGGTGCCGCAGTTACACTTGCGAGCGCCGCACAGCTTCGTCGCCGGCTATACGGAACAGTTCTTGGCGATAAGCTATAGTTTCTCAAAGATTTGATGAAAAATTTTCCCGAAAATTTTCTGGTCTGTTACTAAAAGTCGATCCAATTTTATTAGATAGCAGGCAAGTTTTATAATTAGATTTTACAAATCTGTTAGAGAGAGAAGAGTTAAAAAAAATATCCCACTTATTTCAAAATTGTAATAGAAACGAAACTATCAAAATCTTTGTCGTGCGTAAGCTTGGCCGTGTGCGAGAGAGACAGTTATACGTTTATGATGCGTATGCAGTGTGATGTCATGCCTTGCGCTTATTCTCAGACACTGCACATGCGCAATGTGTTGTACGTCACAGCTTTAAGTAACAGACCAGTAGTAACAGATATTTTCATGATGAAAATATGGAATGAAAAGAGGCAGTTTTAAAAATGGAACTTCTGTATAACCGGTGGCAAGTGTAACTCGGAGAATGCAATGTAAATAACGTTTGGTAGGCGTCCTGTTGCGCCGGCGCACACGACCTAACCTACCAAAATTATTCTCCTTGCCTTTGGCCTTCGGGCTGAAGATATGTCAAGGTAAATCAATCAGGATGAGTTGGTAAAGCGAAGCCATCAGACTACTCAATTCGAGAAAAATAAAAACCGGCCAAGTGCGAGTCGGACTCGCGCACGAAGGGTTCCGTACCCTTATCTATAAAAACGGCAAAAAAACGTTTGTTGTATGGGAGGCCTCCCTTCAATATTTATTTTGTTTTTAGTATTTGTTGTTATAGCGGCAACAGAAATACATAATTTGTGAAAATTTCAAATGTCTAGCTATCGCGGTTCTTGAGATACAGCCTGGTGATAGACAGACGGACACACAGACAGCGAAGTCTTAGTAATAGGGTCCCGTTTTTACCCAAGGGTACGGAACCCTAAAAATGGGTATTCTGATGACGTCACAGCGATTACCGCCACACCCATAGGTTTATGGACCTTGAGATATGTCGCTACCACTCCCGAGTTTAACCAATGCTTTTACCTTTTTTTTAAGTGTTGGTAAAACTCGAGGCGGTGCTCTGTAACGCCTTGTATGGGCATCGCTTGTCGTTAACACTGACGTCAGAGACACTGTGTGTGGATGAGACAGGAATATCACCGTTTTCTCACTCTCATAGCTGGGCAATAGTTTCAAATTTAGTTTTGCCAAAGTGTGATCAAAACCTAATTGCTGCCTTATCCACACTTAAGCTGTACTGAAACGTTGCTGTGGCTCTGAATTAAAAATCTATGGAAAAAAAGTTTATTGGCAAATGCTGAAATCAATAGAGCCACAGTGACAGTCAGTTTGGTACGGCGCACCGCTACGTCAAGCGTGAATGCTCGGGCTTGGGTTGCGGCGACACACCGCCCGACCGACGCGTCCAACACGACATCCGACCAACAAATATGTCGCAATAAAACTCAATAATATTCCATAAAAAATCCTAAAATACTATTTGAAATTATAACTAAGGCTTCGATCACACTAAACGCTTATGCGTGGAAAATGGCGCGGGCACGCGTGAAATACAACTCCCGTCTACATCATTGAGTACTACATTGTTAGTCATAACAAAAAACGTGAGGTTACACCCGCTCCCGCGCCAGACCGTAGTCAAAGCCTCAGTGGTGGTCGTGTCGGGCGGTCGGCCGGTCGTGTCGGAGGCGGCACGGGGCCGGCATGACACGGCGAGTTGTTGCAGTGACCCCCCCGCTCGGCGCGTACCCCCAGCCGCAGCCGCCGCAGGGCCCGTTCCTGCCCGCGCCGCCGCACCAGGCCGCGCCGCAGTATGGAGGTATGTGCTGTGATAGAAATCTCTTAAGATTAGTATAGCTTTCTGAATTTCATTGAATTCAGAAAGAGCTGTAAAGTGTATGTTGCCCTACGCAGCTACCCTAAGCAACGGAACAATGTGATTTTGTGTTTTAGGCTAGTTTTTGGCCTGAAGTGTGGATGAATTCGTGGACTAGTCCGTTGTATTTTTAGAAATCTTTTAAAATGTATTTACCTAAACGTAAACCTCTCCCATCAGAACTTTAAAAATAAATATACCTACGTTGTCATTCACCAATAAACACTAATTTTTAGGCCTTTAAGCCTTTTCCCCCAAGTGTGAAATCATGTCTCCCAAGATTGAAATCATTTCTCCCGAGACTGAAACCATTTCTCCCAACGCCCAACCCATTCTCCCAACCATAAAATCTCCATGGAAATACACTTGATAGCCCCGCTTGACGTCTGTCGATGTAACGTTGTAGTGGCGGGCGGCTCCCCGTACGGGATGGCGTTCGGCGGCGCAGGCGCAGGAGCCGGTGGCGTTTATGCTCCTCCGCCTTACGATCAGTTGCAGCACCACCAGGCCATTCCGGCGCTTAGCCAACAGCTTCCGGTGAGTACGCCATCATTTGAATCAGGAACAATGACAACCAAAACAGTCCCAGTTATCTGAGCCTGATCCGATCAATTATACTTGAATATTTTTCCTTTCTTTTTTCACTATGAAAGATAAAAAGCGTGAATGATTCGCTAAAATACCATGACTATTTGGCTTCGTGGTCAAATGAGCCCACACACCACTTAGCCCACGGGCTAAGTTGACACTATTATTTCTTCTTTTGTAACTTGACCTACTGTATTTACTGAGCCCGCGGGCCCGTTCAACCACTGTCTTTGTTGTTAGTAACCCGGCCTTCTGAATCAGAGGTCACGGAAGTATTCCCGTCCGGGATTAAGATTGGGGTGCATGAATATAATTGTTGGTTTCTATGTATCTAAGTTATAATGTTATTAGTTGTTTAGAACCCCCAGCAATTTAGACCAGGGTTGAACATAATTCATATATACCTCAACGTCACTAAACATCGTCTAACGTCACTGAACTGCTGACGTCAGTCAACGCAAGTATCACAAATACAAATTGGCTCTAAAAAATAGCCACGAAACGATCTGTATTTGATCATAAGTTCAGTTACCAGTTACGATGGTCCATAATAACAATATATAGCAATACAAATAAGTGTTTGTCCGCGCAGATGTATAGCCCGGCAGCGGCGATGTACGCAGCCGCCGCAGGATACCCGGGGTACATAGGCTACCCGGTGCAGTACTACCCGTACTATCCCACCGTGCAGCCCTCCATCCAGCCCTTGAGGCCCACCATCATGATCCCGGTGAGTCACTGACATTATTAACATGCAGACACAATAGGATTATCTATTGGCTGTCCCGTGTGGTTGACACATCCATAACAAAATTATGCGGGTTGGTGAATTCCGAATGCCAAACAAGATATAACCCTGAGACAACGCATAAAGTTCTAAACTTAAAAGTTAAATCTATATGATACTAGCTGACCCCGCAGCTGAGTAACAAACAACAATAATTTATAGTAATTGGGTATATTTATAAAGGTCTTTTTACAAAAGTCACTCATCTCACGTCAGCATATAAACTGTTTGCTCGGATTCTATATAAAAGGTTCAATTGCGTGTCTGTGCCATTGGTCTATTGAGCAAAAAAGCTTAGTCCGTAAAATACAACATTACGATCCAAGTTTCGATATCAAGGACTAAAATACTATTTGCTACTATATATAACAGAATAAACTCAATTCCTTAAATTAGCATCGATTTCAGCTATTTTAATGGGTTAGGACTTAGGCGCCTAATTCGGAAAATGTCCAGTGGGCTCAAAATGTCGAATTCTCACAAATTTTTGGTCAATTTGCGAATGGGACAATTTAAGATTAGACCATTGTGAGAATTGTACATTTTGCGAATTTTACATAATGTGCCTAACCCTTTTTAATGAGTAAAAATCAAAATACTAATTGGGGTGTATGAGGAATAGCGCTTATTCTGTGACGCTTTGTATATGAGTGTGTCCCTGAGTGCGTTGTGAAAGCGTCGTTCGGTCCGTGCAGCAGAACGGGTTCGAGGCGGGCGGGCGCTTCGAGGGTTTGGCGCAGACGCTCCTGCCCCCCGCGCCCCCCGGCGTGCCCCCCTCGCCCGCGCACCTCGCCGCGCTCCAGCCCCACCAAGTGCTGTCAGTATACACTGCTGTTGAACAAGATTCTGCATTAAGCCGTATACAGAAAGAAAGCTGAAAACTTATCAGCGCTGACCGGCGCCTGTCGGCACTTATAGGCGCCGGTCTACGCAGGTAACCGGCGCAGGCATTTATATGAACCAGCGCCGATAAGCGCTGATAAGTGCCGACAGGCGCCGGTCAGCGCTGGTGCCGCCCGCCAATCATCGTACGACATTTTGCTCGCTCTGCTTCAATCTGCTTGCTTTCTGTAGAATGGACCAGCGCCGATAAGCGCTGATAAGTTTTCAGCTTTCTTTCTGTATACGGCTTAACTCCCGATCTGAAAAATTATAGCTCTGTCTGTAATGAGCCCATCAGGCTCTGGCGCGAATCCTATTAAGAGAATGTCTTAATAAGTTTCCCGCCTCTATGAGGTTCGGATTCTAATCCGCAGAAGGATGTACCATGAGTTTTTCGAGAATAACACAATAATTTTATTCTTTGGCACCTACCTACAAAAAATGGTGAAAGTGAGACATAAGAAGTATCATTTATTTATCACATAGCTCGACGGTGAAGGTAAACATCGTGAGGAAACCCGCAGGTCCTAGAATTAATTCTGAGACATTTGTAAATAGACCTGTCACGTTTAGGGGTCCAATATATCTCGTGAAATGTGGGTATATCCAGTAATGGAATACCTCTGCCTACCCCCTCGGGAATATAAGGCGTGGGATTATTATTTTATTATTATTATTGTACCCTACCGCATGCGTGACCCAACAGTCACTTGGCAGACTGAATCAACTGGACTTATTGAACGAAGACTTGTCTCCAGGTGGCGTTAACCAGCTAGGCTCTGGCCCCTGGCGTCCCCCGCGGCACCTGCGACGGCCTCCAGCAACGGACGGACGAACAGGCAAATCTACATCTACCCTTCCTATATCACTTAGCGTACTCGCGATGTGCGTAATATCGAATATTGAATATGTCGTAATAGGTATATTAATGTTAATGTTAGGGTTGTCCGCCGGTGCGTATGCTTAGCCCGTTGTATCTGACTGTGATGTCTGCCACTCGGTGTGTTTGCCTCTCAACTGTAGCTCTCTATTGGCCGGTAGCGGGTTCGATTTTGAACCATATCCTCTATTGCCGGTCTAAGTAAAGTTATGGAAAAAAAATCTATTATTATTTTTACGAGTTAGATCAAAAACTGTCCTGAGAGACATTTATTACATTATATAGTCTTAGCACAAAAGTGTCTTTGATAGTGCTAAGTCACATAATGTCATTATTTGACAAAATGAAAATGTTTTTATTTGATGGGTGTAAAAGTCCACTTATTGAAAGTAATTGCAACCAAAGTTTCGGCATGTGTTGTACATAGTTTAGCAGAAGAAGCGTCTTAGAAACTCCTCAACACATTCTTACAATCAATTCAAAACAAACTACAAATTACATAGTTGTTTCCAGTGAAATAAAGCGCTTAAAAGTAAACCCCTTATTATTTCAAACAGTTTTATACTATACACATTCCGATATATGTATATATCCCAAAAGTGACTGCTGTAACGAATCTCAATACATATTTAGTGGCAAACACTACCGATGTGAGCGATCGTGTCCCACAGAGGGGCACTCTCAATAGTATTATGGCGAGGAGAGGGCGAATAGCATAGTGGCGTGCGCTTGCGTTGACTGACGTTGGCCGACGTTCGGTGACGTTGGGACACGTTCGACGACGTTGTGGCCAACTTCGACGTTACACTATGCTGATTAATGTTTGTTTATTCGACAGACGTATGATTGTTTTAAACATACATTTGTCTATTGTTTTAGAGAAAATCGAGAAAAAAACATGGAATGAGATTCCAGAAATAAAAATTCCTAAGAGACAGACAACGCAAGCGACCGTTTAGATATAAACAATTGAGAAAATTTAAACAATGTGGTTGTGCGTGACGAGTGTAAGAGAGAGTGCTGTTTGATTTGAAACTGAAGCGGAAACAAATTTGCCAAAACCCTCCCTTTTGGCGCAAGAGAGTTATGAGCAAGTATTTTACTATGAAATGTAATAGATTTTTCTAGATCTTTCTGTGTTGAGGTCAAAAGCGCCTAGGAAAGCCTTTATTCGAGGCAAAAATCATTCCTCAACATAGCGAGGTCGACAATCTTCTATAGAACAAATAGAATTAAACTACATTAAATATATATCAGTACTAGCCTATTGACTCGAATATATCTAATAGATTGACAAAACAAAACTGTAAAGAGTGAATGATAATTTGAATCTCAGTTTACCGTGTTCTTTCTCAGTTCACGTGACTGTGAAAAAGGAGGTTGAAGATGTACTGCATAATGATGCAGAGGATTTTTTAAAATTAATTTTGGGTCAGATACAAAATGTCAAATTCGCAAAATAATGTAGTAAAAAATGGCAAAATGAGGTATTTTCCTTGGCTGCTTCTATAATTTTACAATTATGTCTGTCACAGTTTTTAGTAAAAACAAATATGTTTCTCGATACACAAAGTAATTAAATTGCGTTTTTGAAAGGTAATGAACATAACAAAGACGATTGAAGAAACAGATTATCTTTAGGGAAGATATCTTAGCGACAGCGCCATCTATGTGGTATTAGTGGAAGCATCCTTGGAATACACCTCATTGAACAAGATGATGAACAATAACATATTAAGGTGGAACGATTACCATACAAAAAACGATCGGACGAAACAAGTTTAAGTTTCAGAATAACGCGTAAATTAGGCGTTCTACAGACATTTTTCAACAAAAAATTATCGCAAACTGAATAATAATACATACTTTCATTTAGAAATCAGGAATAAATCTACGTAAATTTTCATGAAATTTACGAATGTGTGTGTAAGAATCTGTCGTGTACGTACACAAGTTGCGCAACGTTGCCGCTCCGTGCTACCGCCCCGACTACGGAGCTGTTGCCGTTCTTGCGATTTCCCAATGTCAGCTACTTAATAAAACCCATGCACTGGCAAAGTCGCAGAGTTACCAACATAGGGATTTTAGCCCTAAATTTAGGTTAAAAATATGAGCGTTGGGCATTTGTAGGGCTTAATCAATTTTAGGTATTTTTAGGGGCATAAATGCATCTAGTAATGCATTTATGACCCTTTTAAAATCTGACTGGTTAAAGAGTAAAAAAAAGTAAAATCATCGTCAAGTCTTGAAATATCATCACCTTCGACTTTCTCTCATGCAAGACACTATTTTTTTTAAAGGGAAATTCATTTAAATTATAATAGCCTTGGAGAAATAAAATGCAAGAGAGCTTTTCAATTTGTGATGTAGTGGTTTGTAGAGGTATTTTACCTTGATCTTAGTGGAATTTTATTTAAGGAGTTGGTAGCCCTTGCGCGCAAGGACTAGAATCCAAAGGCCAATAAACAATTTAAAAAAAAACACGATACGTCAACAAAATGTATGTGTATCTTTCCTCGTGAAACGGTGACAATGTTTTGTTTTACTAAACGCACTGATTATATTCACTATCGTTGTGAAACAACAGTGTTTTGTTATCTATAATAAATTAATCATGGAACCAGCAACATAGAAGTTGCTGGTTTATAAACTTTATAAAAAACATCAATATATTCCGGCCCACCGAAATCTCGAAAGAGTTTGAGCTCATCCAAAAAAGATGTTATACAAGATGTATCGTGAGTACCTATCTAATTTGATGTAATTTAGTTTTAGACAAATTAATTTACTGAGTAATTTTAGGTTAGGTATCAGTTTTCTAACTTTGGCATTGGATACCTATAAGTACCTACCTTCATCTTCATAAGCTACCGGGGTTAGGTTCGAAGGTTCCATCCAGGGCGCATAGGTTTCCTCCTACGAATAAGGACTTATTCCTTATTCGTAGGTTTCCTCATATACCTTCCACGAGTTCCACGTAATTTTCTAATTTATTCTTTCAGTTGTGAAGAAATATGACGTAAAAAAACTAAAATCTATTCTACTCCTTTTTATTACGTATGCTCCGACATTTTGGAATGATGGGATTTCTTATAAATATAATATATAACATGTTTGTCATTTTATATTGCAGATATGCAAACAGTATTCCTTTGTACAATCACTTGAAACAAATACTCTGCAAAAGTAATGTTCTGACGAAAGACATGCTTTATGGACAGGAAAATAAAATCTGTAGCGACAACATACTTTATTGAAAATTATAAAAAGAATGTTCGTCAAGATGTCACATACCAAGAACTGAAGAATTTATACAAAGAATCTTACATCATGACAATGCAAGCTCCCACACTGCCTGAAAGACAAAAGATTTTTTGAACCAGGAAAACGTTGAGTTGATGACCCATCATGTCAGAAGCAGCCGTGGCCGTGGAAACTTACAAATCGGCAATATTGGCAACATCTGGTTCAGACTGGAATTACTGCTTCAATGACTGGATCGAAAAAATGCAAAAGTGCATTAATTGTAACGGAGAATACTTCGAAAAACAATAAAACATAACTTAGGTTTAACTTGTAAATAGTTTTTTTATTCCCGATCATTTCGGTTTGCCCTTCGTACATCAGTACCTTAGAAATTTTTATAATTTTTATTAATGAGTACATATGATTTCTATTACCTAATCCTACTTCCTATCCCACTGACCCTGCTATTGTTATAAAATAAATATATTACTATGAATGTTTTTGTTAGTCAACCACACAAACACTATTGAACCAATTGTAATCTCCTTTGGTAAACAGACACACCAATATGGCCAGGATTTACTCAGGATAGTTTTTATCACGATATTTTCACATTTTTATAGCTATATTATCATAATAAAATAATGAAGCTCAAAAATGTTATAGTCAGATTTTGTTTAGTGACAAGTTATTATAAGATCCTAACTAGAAAATCTAAATAACAAAGAAAACAAAAAAATAAACCAAAACAATAACCATGACTTGAACCCAGTAATTCCGGCTTACAAGTCAGGCCCTTGCATGATAACGCCAGCGTCTCGCACAAGTTGCAGTCGAAATTATGTATCAGTTTGAGTTTGAAATACTGTTGTGCATGTGTGCGTGCCTATTTAGAAACAACGTGAAGGGACAAATTATCGGATGATTTCAATACTATAACTCAATCAAATCGTCAACGGAAAATTTTGACAATTCAATATTTATTTAAAGAATCCGCGAACCATTTTTAGACCTATAGATTCGGAAAGCTCATTTCGTAAAAAAATAAAAACCATGGTTTTCAGAAACAGCGCCATCTGACGTGACTTGAGCTTTTTGTAGGGTCATCGTTCCACCTTAAGCGATGTGACGCTTTGAGAATGTCTCTTTTTGCGAATCTGACATTTATTTATTTTTAAAAACACTTGGTCACGTGACGCATTTATATTTTAAATGTCACAGTCAGTGACATATATTTTTACCAGTTGAATTGTTCAAGCGCAATGAAACGGAACTTTTAAAGCTATTAATTTGTTAACTATGAAATCGTACGTGATGGAGCTTGTTGTAAGATCAGATTTTAGTTTAACTTTATTAAAACTTGCCTATTGTTTGATTGAAGGTAGCTAAAGTTATCTTATTCCACGAATGAATTGTTAGCGGGCGGCGGAATAAAAAACTATGTAACTCAATAATCTATATAAAATATAGGTAATCCGGTTCATCTAAGACCTTTGTTGATGATGTGATATAAAAAACCTTATAGAATGTTTCCCAGTGGCTGTACTCCTTTGGACTTTCAGCTTACTATAGGATCACTTATTTCGTCAATCAAGCAAAATGTCATATCCGCAAAATGACATTTCTTATGACACATTTCTAAATGTCAAAGATAATGAACGGTAACTGATTGTGACATTTTGCCAACGAGACAAATCTCAAGCCTAACTCCCCCAGTCCATGAGCTGTCGGTAGTACCGTGCGGTAAAATCACCAACACAACATTCAGTTAAAATAGTAGTTTTTTATTCTATGTCGCACCACTTTGGCGTTGTCACGCGTTTTTATTGTTCTTTTGTACGCGTTACTTGCAGAATGTGTGATTCTCAAAACGTCAGATTTGGTCTTCAAATTGGCTCGAACTAGTAATGCTATATCTGATGGATACTCGAAATCTGCTGATGCTAATCACACATCCTGCAAATAACCCTTTTTACGAGTATATATTTACATATATTTGATCTTTTTGATTATATATTGCATTTTTGTTAATGAAATCATGTTGTTAAGACTTAGTGGGAATAAATGAAATGAACACCGCAAGACTCTTATACTTATGATTATTTATAAAATTAACTCCTTTTTTGTTATCTGTGGAAATTATGTTGACTGACGTCAGTGTTGCCATGTGATGAAATGGGTTTTAAAAGCATAAAATGATTCTTTACTTCATCTGTCAAAATGACACAAATTAAAAACATGGTCCATGGAACATTATCTCCACAGACGTAGGCTGAAGAGTAACACGAAGAAAGTCGAGTGATTAAGTTGTATGTAGCATCCACAACGGTAAAGGGACCATAGTGTATTGCAAATTGTCCTGGTTTGTGTTCAAAACCCAACCGCTTCGAAAATATTACTAATTTTTCCTAAGAAAATATTAAATGTCACCTTTTGACATCGCGGAAGTATCTCGACTCGATATATTTTCATAGTTTCGTACAGACCCGTTAACGAAAGCTGGCCACACATGTAAACATAGCGCTTGTGTAGTGTCTTTTAATGACGTAGCACCCCAAAAACATCATGAAAAAAGTGTAATACAAAAGTTATAGTTTAATTTTTTTGAATCAGTCCGTCGGTTTTTAACAATATTGCATTCCAAAACTTACTGTACGTAAATGCATTACGTGAGTACTGTGATCGTGCCAGCTTTTGTTAACGGATTTACAGTTCGTAATGTGTACAAGTTATAGCGCGGTAGGCGAGAAGATGACCCGACACCGCCCCCCCCTTAGATTATCGAATATAATATTATACTCGTAACAGAACGACCGGGTCATACTCCCGTGTATCGAGTTGTAACTCAATAATCGTATTTTTATAAGAACTATGGACAAAGACTTAAGGCCTTTTTACAAAACGTAGAGTGTATTATAGTCGTAGTTGAAAAGCCAGAGTAGTCATCTAAGTAGACTAGATCCGAGCGCTCTCGTAACATAATAACATGGCTTCAAACAGCATCAATGCTGTTTGAAATATACTGTCCCTTTTAAACATTGTTGTCAAGATAGTGACGCCATCTGTTTTTGACATAAAAAAAACGAAATTCCGTTTTGTAATAAGGCCGTTAATGTTTTAAAAATTGTACGTATGCGGGTGTTAGGTTTAAAATGCTTTGCCTTTTTGGAGAAGAAAAAGACCTAATATATTTTTGTCCTTGTCGTTTATGTTACGTTCGAAAAATAGACATTGCTAAGTTAACTTGAAAGTCGGCAATAGTTATTATTAAAATATGATTAAAGTACAAGTTATATGACACTATCGCTGCATCCAATCCGATCGCCAAGAAGATGATACCATTTCACAAATAAAAAAAACCTGTAAACAAAAGTACAGGAAATTATTCAGTATTTATAATAGAATACAGGAAAAGTGAATAAAACTGCGCTATGAACAACTGAAATACTAAAGCAACACTGAAAGATTACTAACGTGTTTTTTATGTAAATTTTAGTAAGAAAAGGATGGTACGGCCGTGCCGCTTTTTGCTCGACTTGGCGGGGGCACTGCCGTGCCCCCAGATTTTTCCTTTATCTTAGATACTGAATGATTCCAAAAAATGTAAGATGAACTATTTTTTAACTCTGTATTAATAGAATGTCTGGCAATTTTTACGATCATGAGATATTGCGATGTCGCGATAGTGTCGCGGTGTCCGGCATAGTGTCAGGCGAGACCGGGTACGTATTGTAAGTGTAAATGGGTTTTGCTCAACGTGTGGATCTTCGAGTCACGTGCAATATATTATAGCTTAATTATTATTTTGTTTCCAATAAAATTATTAAAATCTAAACTTCTTTTCTTCGTACTTTAGTATAGATCATTATTTCTTTACCTTATAAATGACTAGCAGCGCCCCGCGGTTTCACCCGCGTTGTTCCCGTGGGAATACGGGTATAAAATATAGCCTGTGTTCTGAATGTATAAGCAGAGACCAGTTTAAATAAATAGACTGTCAATCCCCATAGAACAAATCGTAACTCAAAAAAAGCTCAAAATTTGTACAATATCCAGATGGCGCTACTCCATAATATATACAATTTCACCAGAGCCATTAAAACCGAGAAATTTAAATAACTTCTTCAATAAAACCTCGGAAAAATATATTTTTCATTTTTAGAATATGCAAGATTCTTCATTCATTTGAATTTAAACAAAAAACATTCGCATACATTATTAACACCACCCTCATGTTTAGTGACGTGAATATACAGATGGCGTGTTTATAGATAGGATGAAAGGTAGTCAAGGTACAAAGTATCGAATCGTTTTCCGACTAGATGGCGCTTAACACAAACCTTTTTCAACCTAAAATCTAAAACAATATTATAAAGCAGAGGTTGGAAGAAAATCATTCTAGGAGAGAAACTTTTTCTTTAAACGTCTTTGATTCAAAGATTTTATTTAATTTGCAATGTATGTATATAACTATGTATGTTCAGTGGAATATTGCAACTCAATTTTGAAGCAGATATCTCCAACCGATTGAGCTGAAATTTGATATAGGTACTTAATTTAGGGTGTTATTTTTAAATGGTTAGCATAGTAACTATTCGTATTTTTGTGAGCAGAAAAATATAATCTGTAAGCAGAAATAGCTAATTGGTCAGCAACTCATGGCCAGCAAACATTCCAAAATCAATCTGCAATTTATGTCATTCTGGATGGCTGTAATTATTTTTGTACAGCATATTAATTATATAAGCTGCAATGAGCTGCTCCTGTTTAATAAAATTTTGGTAAGCACTCAGAGGGTAAGCAAAAAGATTCATTTTGAGCTGCATATAAAAGTAGCAAAATACTTTACTTGTCATGCGCTAAATGGGCAAATTCCTTACTATGATTATTTAGGAAGGACTTTAGATTATGCAACTTATTGTTATTGTTGTATTTTAGTAGTTGTTGTATTGTTTTGTTGTTGTATTGTTTTGTTGTTGTTATTATTAAACGTGCATTGCCGATTTTAACAAAACGCAATCCAATTAGTAATTTTGCTCACCATGTTTTAAATATGCATACCAATCAAATACACTAGTGCTTACAGACATGTTTTCTCTGCTCTTCAATCATAAAATCTTGCTGACCAAGTAGGTAGTTATTTTATTTGCGGAACAAAGATTGCTGCCTGATTTTTTTTATTGCAAACAAAATCTTTTTATGTCGACCAAATGATTTAAATGCTGTCTTTTTGTGGCGCACCAAATTGTATATTTGCTGATCATTTAATTACTTCTCCTTAATTTATGTAAGTTCGACGGTGAAGGA
Source organism: Ethmia dodecea (assembly GCA_963855545.1). Lineage (NCBI taxonomy): Eukaryota > Metazoa > Arthropoda > Insecta > Lepidoptera > Depressariidae > Ethmia > Ethmia dodecea. The sequence goes on along the minus strand of OY979463.1, from coordinate 7,653,217 downwards.
AAACATCAAGAAGAATCCCGCAGGTCCCAGAATTAATTCTGAGACACTGCAAACAGACCCGGTCCGATGATGGGCTCAGCACCCATCACGTTTAGGGGTCCAAAGACTATCTCGTAAAATGTGGGTTGTGGTTGCTACAGAAAAATAATGAAGACACTGGACTCGATTTTGCAGACCATCTAAAATTCCTAATTTTATAGCCTATCCTTCTCTATAGAATACGGAAGAAAAAGGACAGAAACAAACCATTGATTAAAGAGTAATGTCAAACATGTAAAATCCAACTAATTTGATGTCTTATCGGTTACTTTTATCCATGACCTTATTACATCGTTGCTAAAATTGGTAAAAACGTGTATTTGAATAAGATGTGAATGCGTCCATAAGGTTCAATTTTGTTATTTTGACATTTGTGACATTGTAAATAAATATGAGAAGTAATTTGAATATTCAGCAATTATAAAATTTGGTGAGCCACAAAAAAACAGCATTTGAATCATTTGGTCGGCATACAAAGATTTTGTTTGCAATTAAAAAAATCAGGCAGCAATTCTGGTTCCGCAAATAATTTTGATATTGGTCAAAAATTTGATGGATTGCGTTTTTGTTGAAAAATCGGGAGTGTATGTTAAAAGTGGGCGGAGTAAGAGCAGGCGCGTGACACGTGGGTTAGCTTAGGTTTCTCTTGTGACCACAACGCACAAGCCGAGCGAGCGTAGCGAGCGTGCCGCGGCCGCAGCCGGCGAAGTGCCAGAACCGAATTACGCCCTGGTCACTTGTATAAGGCAGAATACGAAAGGTTGTATACTAAGTTATGATGTCATACTCGTAAACTCACTTTTTCGTTTTTTTAATTTCTCCAAAACTATTAGTCTCCGCGTTCTGGGAGTGAGTATGGGGGATTACCCCTCCCCCTCCCCTAAATCGAATCTAAAGTCTTTCCTAAATAATCTTTGCGCCCATTTTGCGCAAGACAAGTAAAGTATGTATTTTTTTTCAGCCATCCAGAATGACAAAAATTGCAGATTGATTTTGAAATGTTTTCTGGCCATTAGTTGCTGACCAATTAGCTATTTCTGCTTACAGATTATATTTTCCTGCTCACAAAAATACGATTACTATGCTAACCATTTAAATAACACCCAATAAATATGGGGCTTATTTCTGTCCCTTTCCTTTCCAAAGTGCTCTAAAAGAATAGAGCAAACTTAAAATTAGGAATTTTAGATGGTTTGCAGAATCGACTCCAATGATCTTATTTAATATAATTGAATGCTAAATGTGTTTTAATGTTCCATCACAATGTCACACGCTTTTATTTATTAAAAAAATCAAAGAGTTATTGAAACGAACGAAGTTCCATAACGCGCGTTGCGAAAGGGGGCTGGACGGAAGATGATGAGATGGTGATGATGATTATGAGATGATGATGCTGATGATGAGGTGATGATGATGATGTTGATGATGAGATGATGATGGTGATGAGATGATATTGATGATTATGTGCTGAGGATGATGATATGATGATGATTATGTGCTGATGATGATGATGATATGATGATGGAACTTCGTTCCATCCGGGTGTCCCTTGACACCTCAATTTTTTTCTTTTTAATTTTATTTAAATCATTTTAGCATTATTTTATATTTTTTAATCGATCTAATCCTCAAAGATCTAATCAGACAGAATCCAAATTCAAAACAAACGAAACGAACGAAATTTATTTCCCAAAGATGGGGTCGCAAGTCATATTCACGTCCACCAAACCACCACCACACAGACACCCCCCCCCCCCCTCGCTAGTGTAACGTCACAGTCACACAAAACAGCTGTTATGTAATTAGTTTTATTTCCATTTAATATTAATAATAATATAATCTCACGCCTTTTTGGTATTCCATTACTGGGTATACCCACATTTCACGAGATATATTGGACCCCTAAACGTGATAGGTGGTCAGCCCATCGCCGGACCGGGTCTGTTTACACATGTCTCAGAATTAATTCTGAGACCTGCGGGTTTCCTCACGATGTTTTCCTTCACCGTAGAGCTAGTGATAAATATGTACGTAAGTTTTTGAAAAACTCATTGGTACATGCCAGGATTCGAACCCGAGCCTCACTGATTTTCGGCCGGCTCATTAACCGTCCGGGCTATCACTGCTCTCCATTTCCATTTAAATTCTTTTTAATAAAATCAACAACAAATCAGAAATTTGAAAAAAATCTAAAATATTAGATTTTGAAATGTGACGTCATAAAATGTAGGGCCTTTTTAGTTGGATTTAGAATAGCATCATATGGCTAACCTTGCATTCTCATCCAAACTAAACGTGTATACAAAATTTAAGCTCAGTTGGTTATCTTCCAGTTCCATCATCAGACCTGGTTACCATCTAGCACCAAAGTACTCGTTAAGACAAATCAAACGAGCCCAAACTCGATGGGTTTATGTCGTTTAATTACTAAGTTCCTATGGCCATCTTCTTGCTAAATCATCAGACCCTGGCTACCATCTAGTACCAAAGTACTCGTCAAGACGAATCAAACGAGCCCAAACTCGATGGGGTTATGACGTTTAATTACTAAGTTCCTATGGCCATCTTCAAGCTCTATCATCAGACCCTGGTTACCATCTTTTACCAAAGAACTCATCAAGACGAATCATACGAGCCCAATCTCGATGGGATTGTGTCGTTTAGTTACCGAGTTCCTATGGCCATCTTCCAGCTCCATCATCAGACCCTGGTTACCATCTATCACCAGAGTACTTGTCAAGACAAATCAAACGAGCTCAAACTCGATGGGAATATGACGTTTAATTACTGAGTTCCTCCTATGGCCATCTTCCAGCTCCATCATCAGACCCTGGTTACCATCTAGTTTCAAAGTACTCTTGAAGACAAATCCAACGAGCCCCAACTCGATGGGGTTGTGTAGTTTAATTACCGAGTTCCTATAGCCATCTTCCAGCTCCATCATCAGATCAGCTCGGCGGTACCATAATATTGCATTGTCACCCAACTTACATAAGTACACCAAATTTCAGCTCAATCGGTTGAAGATATCTGCTTCAAAATTGAGTTACAAGATTCCACCCGAACAAACATTCATACATACATAGGTACATTGCAAGTTAAATAAAAGCTTCTAATAAAAAGCACACAAATCTCCAAAAAGTAAGTCGTGTAAGATCGGCAACATCGCACCTTACAAAAATTACAGCCCAGCACAAAATAAAAAAATAAATCGGATATAGCGCCATCTAACGTTTTGTTTGGCCGCACAGTAAGCTAGAGGCACAGATATTATAATACTAGTACAGATACCTCACGCCATACAACGATACGCGACCGCGCTAAGGAGCGTTACTGGGAGCGTTAATTTTGTTTGCTCTACAGCTGTGACAGGTGGCGCTAGTGTCAGCCAGAAAAATTAAGGAGGAACGATGAACCTACAAAAAGCTCAAGTCTAGCTAGATGGCGCTATTTCTGAAAGAATGGTTTTTATTTTTTTTACGTAATGTGCTTTTCGAATTAATACCTCTAAAAATGTTTCCGGTATTCTATAAATAAATATTGAACTGTAAAAAACTCGAAAAACTCGAACATAAAGGGACGTTGTTTTTAAATAAGCACGCACACATGCATAATATATAATTTTAAACTCCAACTGCACCAACTGATAGGTAATTTCAAACTTCACTTGTGTGAGATGTTGGCGTAATCATGCAAGAGCCCGACTCTTTGCGGAAAGTATTGGGTTCATATCCTCACTATGAAGGTTTTTATTCTTTATTTCCTTTTTTATTTAGACTTTTTGTTAGTAGGTATATCTCATAAAATTAAATAGGTACATAAATATTAATAATAAATGGTTTTACATCAAATAAAAGATAAAATTACTGAAGTACGCCCTTGCTGCACATGCGACAAAAGCGGCGGCGGCTGATAGCGCTGCTCCCAATGATATTAAATAAGACAAAATATAAGACTTATTTAATATCATTGGCTGCGTGATAAAAACTACCTAGTATCCTGAGTAGGTAATAACCAGACCATAAGGTATATCTGATACTGAAGTAGATTTCAAAGGGTTCAGTAGTGTCTGTGTGGTTGAATAACAATAAACCGGCCAAGTGCGAATCGGACTCGCGCACGAAGGGTTCCGTACACGGCAAAAAAATCACATTTTTTGTATAGGAGCCCCCCTTAAATTTTTATTTATATGGTATTTGTTATTACAGCGCGGCGGCAACAGAAATACATAATATATATTTATCATTAAGCTCGACGGTGAAGGAAAACATCGTGAGGAAACGCTAAGGTCTCAGAATTAATTCTGAGACATGTGTAAATAGAAGCGGTGCGGCCATGGGCTCACCTATCACGTTTAGGGGTCCAATGTATATCTCGTGGAATGTGGGTATATCCAGTAATGGAATACCTCTGCCCTACTCCCTCGGGGATAAAAGGCGTGACATTTTTTTTTATATTTGTTTTAGAAATATGTAATCTGTGAAAATTTCAACTGTCTAGCTATCGCGGTTCTTGAGATACAGCCTGGTGACAGACAGACGGCCGAACAGACGGACGGACAGACGGATGAAGAGACAGCGAAGTCTTAGTAATAGGGTCCCGTTTTTACCCTTTGGGTACGGAACCCTAAAAAACATTCTTACTTCCAATATTTATTTTATAAAAATAGCAGGCATAGTGGGATAGGTAGGATACTTCCTACCTACCTATGATTTCCATTACCTAATCCAGTAGGATTAGATAATTGAAATCATAGGTAGGTAGGTGCAGTCAAGAGCATGCTAAGCTTGACACTTTGGACTTTGACCCGGCCCTGTATTCTATGGCGCACAGTATAAATCAGAGCTCAGCATTTATAAAATGGTAGTGTAAAGGTTGACTTGCTCTTGACTGTACAACTCTAGGTACTTGTATTAGATAAGAATGTCCTACTGATATAATAATCAATACATCAATATTTTTGGCTCCCTTTTATATTCGCCTTAGATAGAATAAGTATAGGAAGAATTGAGTTTTTATAAAAAAATACGTTAGGAATATGTTTTTGTATAAATTCTTCATTTCATGGACTTGGCAAGTGCGTACTAGGTTGATTGAAGTACCTGACCAAAGACTTTTAAAGAAAAAGTTTCTTCTCCTAGGAAAGAGTACATAATTTTCTTTCTACCTAACATTGTAACTAACATTTTCAAATCGCAAGAACGGCAACAGCGCACGATCGCTGTGATCCCGCGCGCCCGCCGCGCGGTAGCACGGAGCGGCAACTTTGCCAAACTTGTGCACGTACGCGACAGATTCTTACACACACATTTATATGGTAATAGTTCCACCATCATGTGGAACAAACTGTTGGCAACCCCAACAAAAGTGTACCATTACCAGTAGTAATATTTAGGATTTAAACTGCTGGTCACACTAGTTCATGAGAGTGCGACCAAAATGTCTGACGTACACATTTGTCTTTTACATGAATAAATATATTGTAGTGCTACCAGTGCGTTTCAGTCCCAGCCAATTAGTCAACAATTACAGTCCACCACATAATTTGGTCCTTCAAGGATAAAGGAAACTGCGGAAGAACACAATACAAGATTGTAAAAGGCCAAAAGACATGCCATGTGCATAGTGCATACGCCCAAAAATAAGACATTTTCCTGATAAAAAACAGGCAATAAAGCATTCAAGGCGCTTGTGGCTGCGATTTATAAGATTTCCACAGAAGGGAATCCAGCTACACGTCGATTTTTAACATCAATTTATCACCAACGTGGCAGAGTATAGGCGTTTGCAACAAAAAATTTGCGGCGGGAACTTCCGTCCGTGGCTTGCGACGCGCTGCGTGAGGTGCGAGGAGGAAAAGTAATATACTTCCCATGCGAGCGAGTGGGACCGAAAAAGGTACCTGCTAACACTTCTCACGACTACAAGACACAAGAAGAAGCGAGTTCGAGTCGAGACCTGTGTACTTGCGGCGAGTGTAAACGAGAAGGGTTAATCTAGAGACTTTATTTTTTACCTCTATTCATAAACTAAGGTCAAGTTCGGCCATTTTGTAATTTCTTTTCTGTCTTGTCCTTTGTCGTGTGTATGCCACGTGCGTGGTATTTTTTTGGTTTTGGGTTGTGAGATTTATTTAGATTGGGATCATAGTTTCCTGCAGTGTGTTAGTATTTCTGTATAATATTGTGTTGGCTGCGAAAAAATGCATAAACAGCCAACGGAATCGTTCGCCGACGCCGAGGCGTCTCCGTCTGACGAACTCAAAAAACTTATAGCGTCGCGAAGCTACATAAAAGCAGGATTAACACGATTGTATAATGCAAGTGACTCTGATATTCGATACATGGATTCAACAGCAATACAGGCGCGTCGCCAGAGGCTGTTGACATTATTTCAGGATTACGAAAAGCTCAACCAGGCTATCCTTGTTATTCATCCTGAAGATAAAGAAAATGTGGAATACTACGAGGAACGGTATTTTAGTTGCCTTGATAGGTACAATGCGCAGCAGACTCCCCCGCCGTCAACGCCACAACCTGGACGTAAGTCTACTTTACCAACTATAGAAATAACACCATTCTCAGGCAAATTTGCTGAATATACGACTTTTATTAATATGTTTCGATCGGTGGTACACAATGACAATTCCCTCGACAATATTCAGAAACTTCACTATTTAAGATCATTTCTAAAAAATGAACCATATGACTTAGTAAAAAACTTACCTCTTACCATTGGCAGCTATGAGGATGCGCTTAAATTACTCGAGAGTAGGTATTATAATAAATATAAAATTATAAATGAGCACATAAATAATTTGCTCGAGTTGAGTGTCATGACAAAATCAATCCCATCACAAATTCGTGAGTTTGTTTCAATTATAAAACAAAATCTAGCAGCTTTAAAGAATTTCGATTCAAAGATAGATTCCTGGGATCCAATTTTGATGTGCATTTTAACCAAAAAATTGGATGTACAAACAGCACGGGCTTATCAGCTTGAGAGAGACAGCGAAGCAGAGCCTACAGTCTCTGATTTCATCGAGTTCTTAGAAAAGCGTGCCTTGGCTCTGGAAAATGCTGACTACGTGTCTACAAAGCCAGGGAAGGCTGTGGTAAATGCTGCAACGGTCATACCAGCTCATGAGTGCAAGTATTGTAAGTACTCCGATCATAAAATATATGCATGCAAAAAATTCAAACTTTTACCTTCAAAGGACAGAATACAATTTGTAAAGGAGAAAGGATTATGTAAAGTATGTTTGAATACACATTCAAATAAATGTAAATTTTATTTTCGATGTGCTTTATGCAAAAAAGGTCATAATACATTGGTACATTGTGAAGAAAATGAAAAACAAGAACCTGTCACTCTAATGACAGGCAAATGTACTAATGTTTTACTCCCTACAGCTCGCATCAAGCTTGTTGCAAAGGATAATAGGGAGGTGCACATTAAGGCAATACTGGACTCTGCTTCGCAGGCCTCTTTGGTCACCCGCAAGGTAGTAGATATATTAGGGCTAGCGCCTATGCGAGACAACACAAACATCATAGGTATTGCTAATTCCAAAAATAATGTTCAGTATTCTATTTCATTAGAAGTACATTCATTGACAGTACCATATAAAGTCCCTATAAATTGTCATGTTGTTGACACTATAACATGCAAACTTCCCCAAGTGACATTTGATGCAACAAAATTAATAATCCCTCCTGGGATTCAATTGGCTGACAAGGACTTTAATGTCCAATCAGACATACATATGTTGATAGGTGCTGATATATTTTTCCAGCTCCTCCTGCCGAGCGACCAGCCTGCCGAGGTGCTGCAGCTGTCACTGCAGTCTAGACCTGCAGCAGAGCACCCAGAAGCAGACAACGTCAGCACACCTCGTCTTGTAAATACGAAACTTGGTTATGTAATCGCAGGAGCCTTGCCGGAATGCACAAGGCCTACTAAGGTTGTATCACTTTTATGCTTGCAGTGCGAATCCAATGTCAATGATACTCTAAAGGATTTTTGGGAAACCGAAAAGGTTCCAGAGGTCTTTAAAGAGCAAGCTTCAGAGCATGATATTGCAGAAAATATTTTTCAATCAACGGTTAAGTTGCAAAATAATAAGTTTCAGGTAGATTTACCACTTAAAGTGCCACTTAGTGATGTAAATCAAGTGCTAGGAAATTCATTTGACTTGGCACTTTACAGATTTTTAAATCTCGAAAAAAAATTACATAAAAATGTTAATTTACTCACTGATTATCAGAAATTCATACATGAATATGTAGAACTAGGACACGGACATTTCATCAATTTTGATTCAATTGATCTCAAAAACGAGCCAGTATATTTCTTGCCTCATCATGCGGTAATAAATGAGAGCAGCAAGAGCACTCGCACTCGCGTAGTTTATGATGGCTCCATGAAAACAAACAAAAAGATTTCACTCAATGATATTATGCTCAACGGACCTATAGTCCAAAGGGATCTTTTTGATATTGTGCTTTTATATCGGTTTGGTAATTACACTTTTAATACAGATATTCAAAAAATGTTTAGGAATGTGTTAGTTAACCCTGAGCATACCTCAATGCAAAACATTTTATGGCGTGATAGTCCAGATGAACCTATCAAATGCATACGCTTGGATACTGTGACTTATGGCTTAAAGAGTTCTACTTATCTTGCAACCCGGTGTTTGCTTGAGCTTGCGAATAAGCATGAAACTGTCTTACCTTTGGCCGCATCTATTATTAAAAACTCAAGTTATATCGATGATGTTTTATATGCAAACTCGGACTTGGATACCTTGTCAGAGGCAAAAAGGCAGCTTCAACATATGCTATCGCTGGGAGGCTTTAAGACACATAAATGGTCATCTAATAACAGTAACATTTTGGCAGATATTCCTCGCAGCCAACAACAGTTTGATGAAATTGATCTTCTAAAAGGTAGTTACAGTATCAAAGCGCTTGGTCTCACTATTGACACTAAGCAAGATTGCTTCATAATAAAATGCCCAGAGCAAATAAAAAATAGAGCAGTAACAAAAAGAGATATTCTAAGTAATATTTCCAAATGGTTTGATCCATTAGGCTTTGTGAGTCCATTAATAGTAAAGGCTAAAGTCATCATGCAGAAGCTGTGGATTGAGAATATCGACTGGGATGCAGTTCCGCCTGAGAATATAACTAATGAGTGGTTACAACTTGCTGATAGCTTATCCAGCATGGGGCAGATTTGTTTAAAAAGAAATATTCCAGTTCCTGATGACGCAGCAGCAGTGCAGTTGATTGGCTTCGCAGACGCTTCCAGCTCTACAGGATATGGTTGTTGCATATATCTACGTGTAGTTGGTCGAACAGGTGATGCTAAATTGTTCTTACTCTGTTCCAAATCGAGAATCAACCCACGTGCAAAGCCATTAACTGTCCCGAGATTAGAGCTTAATGCTAATTTATTACTCGCAAAACTTATAACGAAAGTGTATGATACGCTATCAATCAAGCTAAAAATTGACAAGGTCTACCTATTTAGCGATTCACAAATTGCATTAGCTTGGATTAATACCGAAATAATGAAATTGCAAGCATACGTCGCGAACAGAGTAAGAATGATTCAGCTACTGACCGCTAGATGGCGCTGGCTGTATGTCAGGACATATGAGAACCCTGCAGACTTTATTAGTAGGGGCCTAGATCCAAAGGAGCTTTCAGATTCCACAATGTGGTGGAATGGTCCGGCCTTTTTGCAGAACAGGGAGTATCAATTTGATGATAATATACAGCAGATGCCTGATGACTTGCCTGAGATAAAGCCTGCCTCCTCTCCTTCTGATGAAATCGTTCTTGTAGCGCAAAAACAAAATAACCTATTTAGGTTTCTAGAAAAATACTCTGATATCAATAAAATGGCGCGAGTGCTTGCATTTGTGTTGCGGTTTTGTCATAACATTCAATCTAAAAACGTAAAAATAAAATCTAGTTCTCTTTCTAGTAAAGAGCTACAAAAAAGTTTATTACTCATTATTAAAAATGAGCAAGCTATTCATTATGCGGATGAAATTAAAGCATTAAAAAATAATAATAATGTTAAGGGTTCGCTCAAGCCACTGCATCCATTTGTGGACGACCAGGGTATTTTGAGAGTGGGAGGGAGATTGCAGAATGCTCAAATTCCATACTCTCAGAAGCATCCTATCATCTTACCGAAGGGCTCTTACGTCACAGAGCTAATTATACGACATGAGCATATTAGACTCATGCACGCGGGGCCTAAGTTATTATTATCAAATCTTAATCAAAAATATTGGCTTGTCAATGGTATTAGGCAAGTAAAAAAGCAAACTCATAAATGCGTTACTTGTTTCAGATTTAAAGCTACTGTAGCGAAACAGCTAATGGGTTCCTTGCCTCGCCAACGCGTAACTGCCGCGCGAGCCTTCGAAAAAATCGGAATAGACTTCGCGGGTCCTATACAATTAAAAAACTCGAGAGTAAGGCGAGCGATTATTTCTAAAGGATACGTGTGTGTTCTGGTCTGCTTTACGACAAAGGCCATACACTTAGAGTTGGCCTCAGACCTGAGTACAGACACCTTCCTCGCTTGTCTCAAGAGATTTATCTCACGTCGCGGTCTTCCCACGGACGTGTTCTGTGATAATGGTGGAGCGTTTGTGGGGGCCAGGAACCAACTAGCTGAGCTTTATAAATTACACACCTCTGCAGAGCATCAAGCACAGGTGCAGCAGTATGCTGCTCAGCAAGGCATCAGTTTCCATTTCACTCCGAGCTACTCACCTGTGTTTGCTGGTCTTGCAGAGGCTGCAGTAAAAAGTATGAAATACCATCTAAAGAGAACTATTGAAAAATTTATACTTACATATGAGCAGCTTAACACTGTACTATGTCAAATTGAGTCAGTGTTGAACTCTAGGCCGTTACTTCCGGTGTCATCTTCAGATACGACTGACTTTAGCTATATAACGCCAGGCCACTTCCTAATAGGTGCGCCTCTAACGTCTTATCCTGAGCCTAATATTATAGACACTCCTAGCAATAGGTTAAAGTTCTGGCAACAGGTGGAAAGTATTAGACAGCAGTTCTGGAAAGTATGGCACAAGCAATACCTAAATACTTTGCAGTGTAGGGCAAAGTGGCGAGATGAGTTGCCAAATTTAGCTGTAGGTATGTTAGTACTCTTGCGTGAGGAAAATACGTCTCCATTGTATTGGCCAATGGCCAGGATAGTAAAGGTTTATCCGGGAAATGAAGGTAAAGTCCGCGCCCTAGATGTGATTGCGCCAAATGGAAAAACATATAAGCGTTCATTGTCAGGAATTTGCATATTACCCTTAAACTAGTTAATATATATGTTATAATTTATATGCTATACATATGTTTAGTGTGTACTAATACTAATGTGTTTAGAGTAAATGCATAAATTTGTAAGTTATTATGATAAGATACTATATTTGAGTACATATTATTATATAAGAATAAATATAAGTTTTTTATTACTTAACTTTACTTACCGTGTACTCATAAACACAAGCGAATGGTTTTGTATAAGATATTAAGTTTTTTTTCTTTATGTGTAAACAATAATATAATGTTTATGCGTAGTAAGTAGATTGTAACTAGTTGTCAATTAACTGTTCAATTGTTCAATTTTGCCGCCCGGCAGCATGTTGGCAACCCCAACAAAAGTGTACCATTACCAGTAGTAATATTTAGGATTTAAACTGCTGGTCACACTAGTTCATGAGAGTGCGACCAAAATGTCTGACGTACACATTTGTCTTTTACATGAATAAATATATTGTAGTGCTACCAGTGCGTTTCAGTCCCAGCCAATTAGTCAACAATTACAGTCCACCACACAAACTGCAACCTAACTAAACTAAAGCCCAAGAAGTATTTATTTCTGCCGCTAGAGGACCAAATTAAAACTATTTTAAGTCCGATTTAGGGGCTGATTTATTGATTTTTCCATTTTAGGGTATACATTTATTTGCAAAATATATTTTTCAGCGTTATATTTCACCATTACTGCTTTTTACATAATCTTTAATTATTAATCAATACCCGTAGAGCCATCTGTCGAGATAAGTTTAAACTACAAGTTTCGTTGTATGGAATGAGACCCCATGCTAGAGGTGAAGAAAAGTTGTAGCTGTGGTTGTAGTTTCTATTTATTTCTACATTCGATACACCTAACGACATCTCGCGTCCTGGTAAGTAATTAGATTTCGAGTTACGATATTTTGTATGGCGTTGTCAGTCTATTTATTTAAACTGGTCTCTGGTATAAGCTATATAGCTGTGAAGTTTCATCAAAATCCGGTCAGTAGTTTTTGCGTGAAAGAGCAACATACATTCATACCCAAAAACACTTTCGCGTTTGTAAATATTAAGATAACTTTCCATTCACAACGACTGCTGCTAATGATTCTCCCGTGCTTCCATCTGTTTTTTACTTTCATAATTGCTCCGAGAGCGAGAGTTACTGGATTTAAAAATAGATGACGCTACTCTGAACTTTAAATAGGTAACGCAGTTTCTTGGTGTTTTTATTTTTCTCATTACGAATTTTTTTCGGTAGATGGTGTTACTTTGTAGTTTGGGTTAGTTAGAAAGAAGAACGGTCATCTGTGACCCAGACCCGACAGAAACGAGACATATCTCAGTTTTTTTGTTATTTTTTATATAGTTGAAATATATATTTTTTTAATTCAAAATCAGTGGCTAACACCAAAATATTGCCTTATGTTTTTTTCAGGCGACACAATAAAAAAAAATTGAATATGCCTATTTATCTACAAAAATAATAAATGTATGTAACCAAATGACGATACAATAACTATAGGATGTATCTAGGTGACCTGGAGATGCAGCTGGGCTATGTAATTTTTAAAATACTAGTACAACAATCAAGGATTCATTAAAATCGTTGTATTCGATTATTTATTGCATAATCGGAAGTTATTGTAAGTACAAAAACAGTCACTTGCTACCTGCATGCTATGGCTCAGGTAGCCGGGTGCAGACAGAAACCAATCATGCCATCTCACTCTTTCATTAAAACAACAATGGTGCGGAGCGGGGAGGGGAGGCCGTGTGCCGGCGCAACGTAGTATCGGCGACCGGCGGCGGCGCAGTCCTTCGCATCCTGTGTTGAGATCTGTGCGTTTTTGTTTTCAAGGTTACATTTTTTCGTTGATTTTTGGCTTTCTCTATACCAGACTTGATTTTTGCATTCTGAGTGGTTCGTTGACATGGCTGACAATATTAATATTTGTGTTCTGTGTGAATGTGCACTACGTCGTCGTCGTTCATACGTTCTCAATGAACGATTACTGGAAACTCGAAGAGATTTCGTAGAACAACTATTGCGCATCGTTGGTGGTGAAGTATGTATTATTTTAATTTTTGGTACTTATTTGTAATTAAAGTCTTTCGCAATACAAAAGCGTGTCGAACTGTAAAATATTTATAGTAAGATACCTATTACGGTGGCGTAAATAGACAACATCATGTGTCTTAAGTATTATGATTTACTTTGTTGCTGCTGCCTCATTTTTTATACTTTATAGAAATAAAATAAGGTAACCCCGTAAGTGATTAGGGTCGTGAGTTTATGTATGTATGTAAAAAATATAGGTAAATGAGGTTCAGTGCTAGTAATTGCGTGTACGCCTTCTTGTCTTGACTGTGACGCGCGACGCCGCGACCTTTCCCTTTTGTGACTTTTTCTCACCTTTTTCCTGCTCATCTTCTGACAACATGTTATATTCTTAGTTAGGCGCAGTTGTAGACTTGAATTAATAAAGACTTTCTTCAGACATTTATTTTATTTTCATAATGAGAAGTAGACGACATACATTGTGAGCGTGTTGAGAGCGGTGACAGGAAGGGACAGTATTGCTATATGTAATAATAATAAGTCTTAGTTGGATTTCATAATAATATAATGGTAGCATTAGGTAAGCCATATTTTTAGTTTGTTTAAAATGTATTTATGTTTTGTTACAGATAGCTTTTGATGGAACTCGGTCGGTTTGCCACTCATGTCGGCATAGAATCGATGCTTCAATTAATCAAGAGCGACAAGCGTCACCTGCTCCTACCCCACCAGCTGCAGCTGTAAATGTGCAAGGAGTTAGACGCGCTTCTAATACGGTCCGGAGATGTTTAATTGACAACTGCAACAACGGTTCCCTGCGTCAAATGCCTAATTCGGTGAAGGTACAACTCCTTAGCTATCACAACTTTTACGTACCAAATCTTGCCCGCATTTGCCAATGGCATTTACTACACATGGCGATAGAAGAGATTCCTGAAAATGTAACAAATCAAATGACCGACTTGAATGCGGAGAGTGTTGGCGACATCATTAACATGTATAGACAAGCCTTAGAACAAAGGTCACACTTCAATGTCGATGACGTTTCTGACGAGGAGTTAAGCTTTTGGACTGGAACTCTCTACCCTTATGTGTTAATTCTACCCTTATGTGTTAATCGGTCATCTAATCCATTAACCAAAGTCGACTTATTCCACCCTCCTTTTACCATTGAAATTTTCGATCTTAACATAAAATCATTTATGGAATTTTAGCAACCACATTATAATTTTTATAAATGTAATTACGATCATATTAATATTTTCCTTAAAAGTATTGACTGGACCTCGGTTCTAAACACAGATACGCTCGAAGAAGCCATTGACACATTTTATGAAAGGTTGAACGAATGTTTTGCCACATTTGTTCCTCTTTCCATCCGTAATAGCTCACAGAACAGATATCCAGTTTGGTACAGCCCCTCACTGATCAAGATTACCCGTGAAAAAATGAAACTTCACAGAAAATGGAAACGGTACGGTAATCCACGTGACTACGACGAGTTCTCCTTGCTTCGTGCCAGACAGCGGGTTGTACAGGAGCAATGTTTTAAACGTTTTACATACAACACCGAACACAATATAAAACACTCCCCAAAATTCTTTTGGAAGTACGTTAAAGCTAAAAAGGGTGGTTCCAATTATCCTCGTAACTTTATCTACAATAATGTACAATACACAAATGGGGAAACAATTTTCTCAGCTTTTAATAAGTTTTTTGAAAGTGTGTTTGTCAAACCTTCAACCGCAAATCAAGATGGTGACAATAATCATTATAATTATTCTTGCAATGAGGTTTTGTCCTATGTAGATATAAGTCAAGACTTCGTTTTTAAATTATTATATTCTTTGGATACATCTAAAGGTCCTGGCTGTGACGGTTTGCCACCAGTATTTATATCATCTTGTGCTTCTTCCTTGACGTATCCAGTCACTATTCTTTTCAGACGTTCTTTAAAAGATTGTATTTTTCCCACAATCTGGAAAAGAGCCAACGTTATTCCGATACATAAAAAAGGATCTAGAACAGCTGTCATAAATTATCGCCCTATATCAATCCTTAATACCTTGGGTAAATTATTAGAAAAAATTGTGTACGACAGTATATACCCGCTTATTTCTCGAGGCATATCTAATATGCAGCATAGTTTTCTGAGAGGACGTTCAACCATTTCAAATTTAACATATTTTTCAGATTACGTGTTGAACCATATGGAGGCTGGGGGTCAGGTTGACGTGGTCTATACTGATTTTGAAAAAGCTTTTGATCGTGTAGACCACGTCATTCTGCTCAGTAAGCTTCATGCTCTGGGTATTCGTGGGGATTTTTTTACGTTGGGTTAGCTCTTATCTCTCTAACCGTTCCCAAGCAGTTGTAATGGGTGGATATCGTTCTGATTATATCAGTGTCCCTTCCGGTGTACCTCAGGGCTCGCACCTCGGCCCTCTCTTTTACAATGCTTATATTTTTGATATCTACAGCTCTATTAATAACGCAGAACATTTGTTGTACGCTGATGACAAAAAGATATTTATGTGTGTCCGCAACGTCGCTGACTGTGAAAGGATACAACATGATTTAAATAATTTACACAATTATTATATAAAAAATATGATCACAGTCAGCGTTGGCAAGTGTCAATGTATTAGCTTTACTAGAAAAAATAATCCTATAATGTTTACGTATAACTTCAATGATGTTGTAATTGAGAGGGTTGATGTGGTGCGTGACCTGGGTGTCATGTTCGACTCAAAAATGATTTTATGTAAGCATATAGATATGATCACAAATAGGTCGTTTCGTAATTTAGGCTTCGTTTTGCGAATTACTAAACCATTTAAGAGTCTAATAAGTCTTAAAATTGTTTATTATGCATATGTGCGTAGTTTACTAGAATATGCAAGCTCCATATGGTATCCCAACTACACCTGTTATAAAAACCAAATTGAGGGCATCCAGAAAAGGTTCTTAAAGCATCTAAATTTTAAATTCAAAAACCCCAAAATTTCATACGCAGATAACTGTCGCACTTATGACCTCTTCACGTTAGAAGAGAGACGTGATGTGATTGACATGGGATTGTTGTTTGATATAGTGCGCGGGCGACTCGACTGCCCTGACTTGCTTACAAAGATCGGTCTAAGTGTACCAGCGCGTCGCACCAGGCACACCTCTTTATTTCATGTCCCATTTCACACTACTAATTATGGCAAAAACGCCACCAGGCTAGTGAGGAGCTAAAACACTAACTTCAGTGATATTGACTTGTTTATGGGTTCTAAACAAAATTTCAAGCATAAAGTAAAATTAAAACTGGTAAGTTGACCTTGTGTTCGTTTGGTTAACGAAGTTTGTATGAATGTTTGGATGTTAAGAAGATGTATGTTCCTCAGTCACCTAAAATGGCTGAACGGATTTTGATGAAGTTTGGCACACAGATAGTTTAATAATAACCCATAGGATACAATTATTATCGTATATAGTATATATTACTCGTATATAGTATTGCATATATATTATAATATAAATAATATAATAAATAAATAATATAAATAGACATAATAGTATGTATGGGTATATTGCCATTCTCTCTCTTTCTCCCTCAGGGTTGTACCAACAGATTGTTTATATATATTATATAAAAATATAATACATATATAAAACAACAATGTTTTTGTTGTTCGATTATGTTTATATAACTTTCCATTTGCCAAAAAGCAACAAAAGTGTGCAAATGTGTATGCTGATTTTTTTAGTTTGTTCTCATATAGGTAGTATGTTAATAGATAATACGTGGATAGCTATAATTGGCCTTTAGAATTGTATTTAGAATTAGTTGTATTTGTAATTGTTTTGGCTGTTGCTATTCCTAATAAAATAAAATAAATAAAATAAATAAATAAGAAACAGAGCCACATTCAACGATTTGCTGAGTCAAATACCAAGCCTTAATCAGTCCTCAAATACTCCACGAAATGACTTGGCTATGTACTTGTGTAAAATTCGATCAGGCGAGCCGCATAATAGAATCGCTTCACTTTTTAATATATCCGAGCGAACTGTTGGGAGAAAAATAAATACAGTAAGGCAGTGTCTCACTACTGACTTTGTTCCGATGCACCTTGGCTTAGACCATATAACCAGGGACGAAGTGATAGCCCGCAACCGGGTCATACCAAATGTCTTGTTTGGTAACGAAGAGTCACCAAAAGCAATAATTACATTCGATGGAACTTACGTCTATATAGAAAAAAGTTCTAACTTTTTATTTCAACGCCGCACTTATAGCCTTCATAAGTATAAAAATCTAATAAAACCATTCATGATCGTGTGTGCGGATGGATATATTTTGGACGTAACAGGTCCGTACTCTGCACGGACCAGCGATGCTGATATAATGAAGATGATATTAGAAAACCATGATGCACCGATTGAAGACGGACCGTTCAATTTTTTATTTCATCAAGGAGACGTATTTATTTTGGACCGAGGCTTTCGGGATTCAATTCCCTTAATTGAAACATATGGCTATGATGCTCATATGCCGCCAAGCAAACGAAGACAAGACACGCAATTAAGCACCGACCAAGCTAATAAATCGAGACTTATTACGATGGTGCGATGGGTCGTCGAAACTATAAACGGCAGATTCAAGCGCGACTTCAAGATCTTCAGAAACAGAGTTTTCAACAAACATGTGCCGCATATATTTGAAGATTTTCGAATTGCTGCAGCTTTGATTAATTATTTTCAAGATTCGTACGAAGACAGTCCTTACACAGAAGATTTCATTGAAATAATTAATCGAAATATACAACGCCCTAATCGACTGGCCGAGTATGTGGAAGAGAATAATCTAAACAGACAAAGAGTGACGTTTCACAGGATGACTGGAAATGATCCGGAAGTTGATTTTCCACAACTAACAATTGAAGACTTAATTAAATTCTCAATTGGCACCTATCACGTGAGGTTAGCCCGGTCGTACTGTAGTGAACATTTAAAAAGCACGGGAGTATATGATATGGAAATATATAGACATCCAGCAGCAGTAGAGGGCAGAATCAATAATACATTAATCAGGTGCAGAATTCATTCGCGACACATTACAACAAAAATATATTATACTTATATTATGTTTGATGAGAATATAAATAGAATAAACGCAATAACCGAATATTACTGCTCGTGTTACCATGGAAAAAGGACATTAGGAAGTTGCGCACACGTCATTAGTGTTGTCTATTATTTAGGGTGGGCTAGGCATCAAGATCACTTTGACCACCCCGCACTGGGTATGGATTATGTTTTAAGGGACATAGAAATGTAATAAAACTTTATTTGAACATATTAGTTTTTTTTTTGTTATAGATCATAGAACTCCAATGATAGGTACCTAAATCACTGATCTGCAATAAATCATCGAATACCACGATTTTAATGAATCCTAAGTTGATTGTTGTACTAGGACATCAAAAATAATATAATCCAGCTACATCTCACGATAGGCGCTACTCGACTCTCCCGCGCATGTTATCCCGCTCCGATATTTGCTAAGTGAAAGGGACCGAACGCTTTGTCGCGCTACTCTCCGCGACATAACGTGATTGTGCTAGCCCTGCAGGTCACCTAGAACATCCTATAGTTATTGTATCGTCATTTAGTTACATACATTTATGATTTTTGAGATAAATAAGCATATTCTATTTTTTTTATTGTATCGCCTGAACAAAAACATAAGGCAATATTTTGGTGTTAGCCACTGATTTTGAATAAAAAAAATATACAATTTAACTATATAAAAAATAACAAAAAAACTGAGATATGTCTCACTTCTGTCGGGTCTGGGTTTTTTTTCCATGGGGCGTGACCGTTCTTCTTTGTCATTTCAATTTTGTTGCGTGGTTAGTACACTTTTGCTATATTTGATTACCTTTTTAGTGTGGACGCATTTCCATAAATAGTAATAATAATTTATTACCCAGAAACAAAAAATTACATAGAATTTAGCTTCATATATGCTACACATCGAGATGTTTCCATAAATAAACCCTGCTTCCTAAACTAGGATATCCTGTATCTTAGGGGGCAGTGTTCGACCAAGGTAATCCCTTCTCAGTTGGTGTATACGGCATAAAACGCGACTTCTGTCCAAAATTCTGATTTCTAGATCTCGCAGTTTTGACGGAACGGATTATTGGTGAGGTCAGAGTGTGACCTTTTGATTAAATAACTTCTTATATTAAATTTGTCTAGCAATAATAATCTCAGCTTTTTCTAAAGTCGCAGTACCTACCTAATCCTCTTGCCCTTTTTCAATTATTTCGAGTCGGTGCTGTAAACTAAAGGTTAAGGCTTTGGAATTTTATTGTTGGTGGTGAACTTACCACCATTCGGAGATCGTAAAGCAATGTGGTAAGCGCTAGATTCACACAGGCCTTCTACGGAACCCACGAGTAGATGTGTTAGTAGTATTTACGATGCTAGCTACCACACGGGATAGTAAAGCAGGCAATTGAAACAAAAACGAACTAACAACAATACCGTTTATTTGGTTATACAGGTTCTTACATATAGCAACAATCATAGAAGGATAATTTGGCTAACGGTCACGTTATAAGTGATTCGAACGGGAACGGCAGGTTATTGCTTCTAAACACTTAAACATTTCAATATACTAATAATATTAAATTTAATACTTTAAGTTTAAAATTGAAAATACATTGAACACAAAACATTCGATAACTTTTTAAACATACCTAATGGAAGACTTTGGAAGACTCCGTTGATTATTTTGACATTGAAAATATATTTCAATCGATCACGCATCATTCTCTACATCTAACATTGGAAGCCCAAAGATTCGCGTTCACATAGCAAGTCTCAAAGAATTTGCATAACAAGTAAAATCTAAGTAAATATAGCACAACTTTATAACTTTACACTGCCATCTATACTCCACAATCAGAACTAGATCTTATTTTTGCCCAGTTTGATATTTTACACAATATTTCTGTAGTGTTGAAATCACACACCGTTTCAAAAGCAGAAAACAATTCAACATTATAAATTAACGAGACGGACACACGTACCCTACATATTTACACTTACTTATTTATAATTTGACAAATAGTTTTCATTTTTCCTCCAAAAAATAAATCGGCTCCGAGCCTGCTTTCAATAAATATTTAGCTAATAAGAAACTTAGTTTGGGCTATTCGCCACTAGATGGCGCGCACTAAAGATGAGAATGGCTTGGCCACATCACACAAGCAACCGCTATATTAACGGAATTCTTATTTTATTTACTATAATCTAACATTTCTATTGTCGTCGTCACATGGTATTCAATTTCTATATTTACATTCCTTACACAAATCAAGAAACAAAGTTATTCGTACTTACTAAAACCATTATCTTAATACTAAAATAATTATTTTTCAACAAAATATTCTAAATAAAAATAATGCACCGTAAATAATGATAAGGTGTAAGATAGTTTGTCAGTCATAAATAAAAGTCTCCAGAAATTCCAAAACACCAACAAAATGATACCTTGAGCTAACTCCAACGCGACATTTACCACAAAGTGTTCAATCTCAATATTGCCAAACTAGGCAGGGCCTGTACTAAGGGTACGAAACAACTGATAAACATACTTAAAACAATATTAAACGACCAGACGCGAAGCCAACAGACATGTTCATGCACACAAATGTTGGCCCCGAGCGGGGATCGAACCCGCGACCTCCTACTCAGAAGGCAGGGTCACTATCAACCAGCGTTGCCAGGCGTCCCGATTTTGGCGGGACGTCCCGATTTTTAAATAGAAATTTAATGTCCCGCGCGGGACAGGGTCAGTCCCGCTTTTCGGGTATAACTCGACCGTGCGGTCTTCTTTTTTATTAAAGAGAAAAAGGAAACTTTAAAAGAAGTTAAATCTTCACAGATCTATAACTAAGTATATTATCATGAATACCTAAGTACCTAGTTCTTAAATATTATTTTTGTAATTAATATTTTTTGTAATTTAATTCAGAAGACGAATAAGACTCAACTATTTAACGATAGGGTATTTAAATCTGACTTGAAATATCGTATTTTTATTAAAATACATTTTCCATGGCTGTTTTTGCTATCTATTGTCATGTAAACGTAATTTGAACTCAAATAAAACGATAAATATTTAAAAACTTCTGATTATAGGTATACTTTTTTTTACTATGTCCCGCTTTCGACGAAAGAATCCCGCTTTTTTCACTCGAAAAGTTCCAAAATCCCGACTTGGCAAAAAAAAATCTGGCAACGCTGCTACCAACTGAGAGAAATAGACCCGTCATAATAAAATCATAGGTACCGAATAAGTAATAAAAAATACAAAAGTATAAATATAAGAACAGCTTATTATCTAGGTATAATACTCACTTAGCATTTATTTATTAATGCTTATCTATCGTAGGTGCTAATTGCGAATGACAATTTGCGAATTATCAGTATTTATTGCACATATACACAATAATATGTGTTTGTCTTATTTAATACAACACATATTTAATAAACAATTAACAGCGACACTGACCCAGTCTTTTATGATCGTTTAAATAAATTCATGAACCTATTGCTTCGCTTGAATCATTCATTCGTTCATTAATGCCTTTATATTATAGTAGATTTTTTCTTCGCCTTTCAGTTGCCTCGATATTCGTATAGGTTTTACGATTTTCGTATAATTATGAAGTATAATAATAAAGTAATAAATGTTAAAGAACAGGTTCTTAGAAATTATTAATAGGTATTTTTTATTGTTTCTGATTCTAAATTTAAAAATAAATAAGTAGATTGTTAAGTAGGAGTACTTATGTTTTGTTATTTATTACTTACGAATGAATGCAAATTTTAAACACTTTTTGTTTCACTCACCAGTACCTAATGCGAATGGAATACGAATTGCATTTAAAATATAATGTATAATTTGTACATAAAGCGCAGATGAAGCCAGACACTACACCACATATAAAATATACTCTTTAATTGGCAAAATGGGAGATATGTATCATATATTTATGTGATTTCGATACAACTCTACAATGTTGCTACTTACCACTAATATAATTATACTTACTTACAGCACGGCCGTTTTAACTTGACAGCTCTTAAGTTGCGCAAATGGCTGCGCAGTAACATTTTTTAGCGACCTTATGACGGTAGGAGGGGGATTTGCGCAGGCGAAGCCTATGTTCAGAGAAGCCAAGTTAAAACGGCGGTACTGTATCTATACTTATTTTCTAAAAATATTCCATTAGATTATATAATTACATATTTAGACTTCACAATAAATTATTGAGAACGGCTAGACCGATTTGGATATTTTTTTGTGTTCGTAATTGTCAAGACAAGATTTGCACTTGGATTTTTTTTCGGAAAATCTACCCGTGCGAAGCCGGGACAGGTTGCTAGTTTAAAATATAATTCTAGACCTGAATATTAACAAATCCAAATGAATGATCCAATTTTTTCAATCAATTCTTTAAATACACAAATTAAAATGTCTTTAATTAGGAGCCTATGTGATTATTGTATTTAATAATAATGTTTGTGTCGTTTGAGAGACCAAGGACAGTGGAGTCAGGCAAGGCAGATAATTTTTTGACTTTCAGTTGTCCCCATCATGGGTATACGGCCAGTGGGGACAACGGGAAAACACTGTTTCGCTAGGTTCCTCTTTAGACATATTATTTTCTGCAAATATTATACGCACATGCATATTGTTTTGTATTTAAATAAATACTTATCTATATATTTTTTGTCGTTTTTACTATTTAACGTAGGTAAAATAATAATTACTTACCTCTTTATTGTGAAGTCTAAACATCATTTAGACGCTGTGCGTTATTTATCTGAATACTATCTTTTAGCGAGTACATTTCTAGACTACCTACATTCAGCAAAAATATTTTCACTCTTTTATGCACACAAAATACACCTATCTTCCTCTATTTTATAAACCTTATGAATAAGTATAATTTTGTGAGAAACAAGTTGATAACCGAAAGTAACGCTATTAAAAATCATAATAGGTAGGAATATATTTATAAATATTAGTTTTATACAGTAAAACAATAAAAGAAAACTACATAAAGGATTTAAACAAAAAAAATGCAAAACAATACAATTTAGGCCTCGTATTGGAAATCCCACATTTACATTTAGCTATAACATATTTGGCTAAAGGTTTACATAATACTTATATGATATTTTATTTAGAATTAGCAATAAAATCTTCTATAACACCAACATTTTTCATCAATTTTATCATTCATCTCATTGAAAATACATTTTCATTGTCAAAAGTCCAGGACAATATTTATTTCATTCTTAAGTTTTTAGGCAATGATATTATAAGCATTAACAATATTTTAAAATATTTTTTAATCTTTTATAATGTCCACGTGCAAGACTGCATACTAGCTGCATACTCATTTGGACCAATATGTAAGTAGGTACGTATGTTTTTTTTTGTAATATTTTAAAATAAAAAAGAGAATTTTATGGTTTTTGAATTAATATAGTTAAATAGTATGCGAGTATAGGTAGGTACCTATTCAATGAATCTTTTTCGGTCATATCAAACAGACAGTAGGAATCGCACGTTGACACATTATTAAAGGCAAAACAGCAATATTCTTCCATTAAATCGACATAAAACATATATTTTATTTATAAATACATTTAGTTCAGTTAGAATTATTACACTTTGGAAGACAAATACAGTGCGAGGACCTCTATGCGTCAACTACTGAATCATTCACTCGTTGCATCTCCATTCGTTCAATACACTATCAGCAGTATATTTTGTGTATAAGTAATATCAATTCCTATTTGCTATGTTTTATTTTTCATATATTTTGTTTATTTTTTTCTTAGACGGCAATTTTACATGCATTTTTCTCTATGTTTTAGCTACTGAAGCTATTATGTGATATCACTTATTAAAAAGTGTGAATTTTATAGTCTAGATTTTTAGAAATGTTTTCAAATTTTCCACACTCCTTTTTTTACAAATATGTGATATTAACCACATGTCACACATATATTCAATAGAGTTTCTAAATACTTTTATAAATTCTACAGTTTTTCTGTGTCATAAAAGATTATTTCACTACATCTCTCAAAAGTCCCTACATTTGAACAAAACATCAAACATTTAGATAGAGTTTATAAATACACTGGAGTCAAAAGCGATGGACACCTTTCTTTGACTAGGGTAGATAAACATAATCGGTGTAATGCTTCAAATTTCAACAACATAGAAACAAAAAAAAACGTTCGTCGTTTAAATTCAAATTGAAAAATTGTGGCCAATTTAAAGATTGTTTTAAGTAAATGATTAAAATGGCCTAGCCAATCAGAAAGAGACATCACGTATTTATCTGTTTCTGTTTCTTTTCTTTGTATTAATCAAAATACTCCATTAGTTAGTTGTAGACGTATCCAGAATTTGTTTAAAGGTGGGAGACCCTAAGGATTAAACCTTCAACAACACTTAATTTCAAAGTTTTTCCACTGTAACAATTTTGGGCAGATATTTCGAATTTAGAAGTGGTTTTTAAGACTTATGAAAACCAGTCCTACTAAGCAATGATGACTGGGTAGGGATGATAATCTGATTATTCCCCTTTTGACAAGGTATACCAAACAATTTTTTTCCTGTATAGTTTATGAATCTTGGAAAGCCTCTCGAACAAAACCTGTAGCCAAGAAAGATGCCTCGTCTTTTCCCCCCGCTTACTCCACGGTGATGTCATGGCCCAGACGGTCCATTTCGGAGAGCAAGAAGTCCACATCCCTCTCGGTGACGGCGGCTGACGAGATGATGTTGCGGAAGAAGTTTGGCCGCCTGTCGTCTGGCTGGTAGCCCACCATGATGGTGCCTGATTGCATCATGCGGCCCTTCAGTTTCGCGCACACCTGGAGAAAGAAATATGGCTATAGCCTCTATGTCCCATGAAGGTCCTATTGGAACAGAAGAATTGACGCTTCTATAAAAACTAGCCAGTGCGCAGCGTTGCCTGCGCTGATCCAATTTCTTCTTGTTCCATCATTAAAATAAAATAAATAATCTCACGCCTTTTTTCCCCAAGGCAGAGGTATTCCATTTTTGGATACACCCACTTTTCACGAGATATTCTTTGGACCCCTAAACGTGATAGGGGTGAGCCCATTCCTTTCTTTAATTTAGTTTTATTGCTTTCTTGTGTGTATTCCATTCTTGTAAATACCCACAGAAAAGCGTCTCGTCATTGTAGAGCACCTAAAATTCCCTCTCTGGATAACTAGGCTGATACTTTGACAAAGATAACTGCGACCTTAAGTCTCGATGTATTTGGAACGAGCAACTCGTCGATGGAGATGGGCTGCTGTTTACATGTAGCCAATCTTCATGGACGAGTTTAGAGAGGCTTGTAATTAGACCATTGACGTGTCTAAGTGTACCTGTTGTACAAAAACAAAATAAATGATTTTTGACTTTTTTTTTATCACTGGCTCGATATATATCTCGTGAAAAGTGGGTATATCCAGTAATGGAATACCTCTGCCTACCCCCTCGGAGATAAACGGCGTGAGTTTTTTTTTTTTGACTTGAAAACACGTTTTTTTTAATAAGAACTGTCCGTCACTACGTTTGGTCGAGCTGTCGCACCGGACCCCACGGTACCAAGGTCTCTACGCCAAACGGCACAAACATGTATCCCATTGAGGTCAGGATATTTTAAAATTGGACCTACCTTTCCGAGCAGAATCTCCTTGTTCCTGTCATGCGGGACCCCCCGTAGCTGCTTCGGCAGATACCAGAAGGACACGTTGACCAGCTCCGGCTCCAGGATCAGGTGGTACCGGTCCGACTGCTCCTTGATGCGGCGGACCATGTACTCCGTCAGCTCCATGAGGCGATCCATGTGGCGCTCGAAACCTGACGTGCCCTGGGGATGTTCAAATGATTTGTTGGTTCTGGTGCAGACTCTGTGCAGTGGCAGTTTTTTTTTTGTCTTGGACGCCCTAGACCCCAGGCCGTGTAATAATAATGAGTTTACTAGTTGGTGTATTCCCGTTGTCCCCATTGACGGTATCCCCATTGAGTGGGGACAAGGGGAATTGAATAAAATTATTAAAAATACTTTCCGTTGTCCCCATTGATTTTTTTTGTTTCTCCTTTTATTTAATGCAATCTGTTCTTGGACATTCAGCAATATTTTGATGAGAGTATACCTATAGTATTGCAAGAAATGGGACCAGTGTTCCTCCCTTACAAATATTTATCTATTCTCAAGGTACCAAGACTATACTATTAACCTTCGAAGTGAAGGTCACTACAAAAAGACCCAACAGGTCCTTTAATTTTTGCCTTATGAAGGTACCTACCAAGACTAGGAGAGGCAAAGGTACTCACCTTCCCACGCCACTGCAGCCACAGCTTGAAGATGTCGTTGTGGCGGCCGCACTGGATGACCTTGTCGCCTGTGTCGTAGCGGGGGTCGTAGATCTTATCTGTCATGAAGAGATACTCCGCCGACATCGCGTTGCAGTTTAGGAGGATGCCCTGGTGAGGAACAAATGAAAATGAAAATGTTTTTATTTTCTGTAGGTAATTAAATTACACTTAAAAAAGTCAATAGTCTAATAACAAGGCACTCTAAACTCGTCCATGAACATTGGCTAAATGAAACCGCAGCCCATCTCTACCGACGAGTTGCTGGTTCCAAATGCAGTACCCCGAGAAGAGCCAGCAAGAAATTCAAGCGCAGCTCTTTTTAATCTCATATCTTACATATACAGTGAAACTTGGTTAAGTGGGACCTGGATAAGTGAGAAACCTCCATAACTGGAACTCATGCTGAGGTCCCAGCACTTTGGCACTGAATTACCTCTGTTAGTGGGACGAGGTAAGCCTCTATATCTGGGATTTGTTCTTTCGATTTATCATCATAGTTACCTCTATAACTGAGACAGCGAGTAAATTTTATATGCTCTAAACCTCTGTAACTGAGATAACATTGTTTGTTTACTCATTCTTATTGTACCCACAAATTCCACACGTAATTCCAAGTACGTAAGTAATTTTGAGCTTCAGTTACCTTCAGTTTTAGTTTCGCTTTACTATCATGCAGATGTTTATTTGAAAAATGCCAAAACGAAAGCTACAAAAAATTTCTAAACGCGAAGCAGTAAAAGCACTAGAAACTTTGCACAGTTATTTTGAAATGTCATCAATTGGTGACCAAAGCATATTTGATAAAATTTATAACATCGAAAAACATCTGATGGCTGATACTTCCAAACGACCAACTAAAATGACAGATTTTTATAATTGATACATTCTGTTGCCATATTCGTACATATTACGTGTAAAAACGTGCTTGAATATTTTTGTTGATTACATTTGTATGATTACCTTTAAGTACCTACTAATTTTTTTTTTATTTAAACTCATTTACATACATAACACGTTATTTTATTTAATGATCGCACCTCTATAACTGAAATAACCTGTATTCTCACCTCTATTAGTGGAACCCTCTGTAAATGAGACAAATATTTATTTATACCTGTATATCTGAGACACTGGGTAAGTGGAATACCTCTATAAGTGAAACGACATTGCAGGTCCCTTGATGTCTCACTTAACCAGGTTTCACTGTATATATAATCGGGTAGGCAGAGGTATTCCATTACTGGATATACCTACATTTCACGAGATACATTGGACCCCTAAACGTGATAGGTGGTGAGTCCATCGCCGGACCGGGTCTTATTTACACATGTCTCAGAATTCTGAGACCTGCGGGTTTCCTTACGATGTTTTCCTTCACCGTCGAGCTAATGATAAATATGTACATCTTACTACTCGTAGTAAATATGGTTTAAAATAAAAATTATAAATAATAGCCTTAAATAGCGTCGAGTCGGTTAAACCCATGCATGTAGGTCTACTAAGTCACTGTGTGAACTTGTTTCAAGTGCAAATTTGCGGACTGTGTTTTTGTCCTGTGAGTGTACCAGTGATTTGTATATTTATTTAGTATTGTATAATTTATTTTTATAATTAATGAAGTGCACATAATAAAGTGCAACTAATCATTACACCGGCATTAATATAAAACCCCCAAAATACGTTTCGTAACAGAAGGTATTTACCTATCTGTGTTTATAAACAGTCGAGTCTCTTAGATAAAGAACATCGGCAGCTTTGGTACCCACTGAAATAGACACCCACGGGGTATCACACTATGCTTGTTATATTGACTCATAACAAGTCGAAATTTTCCATATTTTTTAATTAATCTAGCAGTTGAAAATATTGAGTCAAATAAAACAGAAATATCATAGAAACACGAATCGATCGATTGGGAAATCTATTAATACCAAAGAGATTAAAATATAATATAAGGCATGAAGGGGACAAAGCGAGGATTATTTGAAGCCAAAAGTTATTACAAGTGGAATAAGTCTAGTACAATTTCGACCGAATGACAGCTCGCGTTCATACAAACTGACATGACAAGGACATGACGCTTGAGCTTCAAAGTTTTGTATGAAAATATTCCCAATGCCCCCTCTATGCTATTATATTTTAATGTCTTTGATTAATAAAAAAACTTTTTTGTTGTTGTGGTAAAATTGAACGTCGTGTCATCACGTCAACCATGTCATTCACTAGGGATGGCCAAGTGAAAAAATAAATTGATATTTATCGTATCGACATTTCTGAATACTATAGATAAAAATCGAGTGAAAAATATCGATATATCGTCAGTTTTACATTATTATTATTACATATTCCCAAATTCGTAAAAAAGGACGATGAAAATAGTATATTTTTATAAATGCTTGAGTCGGCAAGTACCTAACATGAAATGAAACACGAAACCAGAATTGCGTTAAAAATATATTAAAATTGATACGAATTCGATACTGTAAAATAAATGTCGATATATCGCCATTAAAAATATCGACGATATATATAATATGCTAATTTAGTATTTGGAAAAATATCGATATTTTAATATAGGTATCGATATTTTTTGCCCAAGCCATCATTCACTGGCATAGAGTAACTTATATGGCATGTGGTAGGCAGTGCTATTTTCTAACAAAGAGGTTGGAAGAAAATCATTTTCTTTCCTAGAGAAACTTTTTCTTTACACGTCTTTGGTACCTAAAATCTCATAATAACCTACAAAATTCACTAGGTAACGAATAACTTTTAAACCTCAACTTATAAAAATGTGGTATGATTACATATTATCTTAGTCTGTCCAAGAACTATCGATTTTACACGGTTTCGTCTTCCGTGGGCAGGTGTAAGTGGGGTACCCAAAACACATGGACTTTTGCCATTGTTCTTTCTGTCTAATTCGAATGCAAATCCTAAACCAACCCTTTATCTAATACAAAATGAATGACAAACAACAAATGTTTACCCTACTCGGTTTGAGGCGCGATAAGACTGTGTGCACAGGGGTAAGCAGTGACCATGAATCGCTATCAGGCACGAGCAGATGTTTGCTCGTCTGCTATTGTGTGGATCTGAATATTATGGAGTTTGGTTATAAATAGCCCTTGGAGAGGTAATTTAGAGGAATGTACCTTAATTTCAGTGTGTGTTATTTTTATTTTTGGTTGATTAAAATAGTAATAAATACATAATATGTAGATACACGCTTATAGGTTAGCAGAAGTATTTCTTTTCTGGTATTTCTTATACATTTTACAGTTTCCTGCGGGTTTCCTAACTATATTTCCCTTCACCGTCGAGCTAGTGATAAATACTTAATAACTACATAAGTTTTTGTAAGATTTATTGGTAGCCCTCATCAGGATTCGAACCTGAGTAAAATGATAGTGTGTATTTATATAATATTTATATCACTATAAGCTATAATCTGTAAGGTCTTATGAGTCGATGTGTCATAACGTTAGTATACTAAATCTATGTCATAAACAATGTAAACAAAAGTAAGATTTTTTTAAAAATAGTATAAAGAGCCTTCGACCGCACTCATCCTATGCCTATCTCTCTGCCAAATTCCATCAAAATCGGTTCAGCTGTTTATCCTTGAGAAGGAAACAGTCAATAATCGGTGTAGACGTTTTGTGCCCAGCTAGCAAACCACTCAGAAAACAGTTTTCTTCCTTCTCTGTTGGGCAACCGACTTTATATTCTATCTTAAGGTGGTTAGAACAGTTTTAGAAGGAGTGTATGTAAATATTGAGTGTAGCCGCCAGTGGAAGGCGCTCGTAATAAATCCTAGGCCCCGCCCCCAAACCCAGGCCGTGATAGGGGTGGGACGTAGTCGATATTAATCTCACGAGAAACACCTATTTTATTGACGTAATAACGTCTTATAAATCACGTTCCGCCTGAGCCGAGCGTGCAAGCGAGAGCCCAGAACAAGCAATAGAGAGGCACGATCGGTCTATAAGCGTTCGGCTTCTGACGCATCTATCTCTATTCCACTCCAGTATGCAATTTTTCATCAATGTTTTCTTATGATGCACGTAAAATTATCGTCTTTACAGACAACCAATTTGATATTTGTTATATTCTGATTGATGATGTCGCAGGGTTATTGTAAAAGCCGTGATATGCCGTTATAACTGCTTGGACTTTTGTCAATAGTTTTTCTAACTTCAGAAATGTTTTTCAGGTGTATGTGTGTAAAGACTGTGTAAAGGTACTGTTTAAAATATTTTCGGTGCCTTGTCCAAGTTTTTTTTTAATTTCATAATTTTCATTTAAGCTACTTATTAACTGTTAAAACTAGTTTAATAGAAGTTTTAGGAAAACATTAGACTTGTAAGTGAAATTAATATTCATATTTATTTATTGCCAGTCATGTATATACATTACTAGCGACCCGCCCCGATTTCGAACGGGTGCAATCCTTATACATACTAAAACCTAAATGAAGAACCACTGGACAGACATAAACCATCTGCGAAATAGTCCGAATAAAGCCTAAAAATTTGGTTTGAATAGGTGAGTCCGTTTTTGAGTTATAAAATAGCAACGAAAAGTGACATTGATTTTTATATATATAGATAATACCCTAGGTCTTATAGACTAAGGACTAACTAATTTTCAAATTACAACATTTTAGTAGTTAAAATTAATCAGTGGTAAGTTGTGATGGATAAAAACGAGCTTTTCAGCATTTTTTGGTATCAAACGATTGCGCTTTTCATCGTAAACGTTACCAGCGTCAGAAAATAACCTCTAGATTTACTCGCAATTTAAACAAATTCAAACGCGCCGTCGTCGGCCGTCGCCTGCCGCACGAACGCAACGAGAAAAACAGGTTGTGACTTGTCTTATTCCAGCTAACGCGCCCCCACCAAACATGTACTTCGCGCCGAATATTCGGCGCCGAATATTCGGCGCTTCGGCCGACAGCGTTGCCGAATATTCGGTATTCGGCCAATTCACTATTCGCGGCATCTTTAGTTCATATCCGGCTCGAAGGACCAAATGTTGAGTGCAATGGTTGCTAGAGCAGTAAATGAACACGGAAAACTTGAAATATAATATGTTATGTATTAAATAACCACATTGCTTTGATAGAGTAAAGAAAAGACAGACGCTTGACGTTTTTATAAAATTGTAGAGAGCGCTAATACGGCCAGTACTGCAACGTTTCATGAGTTTCAATATCAATGAAACTCACTAATGGCAGCACTGACCAACGAATGATATCTCGGATCAATGGTCCCAAAATACCACCAGAATCTTCCATTAATAATCCATAAATTAAATTACATCTACCATCAAAATACCTACAGTACTACAAACGAACTACAACCCTACACCTGACATCGGCATGCGGTACATTTAATTAAATTCCTCTCGACACTTACAAACATATGTTGCCAATTGAGTCCCCTCTCTAAACCCGCTACATTCTAAAACAGACTCTATATTCTTAGCAATACATCTCTTAATCCTTCAAAAGATGTATGTCATCTACTTTGCATTTAAAATTGAATCTATCACAATTGAAATAAAGTTGAAATCTCTGTAGAACTTACGCAACCTACCCTCTTTAGCAAGCTTTTTGCGGGCTACCGAAAATTTTATTACAAGGCAGTAGAGCTCAGTTTTGCAAGGCAAATTGTATGGAGAGGTCGTTAAACACAGCTGCGACTGAGCTGCGTTTGATGGCGTTTTCATGGTGAGAGTTATGACCGGATTATTGTCGGAAAGCTAATTTCTTTACTGAGTCGACTGTTTCTCTTGTGAGTGTTTTTGAGTGCTCGCAATGATATATAATCTCTTGTGAAACACACACAGAAGTATAGGATATACAATATGTAACAGAATAAGCGCAATTTCTGAAATTAGATTGTTCAGTATCGATTACTTAATCGATTTCAACTATTTTTAATATGTGTTTTTTCTGAAAAATGAATTAGCATAGCTGAATTTAGTGCTACCTATGGAAATCTTACTAGTATTGCTCTTTATTTAAGAAAATTGTTTAGACAAAACTAAAGTACGGGGGTTGTAGCGACACTACATAGATCGCGCCAATAAACGGCCGAGTTCTAAACCGCGGTATCGGAGTTTTCTAATGAGATTGTATAAATACAACTGTCCAACAACCGCAGTCCCAAGGCACGATCAGCTCGCCTAAAGAAAGATCTTCCCTTTTCACGATGGAGGAGCATTCCACATCCGCTCCTCCATAGGGTGTATGGCGCTTATTCTGTTACGCGTTTTAGAGATAAGTAGATAATTTTACGATAGAAAACGAGTACATCGGCTAATCTTTTCGGGGATAAGGCATGATTCCATGTAACTAGGTACTATAATCTACAATAACATTACAAATGCGGCGGATACAATGCCACTAGTTGTTTTTTTCTTGGAGGATACTTTTCAGCAATACTGAGCAGTGATAGCCCGGACGGTTAAAGAGCCGGCCGAAAATCAGTGAGGCTCGGGTTCGAATCCTGGCATGTACCAATGATTTTTCAAAAACTTACGTACATATTTATCACTAGCTCGACGGTGAAGGAAAACATCGTGAGGAAACCCGCAGGTCTCAGAATTAATTCTGCGACATGTTTAAACAGACCCGGTCCGGCGATGGCCTCACCACCTATCACGTTTAGGGGTCCAATATATCTCGTGAAATGTGGGTATATCCAGTAATGAAATACCTCTGCCTACCCCCTTGGGGGATAAAAAAGGCGTGAGATTATATTATTATTATATTATATATTATACTTTTCAATGAACATGTCTTATAGCTACAAGCGGTTTCTTCCACTCACCTCGTACTTGAAGTGCACGGTGGAGCACTGAAGCAGCGTGCCCATCAGCTTGTGCGGGTTCCAGGTCACCGAGTCCGCCCTGCGCGAGCGCAACACAATTTCGTAATTAGATATAGGCGCGTAGCAGACTGCTACGAAGTGCTACGACATTTTTATTGAATGAGAACATAGAACTCTAAAGAGGTAAAAAACTGACTTTAACTTATATAGTTTAGGGATTTCGTTGTCAGAAATAAACCAAATTATATGACTGCAACAGCTTTCAAATACAAAAAAGAATCATCAAATTCGGTTCACCCAGTCGAAAGTTGTGAGGTAACAAATTCGAATTGATAACATCTTACTCTTTTAAAGTCACTTGAAAAGAAAGGGTATTTCCTAGATAATTCCCTAAAATAAGAGGGGGAAATCCATAAAATAGTATACTGTGTAAAGTCTTGGGCGAATTGAACACTTCTTTATAAGAAACTGAGTATATTTAAACGCTATTTTGGGATATAATGTGTGTACCAAATTTGATCCAATCTGTTCAGTCGTTTTGCGTGATTGAGTAACAAACATCTTTACATTTATCTTACTAATATTATAAATGCGAAAGTTTGTATGTATGGATGTCTGGATGGATGTTTGTTCCTCTTTAACGCAAAAACTACTGAACGGATTTTGACGAAACTTTACAGTTATATAGCTTATACATCAGAATAACACATAGGCTATATTTTATCCCCTTATTCCTATGGGAACGGGAACTACGCGGGTGAAACCGCGGGGCGCTGCTAGTAAAATTATAAATGTAAAGTTACTATATTTATATAGCTAAGCTTAGCAACCAACTCGATTCGCTTTGGTTTATTAAAATAAAACATATAAAATAAAACAATAAATCTTCTGAAACCTGCAAGACATGGAAACCGAAAATAATATATTGTACACGATTAATTAAAAATTTGATTTTTATTTTTACTTATTCATTTCAAGGACTGATCGTTCAATCATCAGATAGGGAGATATTTATTCTTCAGATAACTTTTAACCTCTCAGACCATGAATCACAGACACAATAGATTTTTAATTGTGTCTCGGTTCCAATTGGAACCGGCGGTTCTTAACTGATTAAGTGACTATTGAACAACCAGCCCTAAAACAGTTTTCCTTGGTAAAAACTAGTCACAAAGTCTTTCAATAAAACATATTTTATTTAGGAAAAACGTGTATACTGTAACATTTTGTTTCTTTTAGCAACCGCAAATAGATACACGAAGTCAAACAACACTGTCACACAAGATTGAATTAATATCAATATGGAAAATTAGCACCCGCTATAAAACGCCGTGATCCGCCGCAAACACCATCAATAATATCATTATCCTTGCACCCCTAGGGGCATG
This sequence comes from Ethmia dodecea, assembly GCA_963855545.1. NCBI lineage: Eukaryota > Metazoa > Arthropoda > Insecta > Lepidoptera > Depressariidae > Ethmia > Ethmia dodecea. Next base: position 7,618,055 of record OY979463.1, on the reverse strand, counting down.
CAAATGAGGATGGCGGCGACAAACAATTGCTCTTAATTTCACTTTTAGTTGCCTCTGAATAGCCCCAGAGGGGAAATGATTGATTATATTACACGGGGTAATTTATTGCGCAAATAACTAACGAAAATCAAAAGCTTGTATTTAATACTGGCTTTGCTTGGCTCGAGTTCTGAGATGAAAGGTACTACATGTCCTTCCATCTGTAAAGAACCGCGGGTTCCAATTGGACCCGAGACACAATTAAAAATCTATTGTAAAATTAAAAATTAAGCCTCTAAGACCAAGCATCCGAATGCTTGGTCTTAGAGGCTTAATTCAAGCTTTCACCCTGTAAAATTTTAGCTGGATTGATTTACCTGTTTAGCCATGAAAAAGTAATAGAGAAATTTACTTTCGTATTGTCGACGGTTTCGCTTTTCGATCGGATTAGTTCTTTCCTACTAATTTCTTTATTCTTTCTTAACCACGCAACGGATTTTGATGCGGTTTTCACTAATGGAAAGAACAATAAATGAGAAAGGATTTTATATATTATAGTGAAAAAGCATCTTAAAATATTGACGTTTCTAAGTGTATATTTAATACCTATAGAAAATAAACGATTTTGAATTTTTAAATTTTTAGACACTCCATATTTAAAAATATACACTTTTGGTTGCAACACGGAGATACTTTGAGTTTTTTGTGCACTTTTCTTCTTGATTTGATAGTGTGTAGTGTCCATAAAAGTGATAAAGGAAGAAATTGGATAAAAAACATACTTAGTATGGACTTCTGACTTAAATGAATGACTTCACTGAAGAAGTAATTTCATTTTGAAACACTATAATATTTATGTGTATGAATTTTGTAGCAGAATGTGATTACCAAATGATTAATATTTGCGACTAAAGGACTTGTATCCTTGGTCATAAATGAGTATTACAAAAAAAATGCTAAGTAAAAAACGTTTCCCTCCATCGACCCGTTCTAAACTTTAAAAGATTATCTCGCAACGACAAACTCTCTACGTGGAGCTATCTGCTATTGACTCAGTTGGCGCGTTTTATGCTAATCCCCGCTTTTTAAACACTCTCAGAAGCGGGCTTACCGGCCCCGCTCACACTGACGCGTAATTCATATTCATTAGATTATAATATTGTTTAAACTTAGTAAAATTGTTTATTTGTTGATATAGAATGCTTTGCATGTGATTATTTGTAATTGTTTAAGAAAATATTAAAGGCCTTGTTCGCCTGAAAGTCTGGTTCAGGCACATGTGTTATTTTTGTATTGTAGTAAGTATTGTGCATGTTATTGTTATTTATTTTGAAACATACTACTAGAATAAAGTTATTATTATTACTTTACTTAAATTATTATTGTATTTTTTTTTATGACAAATAAATATGTTAATTTCCAGAAATAAAATACCTTTTACCATAAATAAGTTTTTTTTGTTTATTCATTAATGCTCACCTATGTCGTCTTACGTAAAAAGCTAAATGATTTATCAATTTACGAAGATCGTTACAACTGCCTAGTTAAATGAGTTACTTTTTACGATCGGTCAAAACAATAATTTATTATGGAAAATGTACAGATATAACTTTCACTGAACCGGTGTTGATGAAGTTGGTAGGAAGATACATTTTATCTTGAGCAACGATATAGTGACAAATTTGTACTCTCCAAATTTTAATCAGCTTAGTAGGTATATGTTAACTGTCTGTAAAATATGACAAAATAGTTACCCGTCCGTATTTCAATTTCATATTGATACACACAAACCTTAATTGTTTATCGCTCTTTCTAATAGTAAAGTCACATATACACAACAAAGCTTGTTTGCGAAGGGAATGTTACAGCGCGGTGTGAGAGGCGGCCCAGTTTAAACGCCCCGCGTGATAGATGAGCGGTGTGACAGACAGCCGGGTTGCTTTTTTATTTGTGGGGAGCGGTTTAATTAATTGTAGCTCAGCGAGGGAGAACTCAGTGAAACGGCGGGACAGCCCGAACACTCAAGTTTAACTTTTTATTTAAAAAAAATGAAACGGTTTCAAAAATGAATAGTCATAAAAGCTCTGGTTTCTTACAGTCAAAGACAAGGTTTTATATATTAGAACCTTTCCACAAAAATACGCAGTCGAAGTGCGAGATCACCATCAAAATCCCATCAATGGTTTTTGAGAAAATCACAAACATACCAGAGTTTTTACCGACGAAAACAAGAGAAAGAGGTTCTCAAGTCGAGGCGTAGAAAATATTTGTATTTTTGTGGGTTTGTAACGAATAAAATCAAAAACTACTGGACCGATTTCATAAATTATTTCAACAATGGAAGGCTTATTTTTCTGGGACTAACATGGACTACAATTTTCTCACGGGAACGGGACTTACGCGGGTCTAATCTCGCGGAACAACTACTTAGATAATGACCAAGCACAACTTTGTATTGTGATATTCGATATACATGTTTCTTTTTTCACTTTTTTTAAATAATGTGAAAAAGTCTTTGATCGCGCTATATTAATGCTCCATCTGTTAGCACATGTTCCTGCCTGCTCCCATAGTGCATTAGCGCGTAGCACCGCTCGTAGCGAGTGACGTGACGTGCGAACTCTCGGCTGCTACGACAGCTACGAGTGCTACGCGCTACGATAATCCTGGGCTTAGGGTTGTTACTGTTGCCAATATTTTTTTTAAATACGTACTTTTTTGAACCTAATATACAAAAACTTATATGGGACCAACCCGTTGGTTGAACAAAAAAAATATTCAAATCGATTTTGATTTGAATTATGATAAAATATCGATTCAAATTTCGCCCAAACCCATACTTCCTCATGTGTGAGGAAAGACCCTTAGCTCAGCAATGGGCTGGGTTGTTGATGACGATGACGAACCGACTTCAAAAAAGGAGGACCTTTAAAAGTAAGGATAATTCTCAATTCGATGCGTGTTTTTTTTGGTATCTTAATTTATATTTCCGTGAAATCTCAACCGAATTCCATTTTTTTTATAATGTCAAGTATTGTTAGTGCCAGCCCTAGCCACATGTCACACGGTCCGTCGCACACGGCTGCCGCATTTGGCGGGATTTGATCGCCCCCTCCCCAAACACTTCTCTCTGCGCATTCCCCTGCACACCAGGGACGTATTCAGAGATTAAGAGGGGTCGGTATTAGGAGGCAAATTACTGAATTATTATAGATGAAGTTATATTAAATTAAAAAAAAAAATTTTGTGCTCCAAAGATTAAAAATAACTGGTTAATGTCTGTAGAGTCTATACATAGGTCTCATTCCCACGTGAAAAATAAAAAAACTTGGTGAAAAGAGAAATAACTACGTACCTACCTACTACTGCGAAACGATAACATCTATACACTTGAAATATGGTATGTAGGTGTATTTTATGTTGTAGGCAACCACTATAAAGGGATTTGGAAATTCTTACGGGAAGAGGAATAAACTGGAACCGCGCGGGCAACATCTGTTATAAATTTCACTTTTTGTCGTAACCATAATGCCTCACTGGGTCCGTCTCTGCCCTACGCCCCGGCATTTAGCGTGATGGATGTCGGCTGATGGCGGATTACTCTGGATCGCAATTAGAAGCTACATTGAAGATTATGGCGCCCACTCAAGAGCAGGATTAGTTAATGGTAAACAAGATGCCAAGTAGAGACGGACTCCAACACAGGAGTAAACGTCTTTCGATGTACCGTCAAGCTAGAAGCCTCATCATAAAACTGAGCTGCTTTGATAATGCCAAAAAAATCTTCTTAAATAGTGCCGAATTGTGCTATAATACTTTTGGAGATATCCAGGCCTACTAAATGTCTACGGTTATAGTTGGATGATAATGAGATGTCAATGGTCAGTGAATGGTGTAATTTGGCACTTTGTCTATTTAAATAACACCATTGACTGACCATTGACATGTCATTGTCATCCAACTATAACCGTAGACATTTAGTGGAATTGGGGCCCAGGTTGTTCACTAAGGCTGCTATCTTGACGTCAAGGTAGCAGCCTCATTTCAGTACAAAAAACCATTGCACTGTCTTTGAAGAACCAAAGTTATTAAGGTATATTACTGAGGCTTCCAACTTGACGTTAAGCTGTAAATCTCACCATCCTTCCGGAGAAATGTGGATGAATATCAAAACTAGACTACTGCTAATAATTTCTTCCTACGGGACCATTTAACTTGTCAATAAAATAATAAACTTCCACGTATCAAATAAGTGACGTCCTTCAAAAAGCTGTGGTCCGGAGTGCGAAGAATAAAAGAGCGTGCATGAAAAGTCTTCTTGATGTGAAGGAAGCGAAAGAAGTATGCAGAGATCGAGCAAAGTGGCGATCCATCGTCTCTGCCTACCTTTGTGGGACAACGGCGTGAGCTTTTTGTATGTATGTACTTCCACGTAAATTTTTAAGCTTCGGTGAGGCTTCTAACTTGACGGTCTCTCTTTCGGCTGATGTGATGATGATGAAATAAATAGTATGCTACAATAGGAGTAGTTACCTCTCGATTCCAGTTAGTCGGGGGTGCCTGTACTTCTTGGAGAACAGGAGTCCACCGCCCCACGCGGCCTGTGACAACAAATTAAAAAATAAATTTTGGGAAAAAATCATACATTGTTATTTAGTCTAGGGATGATTGCTATTTTTATAAAACAATAAAATACAAAATATCTTTATTGTACACCAAAGACAACACGTACAATGGTCTCATCGCTTTTAGCGATCTCTTCCAGACAACCTTACGATGGATGAAACTGAGAGATTAGAACTAGGGTAGACGGTAGAGTAGACATTTTCATTTGATAAAAAATATTTATCACTAGCTCGACGGTCAAGGAAAACATCGTGAGGAAACCCGCAGGTCTCAGAATTAATTCTGAGACATGTGTAAACAGACCCGGTCCGGCGATGGGCTTACCAACAATCACGTTTAGGGGTCCAATATATCTCGTGAAATGGGAATCATCCGGGAAACATCCAGTAATGGCCTCTGCCTACCCCTTCGGGGATAAAAGGCGTGAGATTATATTATTATTATTAAAAATTATTTCGAATTGAAATAATGTTGTGAATATTTTACGATACCTACCTGAGATTGGTATAGAAAATATGAGTTATGGGCGACTTTCTTCTTCTTTGACTTCGCATCACTACGGAATGTTCGATATTTTTACGGTACGGTTTTATAGCATTTACGCCCGTAGTAACAAACTTTGACAGCTATACATAAGGACCTCACTCGACAGTGGCGCCAACTGGTGAGCACAAAACGCCGTTCCTTGTATTATAAGATGCATATACTCACGTCAACATGCATCCACATGTCATACTTCTGGCAGATGTCGGCGATCTCCATGAGCGGGTCGAACGCGCCCAGCACCGTCGTCCCTGAGGTGGCGTTCACGAAGAATGGTACCTGGACAGACAGACAAATAAAGCAAGTGACACGAGGTGAAATGGTAAAAGGAATCATGAGGACAAGCCTCAGAACTGGTTGTGAGACACCAAAATTTAATTTTCCCGTTACCGCAGGAGTTTCGATACTTTCTCCGTTCTGGTGGGAATTTTTGTTTTTTTAGTTTCTATTATCTAATTCTGGCCTCGACCAGGCTAACTCTCGCCCTAACCAAGCCCACTATGGCCATAACAAGGCCCACTCTGCCTATAACCAAGTCCACTCTGGTCATAACAAGCCCACTCTGGCCATAACCAGGCGCACTCTAGCCATAACCAAGCCCACTCTAGCCATCACCAAGCCCACTCTGGCCGCAACCAAGAACACTCTGGCAATAACAATATCCACTCTGGCCATAACCAGGCGCACTCTAACCATAACCAGGCGCACTCTAGCCATAACAATGCTCTCTGGAGCAGGTACTCACGTTCCCGCGGTCCTTGTGGTAGCGCACGAGCCGCTCCAGCTCGACGGGCAGCATGCGCCCGCGCTCGTCCGAGGGCACGCACACGCAGAAGTCAGTGCCAAGTCCGCAAACAGACGCGCAAGACTTCACCGAGTAGTGGCACTGCGCATGGAGAAGACAGTTGTATAGTAAAGATTATCCAAAGTTGGGGAAAACCGTAAAAGATTTAACGGTAATAAAAGTTATATTGCAACAATTAGTTAAAAATATTTTTTACTGCAAAAAGTTGTCTAAAGTTTATTTAATGTACATTTGTATTTTTAAAAGCTTTTATTTAACTTGCAATGTATGTATGTAAGTATGTATGTAAGTAACTATGTATGTTCGGGTGGAATCTTGCAACTCAATTTTGAAGCAGATATCTTCAACCGATTGAGCTGAAATTTGGTATACTTATGTAAGTGCGGTGACAATGCAATATTATGGTACCACCGAGCTGATCTGATGATGGAGCTGGAAGATGGCCATAGGAACTCGGTAATTAAACGACACAACCCCATTTAGTTTGAGCTCGTTTGATTCATCTTGACGAGTACTTTGGTACTAAATGGTAACCAGGGTCTGATGATGGAGCTGGAAGATGGCCATAGGAGGAACTCAGTAATTAAACGTCATATTTCCATCGAGTTTGGGCTCGTTTGAGTTGTCTTGACGAGTATTTTGGTACTAGATGGTAACCAGGGTCTGATGATGAAGCTGGAAGATGGCCATAGGAACTCGGTAACTAAACGACACAATCCCATCGAATTTGGGCTCGTATGATTCGTCTTGACGAGTTCTTTGGTACTAGATGGTAACCAGGGTCTGATGATGGAGATGGAAGATGGCCATAGGAACTCAGTAATTAAACGACATAACCCCATCGAGTTTGGGCTCGTTTGATTTATCTTGACGAGTAGTTTAGTGGTAGATGGTAACCAGGGTCTGATGATGGAGCTGGAAGATGGCCATAGGAACTCAGTTATTAAACAAGATAACCCCATCGAGTTTGGGCTCGATTGATTCGTCTTGACGAGTACTTTGGTACTAGATGGTAACCAGGGTCTGATGATGGAGCTTAAAGATAACCAATTGAGCTGAAATTTTGTATACACGTTTAGTTTGGATAACAATGCAGGGTTAGCCATGTGACGCCCTTCTAAATCCAACTAAAAAGTATAAAATAAATTAAGTAAAAAATAACTTTTAAAACAAGCTTTTATTTTAATGCGCTAAAAAGAACAAAATAAACTTTTCCTTTAAAACTGTCTTAAAACGTCATTACACAATTTATTATGTAATAAAAGCTTGTCGCGGGATTAATTAGGTAACTACCCATATTAACTTAGTCTGAAAATTCTAAAAAATTAATTCAATCAGTTAGAGTTACTTATATATTTACTTAAATATCTACATAGTACCTACTCAGATCTCGCGACAAGCTTTTATTACATAATAAATTGTGTAATGACGTTTTAAGACAGTTTTAAAGGAAAAGTTTATTTTGTTCTTTTTAGCGCATTAAAATAAAAGCTTGTTTTAAAAGTTATTTTTTACTTAATTTATTACGAGTTAAAAATAATGCAGGACACCCTACATCATTGAGGATTTTGAGTCTCAATATTAATATCAAAGAGAATATAACAACTAACGTTTATTAATATAACCGTTTATTTTGGCCGGACACGCAATCAAAAAACCTATGTCCTACTTTATCCAGATGCCTGGCAACGCTAACTGTATAAAGTACTTTTGACTGCAAATATTACTCAAAAGTATTTCTGACTGCATAAATTCGAAAGTAATGTTGACTGAAGTCATAGTCACAAGTTTATTTGACTACAGAGGGTGGTCAAAACTGAAAACAAGTCAAATGCGAGGACATATTATTTGTACTGATTTTTTTTAAATTATTAAGTTCACGCAATACCCGAATCTTGTTGCAACCTACGGCGCTGATGGAAGTCAAGTTGTTGACAAAGAAAAATCCAGCTGACCTGGTCGGAGGTGAACATGACCAGCTGCCCAGGGATGCTGGAGAGCCCCTTCTCCTTGTACTGAGGGAACTTGTGGTGGCGAGCCGCCAGGAAAGCGTACAGGTTCGACACAGACCCGCCTGTAGACAAAAGGATGATCATAAAAAAAATCCTTTTATCCCCGAGAGGGTAGGCAGAGGTATTCCATTTCTGGATATACCCACTTTTCACGAGACATTGTTTGGACCGATAAACGTGATAGGTGGTGAGCTCATCGCCGGACCGGGTCATTAAATATTATATACCTTTCAATGTGGTATCCCGTCTATATACTTATTATTTATCTACTAATTTTGTTACTATTATTACTACACTGGATGATTTTTTTTACCGTCTGGAAAAAAATATGACTTATAATGTATCTAGAGCCGAAGTTATACACGAGATTAATTGTTAAATAGTCATGTTTAGAGCAATTTACAAAATTTAGAAAACTACGCACAGTATACTACGCGCAGCTGGCGGTTGTAGGTAGATTGTGCGCATAAATGGAAGCTACGAGCCTGTTTCTTTTTAAAATACTGTTACAAATATCTCAGTGTGTATTATTGACATTTTTGACACAAAATTTTTGAGAACAAATTTTTTTTTTCAGTAACATTACCAAATGAATTTATTACACTTACCTATCACACCACATTTTTTTCCAGACTGTAAAAAAAGTCAAGTCAGTCAAGTATTTACTTTTTTACTATATCACTATTTATATTATAAAGAGGAAAGATTTGTATGTTTGTTTATAATGAGGCTCCGAAACTAGCGGCCTGGTTTTAAAAAAGGAAGGCTTTCACCAATGGAAAGCTTACTTTTCTGGGAGAAACAATTGCTATCATTTTCCATCGGGAATGTGAAATACGCAAAATCTCGGTAGTCCTTTTGGTATTTTGAAAGATTCATAAAAAATTGGTTGTCTGTAAAGTCGGTTTACGGACGATGATTTTACGTGATAACGTCATAAGAAAACATTGATAAAAAATTGCATACTGTAGTGGAAGACAGATAGATGCGTCACAAGCCGAACGCTTAGGCCGATCGTGCCCCTCTATCGCTTGGTCCGCGCTCTCGCTTGCACACTCGGCAGGTGCAGGCGGCGTTCTTTGATTTATAGGACGTTATCACGTCAAAACGAAACTCACCAGGTGCAAGAATGGAGTCCCCGGTCTTCCAGCCAATCATGTCTCTCATCTTCTCCAGCACGACATTCTCCATGAGGATGAAGACCGGTGCAATCTCGTAGGTGAACATGTTAGTGTTGGCTGCAGCCGTCAGCCATTCACCGGCCAAGGAGATGATGTCCAGCCCGCAGGAGAGCTGGTTGAAGAAATGGGGGTGGCCTGGGGACAAAAGATGAAAGTGAAATGTCAACCAGTGTAGGTACCAAAAACGAATATAAGGAGTTTGTAACGATATTGTTATAAGTGGGTCTTCGTAGACAATAAAATCTTAGAGGACCCAAGTAGTGTCTTTGGAGACACCTCATTATTTGGAAACCCACGGGTCATTGAAGACAAAGCGATAAATAAGTATTAGGCTTAATAAGGAGGTAAGTAATAGATTATTTTCTGTGGTTGAATTTTTGAGTATTATTCACAAAAAATTATATCTTCTCTTAACAATCAGCAGACCTAAGTATCTTAGATTTGGTATATCTTTAAATGTCCGACAGCGTATTTGTACACAAAGCAGCGATGCGTTGTCGCATCGTAAAAATTGCTGTTTAAATTAGCTATTTTTGTAAGTATTACAATTTCTGCGTTGTCAATGGGGTAGTTGACAGCATCAAAATTAAATTGCGAGTAGTCATTCATTAAAAAGATTATCCCAAAACACCTCAAAATATGTATTTCGATTTTCAAAATAATAATACAATCAAAAAAGTGCTGCAATTGAGTACTAGAAACTATGACGTCACGCCTTTATTTCAGTACATTTTCCATAGTAAAATTTCGTTTTGACAGATCATAAAAAGTAACTGATTTGACTAGGTAGGACACAAGGAGTTTCTACCTTAATCCATTATATAATCTTCTTGGTAGGACACTACCCTATTCGCATCACGTCGCATCGCAGTTTTGTGTGCAAGCCCTTAAATGACATTAATTCGTCTTTGCGATCGTGAAAACATACAGACTTGAGACCTAGATCGATTTTTCCCTTGAAATCTCTGCATTGTTAATTGACATTTGAACAAAGTGGCGGGCAAGAGATAGTCTAAACTACAATTCTACACGAAAATCAATAAAACATGTGATTTCATAACACCGTGTCTTCACAAGTGTAACCACAAAACAGAAAAAACAATTTCCCGGACGACAGACTCCGGACATTCCGGATGTAATAGCACGCGCCATTGCACCGGGTGATCGCTTCCGGTTTACCGCCGGACGAGCCGCCATATTGATTCATCTCAAATTCGATTAGATATCAACATTTGTAGGCATGAAGACGATTGTTAGAACTTGCGTGTCTGTTAAAATGTATTTTGTTTATATTTATTTATTTATTTATTTAACTTCATGTACCAAGAAAATGTACACATGGCGAACTTAATGCCTAAAGGCATTATCTACCAGTCAACCATCAGGCTAAGCAGAAATAATTTGGCGGAATTGGCCGCAAATAGTAAAAAAAATCAATTAAATATAACATTACGGTAAATATAATATATATATATATATATATATATATTATTACGTAAATCCTAATACATATATATGTTGATAAAATAAACTAATACATACTATATATCGTAACAAACATAAAACAAAAATACTTACATAAAATAATCTAAAGATGATGATTTTCTTTCAAACAATTTATGTTTGACCTGATAAAAACGCACGAATTTTCCTCTTAAAAGAAAACTTGCATTGGGATTTTCTAATGCAAACGGGGAGGGTGTTCCACAGCCTGATGGCATGCACAGTGAAAGAGTTGGACACAAAACCAGTACGGTGAGAAGGCATATGTAATAACATATGATTGCGAAGACTTCGACTGTGGGAGGAGCCCAAGAGCTGGAATCTACATTTCAAGTAGTTAGGAGAAAACGGATCGTTGAGAAGTGAATAAAGCATGCAAAGCATCCGAAGCTGTCTTCGCTTTGGGATGGGTAGCCAGTTAAGCTGAGAACGGAAGGTAGAGATGTGGTCATATTTGCGTAAACCGAAAATAAATCGGATACAATTATTTTGGAGGCGATCCAGTTTATTTATTTGTGCCTGGGTAAGATCGGAACAACACACATCAGCATAATCAAAGATAGGAAGTAGGAGAGATTGGATCAGAAGTATTTTAGTGGAAATTGGAAGAAAATTTTTAAGACGGTATAGAGACCGGAGGGAGCCAGTAATTTTTCTGCTAACCTCTTTAATATGCTTATCCCAACTGAGGGAGTTGTCTATATATAAGCCTAGATCTTTTACGTCAGAGCAGAAAGGAATGACGCTACTATCAAAGAGAATCGGTGAGACGGTCCTTAGATCAATTTTACGTAACTGCCGTGTGCTGCCCAAGATAATGGCCTGACACTTGGTTGGATTGACAGACACTCCAAACCGGTTGGACCACTGGCAGATCGAGTTAAGGTCACGATTAAGTCGTAGAACAGCGTCGCCTATGTCGGCAGCATCGGCCTGGGCGTAAAGCTGCAAGTCATCGGCATACAGATGGTAAGAGCATTTCAGGTGGGTGGTCAGGAAATTAATGAATATAGAGAAGAGGAGGGGAGATAGTATACCGCCTTGAGGTACGCCAGTGACTAGGTCAAGCCACTATATATTATATTTTAGTGTTTCGGAAGGCACGTTAAAACGTTGGTCCCGACTTTTGTTGTGTTTGTTCACTAAGGAAGTCGTTATACTGTCATATATCCTTAGGTGACTTTAAAATTCTGACCGTCAGATTGGTGGACACTAGCCTAACAACATCTTCCAATCCGCAGTGGGCTCGCGGGGGCTATTAATAGCCCACACTTCCTAATGTGTGTGGAAAGACCCTTGCCACAACAGTGGGACGATGTTTTTTTTTAACAGTAGTGATACTTATGTCATAATCAATTATCAGTGACACCAAACTGCCAGAATTTTTCCAGCCATCCAAAATTATCTGACATGGCTTAACACCGGGACCAACAATTCAACGTGCGGTCGTAATCAATATTTCCTACATATTATCATGATTAATAGGGTTGTGTCCTACCTAGTCAAATCAGTTACTTTTTACGATCTGTCAAAACGAAATTTTATTATGGAAAATGTACTGAAATAGCAAACCGTGACGTCATAGCTTGTAGTACTCAATTGCAGTACTTTTTTTGATTGTTTTATTATTTTTAAATTTGCTATAATTGTAAATTGAAAATCGAAATACATATTTTGAGGTGTTTTGGGATAATCTTTATAATTTATGACTACTCGCAATTTAATTTCGATGCTGTCAACTACCCAATTCATACCACCTACCTAACTATAAATAAAAAATGATTGTACCCTATAAAATACCTTCGCTCCGTCCGAGCGCCGATCGCGACATGATAAAGTATCCAGCTATAATGGCCGATCCAACATGGCGGCTCCCGCCAAATTGCCAAGCGCGCCGTCTTATAGCTAATGACGTCATAAAACACAGATTTGAAAGTGGGGATTATAGGGTAATTCCTAAAATTTGGTCCGGGCATAGAATATTTCAAGCATAATCGTAATTTCAGTCCTTATTTCAAAACTTGTTTTCAGATTCGACAAATACAATATGTAACAGAATAAGCGCAATTCCTGAAATTGGTTTGTTCAGTATCGACTACTTACTAGATTTCAGCTATTTTTAATATGTGTAAATTTTTTCCCAAAAATGAATTATCGTAAATAATAAATAATAATAAATAATATAATCTCACGCCTTTCATCCCCGAGGGGGTAGGCAGAGGTATTCCATTACTGGATATACCCACATTTCACGAGATACATTGGACCCCTAAACGTGATAGGTGGTGAGCCCATCGCCGGACCGGGTCTATTTACACATGCCTCCGAATTAATTCTGAGATCTGCGGGTTTCCTCACGATGTTTTTCCTTCACCGTCGAGCTCGTGATAAATATGTACGTAAGTTTTGAAAAACTCATTGGTACATGCCAGGATTCGAACCCGAGCCTCACTGATTTTCGGCCGGCTCTTTAACCGTCCGGGCTATCACTGCTCTCGAATTATCGTATTGGCTGCATTTAGTGCTTTCTATGGAAATCGTGCTATTATTAATCGATATTTAAGAAAATTGGTTAGACACAACTAAAGTTTGATTGCATCATAATTTTTTTATATTAATATACTAATTGGGGTGTATGAGGGATTGCGCTTTTTCTGTTACGCGTTGTACCTATATCGAGTTGAAAGACTATTACTTACTCGTAGGTACTTATTTTGTTTTGAGAGAAAGTAAATAAGGTAGCGGCCCTGGGATCTTGCTACATAGGTCCCTTTGACAATTAAATATTATCACAATTTCTTTTTTACTTATCTCTATGTATTATTAATTTTGCAGGGAGTCAACGTACATTGCATTATCTTCGATAAATATGGTCTTAAACATTAAACCCCCAGAGACCACGTTTTCTTAGGTCTCTTTATTGGTTCTTTACATCTACACTGATATTATAAAGAGGAAAGATTTGTTTGTTTTTTGAATTGAAAAGGCTACGAAACTACCTGACCGAATTGACAAATTCTTTCACCTACTGAAAGCTACATTATCAGAGAGTAACATAAGAAAGGAACAGCTAGTCGAGGAATAAAACTAACCCCAATGACAGGGAGAAGTGTCAAATGATAAACTAGCCCGCACCCCGGCGCTCCCCGGGCGCGGTAAACAATGAAATCCCTAAAGTAAACAGATTAAATCGCTACTGGGTTTGAATTAGTCGTGTTGACGATGTGAAGGGTTGGGACACATAGTGATGTTAAAAGCAGATTTTTGAAAGCGCATTTTTTTTTAATGCAAATAATTCGGGAGAGGGTTAGGTACTCGCCAGCCAGTATTTGTTGGATGCATGTATTATGGTGATCATAGTTTTCCATATTTTTTTTAGAAATCAGCGAAATAAAGTTATTTTGTAAATTTATATAAGCATTGCATAGGTAGTTATGTTTTTTTTATTGGGTAAAGATAGGAAATTCAGATATAAATTGTCGCTATTTTTCTTTACCATATGAAAATATAAAAAAGGGGGCAAAAGTATTTTATTCCTAGAAATACCCACTACCACAACAGTCTATTTTTCGGACTAAAAACCTAAAACTGTATAAGTGGAACCCATCGCCTCAATGCAGTTCTTTACCGTGTCTTTATAGAATACCAAACCAAAAACTTACATAATCTCACAGAATCTCGCGGTATCTCTTAGATATAAACTAAAAGAGCCAACCCCTCTCAATAAACAATCAATCGCGCCCTCATTCTCGCCCCTCCGATAAACACCCCCGCGGGACGACACTATCTTTTTATTATTCACTTTTTATCACTGCACCCAGCTCCCGGGGGGAAGCAGAGTTATCAGGCACGCGCCTCCGCGGGATGACACAGTGTCATTGATAACGTCATCGGTTTAATATCCTGTGGATTTGATAAAACTGTTACGACACTTACAGTTGGGACCCATTTCATTGGCCACTCTAGGCCTGGGGTTCCACTATCCATAGGGCCCCTAGTTTTTGCCTGATAGTGATAACCAACGGATAGCCGATATAATAAGAAGATAATGGCCCCGATTCTGCTTTACAGCGACTAAACTTAAACTTATTTACGACCACAGACTGGCTAAATGGCTGACTGACTGATCAATCCATGTACAGCCGAAACCGCTAGGTCTAAAAGCATGAAATTTTGCACAAAGGTTCCTTAAATGACGTAAGTAAGCACTAAGAAGGGATTTTTGTAAATTCCCACGGGAACGGGAATAAATAAGCTGCGTATTGGCAACGCCGCTGGTTCCTTTGTACTTCTAAACATTTGATTACTACTTTCATCTGTTTATCTCAGTTATATCCATCCTAAGGTTGTCTACAAGAAATCGCTTCAAGTTTTAAGACTGCCTATTGAACTTTTTTTTATTATTGTGTCACTGGTTGCATATTTTTACTGGTGTACCTACAATAAAGAGTTGTTACTTACTTACTACGAGTATATCCGAGGACGAAGTCACAGCAAAAGCTAGTATAAACAAATCCCATACATCTTACTTCATTCGGAAGTTAAATTAAAACCAACAATTTTAATACCAAAATAAATAACAAAAGAAAAGTGCTCATGCTCAAAATAAAAATAACAAACATACCCCGAACTATCCCATACAACTTCCGCCGTTCTTCCAATAGACATAAAGTCCAAATTAGACTAATAGTAATAACATAGGGTTGCCACAAAAACCAATATTAATTCGTCAAGAGGAATTCAATATAATCCCCCGCAGATGGGGTCGGGGAAGTCAGGTGTTGCCATAACTCGTGCTTAATCTGCATTTTAGAGGGTCCTGGGGGAATTACTGGCAGTATTGTTGGGAAAGGGGACTAGTTTGGAATGTTGTTGGAATGTTTATTAATTTGGAGAGCATGTTGTTGTAGTTATAGTGATTTCTTGTAGTATTTTTTTTATAAATAACACCACTGACGCTGGAATTGCGTTTCTCAAGCATGTAATCAATGCTTGGGAAGACTCAATGGAGTCATTAGCGATTTATCGAAGGCATTTGACTGTGTTGATCATCAAACTTTGGTACGTAAATTAAAACATTACGGTGTTAATGATAAATCTTTGAGCCTTTTAGAATCATACCTAAAAAATAGAATATAAAAAGTTCAAATCTATGGTAATAAGTTAAAGGGATCAATCGTTAAAATAGGAGTCCTTCAAGGTTCAACTCTCGATCCCTTTCTATTTCTTGTATAATACATTAATAATCTTCCCTTCATCGTTGAAAGCTTGTCAAAGATAGTGTTACTTGCTGACGTACGGGTATTTTTCTCGTCTCTATCTTATAAGCTAGTATTATTTTTATTTATGTATGTATACACAAATTCCGACTGTTGTTTGCCCAACACTCGGCCACAAAGCTGCCTGTATCTGCCAGGCACACAATACTCCCGATAACACCCCTTATACCGACTCTTCCCTCGGGACTATCTGTCAAAAACAATATCTCTCTATCGCCGGGCAGATGGTTTTTTGAGTCGATAGTTTTTGACGAAGATACCATGTTTTATGGAGTTTATATTAGGGATGTATTTATTTGGTAGGTACGAAATAAAATTGTTATTATTATGTTACATCTACACAGATATTATAAAGAGAAAAGTTTTGTTTTGTTTGTAACGTGCGTATTTATCACTAGCTCGACGGTGAAGGAAAACATCGTGAGGAAACTCGCAGGTCTCAGAATTAATTCTGAGACATGTGTAAAGAGACCCGGTCCGGCAATGGGCTCACCACCTATCACGTTTAGGGGTCCAATGTATCTCGTGAAATGTGGGTATATCCAGTAATGGAATACCTCTGTCTACCCCCCGGGGATAAAAGGCGTGAGATTATTTATTTTTATTATGTTTGTAACGATTACACTCAACAATTACAGGACTGGTTTTAAAAATTCTTTCGCCGATGGAAAGCTACAATATCTCTGAGCAACATAGTCTATATTTTATTCCCATATTCCGACGGGAACAGGAACTACGCGGGTGAAACCAAATTCAAATTCAAAATTCATTTACTTCAGTAGTATATAAAATACACTTTGAAACGTCAATAGCAAGACACACTAAACTCGTCCATGAAGATTGGCTAAATGTAAACAGCAGCCCATCTCCACCGACGAGTTGCCGGTTCCAGATGCAGTACCCCGAGAAAAGCCAGCAAGAAACTCAAGGAGAGCCACTCCAAAAATTATAAATTCGAAAGTGACTTTGTTTGTTTGTAACGCTTTCACGACTAAACCTATAAACTGATTTTAAAAACTCTTTCACCAACTGAAAGCTACATTATCAGGGAGTAACAAGGTCTATATTCTATCCCCATATTGCCACGGGAACGGGAACTACGCAGGTAAAACCGCGGGGCGTATTTGCCGCCGTCAAATTTTATTCACCGTAATGAAGTTAAGTGATACGGCTGCGGCGGTGTAGTATGCCCACTAAATATAATCAACCCACAGCCACTAACGAGGTATTCAGAGCCCATATTATGCCAGCATTCATCACGGCTTCTCACTTCAATCAGAATTGAGTTATTTCGAGTTGCGGCGCGTTTAACAAGCACTTGTGTACCATATTGAGTTAGTTGCAACTTGTACTGTTTGTGGGTAGTTTTGGGCGTGGGGTGGATGATTGGTACTTCTAAAACATTTTTATTTGATGAAATTACTTGAAAAATAAGTTCCGTACCTAAAAAGAAGAAAACCCTTATACTTAGATCACTTTGCTGTCCGCCTGTCTGTCTTTCAAGACCATTTATCTCGGGAACGTTTGGAGGTATCGAATTGATATTAAAACCATATAAACTAGGTACAAAAATAATCTTAAAAAATTCATTCGTAATCAAATCTTAATAAATATAGTCTTTATTTAAAGTACGTAATCAATCATCGAATACTAGTGGCGCCTAGAAGTTTCACAAGCGTAGTTCCCGTTCCCGTGGGAATACGGGGATAAAATATAGCCGATATTAAGTAACTCGCTGATAGTATAGCTTTCCATTTCCATTTCCACCAATTTGAAAATCGGTAAAAGTGATTTAGGCATGAAAGCATAACAAACAAACAAACTCACTTTCTCATTCACAGTATTAGTTAGGATGTAGATTTTAACCCACCAAGTTTAATCAACATCAGCAATTAAAGTGATTTCAAAAACAACAATTCGCATAGATTAACTAAAAACAAACAACGAAAGCCGAATTCCCAAACAATTTACGATGAACTCAAAATTCAATTTTCCGTATCGCTAAATAACAATAAGGCGACCCCGCATCGCCCCGTAATCCGGACAGTCTCTATAAAATACGAAAATCAATCCATAACATAAAACCCCGTATGCGGGACGGACCGCGATGATCCATCAAACTATGATAATACGGGAAAAGTGGGTAGGGTAGAGTGACCATGATTTAGAGGTAAAGAGAACATTCATAACCACCCCAACCTGGTTTATTTTTTTCACGGGTAGTGTAGAATAGTAAGATGTCGGACGTGGTATCAACATTTTTCAAATACAACAAACCTAAATATATGTATTGAAAGTGATGTTATAATTAATTGTTGATTATAAGATAGATAGGTATTAGCAAAAAGTTTTGTTTATTGTTAAAACAGAGTACAAGCTTGCCAACAAACGGCTATGTACTTAGTTTGGCGAGTATTTTAAGCTGCTTCTTGTAATTATTTGATTATTGTTAACATATAACATATAAAGAAATTGTGGAACTTTATATACATAATACATATAAATAAATGCATTATTGACCAACCTGGACATAGTTATATGACAATGTACGTAACTTTGAATGTTACCACTAACTAAACTGTGAGACAAGATAGAGTTTGGTTTCGGTAGATTTTGTACTCGATAAGAAAACATATAAAAACATTAATAATTTGAATGTCAAATAACCACATCAACGGTAACGTTTAGGGGTTCAAAACATACTGGTGACAACCTACCCTCTCAGGGATAAAGGAGTGAGCATATTTTATTTATGAATAACTAAGTAGTAGAAGATACTGTCCGTTAATCTTCCCAATCTATGGTCACCTTAATGCCATAATCCGATGATTTGCGTGAAGTAGCCGGCGTCTAGCGTAATCCTGCATCTTTATTTTTCTACTAGGTTTTGCCGGCGACTTCGTCTGCGTTTCGGACTAAAAAGTAGTCGATGTCACTTCCCTTCACTGACCTCCCTCCGGACAGCCGGACGGGATCTATATATGCAAAAAATCACGTTGATCCTTTGCAGCGTGATATAGGACAGACCAACAAACACTTTATCTTGTAGGAAAAAGGATTACCAAGTGTTTTATTTAGGAAATAGGATTTAAAATTTCTTACATGCTAACGCAATGAAAACAAGGTCCAACGATTTAGGGTCACAGCACACATATCAACTCGGAAAGGGATCGGCACCGTATCGCCTTTCGCCTCGCCGTCAACCAGGCGTCAACCTAACGTATGCATGTAACCAAAGCGTAGCAGCGGCTCCTGTACGTCAACTCGGCTACGGCTAGGCGTCACCGCGCTTACGCCTCGCCGACCGCTGGCTGACCGGGTTGGCACCAAATCGACGAAGAGCTCGCGTACGGAGAGACGTAAGCGGGGGGACAGCGAGCCGTAAGCGCGGGAACTGCAAGTTGACCACTCACCGCATCGCGGTTCGGAGCCTGTTCCGAGGCGAGGCGATTACGTTACGTTTCCAATTAGTGTGCGTTGCAGTAGGGAGTTTCATACAAACAATACTGAACGGCTCGAGGCGATACGGTGACGATCCCTTTCCGAGTTGATAAGTGTGCTGTGACCTTTAACGTATTTCGGAAGATACGTTATTTTTTTGGTCAAGCCTTTGGTTCGACACAGAAGCGCTCGTGATATAATGCCACTAGGCGGTCACCAATTCACTGACTGACCGCTCCCAACCTGGCTTAACCAGTGTGATCGTTACATCTATGTCATCTGACGGACCATTGAATATACATACATCACTTATCACGCGGCTAAGCTTGTCTACTTTCGCATTTATAAAAAAACTTCAATTAGGCTTATAAAATAAATAAAATAAATAATGTCACGCCTTTCATCCGTGCGGGGGTAGGCAGCTGGATATACCCACATTTCACGAGATACATTGGACCCCTAAACGATAGGTGGTGAGCCCATCGCCGGACCGGGTCTGTTGACACATGTCTCAGAATTAATTCTGGGACCTGCGGGTTTCCTCACGATGTTTTCCTTCACCGTCGAGCTAAATATCTAAGTACGTAAGTTTTTGAAAAACTCATTGGTACATGCCAGGATTCGAACCCGAGAAAAATTAGGCTTCTGCAATAGTATTATAATAAGAAGATACTTAGTATTTTTGTATGTTTGTAACTTTGTTACGAATAAGCTCAAAAACGAATGCACCGATTTTACAAATTCTTTTACCAATGGAAAGCTACATTATTACTAGGTTATATTCCAGGCTATATTTCATTCCCGTATTGCCACGGGAACGGGAACTGCGCGCGTGAAACCGCTCAGAACCGCTAGTTAAATTTATTCCTATTCACAAATCGAATCGATAACTGACCGCAAATAAATACCCTTTATAAAAACGTCAGCCTACCCCACAAGGACGTAAGACATATACTAATTCATCGGTCAAAATTGAAGAACATTGCAATCATGTCGGGATTCGAACCGGAATCCGACGGTCGGGATCTTTACACTCCAGACGCTAGGGTAGTAATTCTCGTTTTAGGGACCCGTAGGATAATGTAACGGTCTACAAGTGATGTGTTGTGTAAATATTTTCCGAGAGACTATCTATACTTTCTTAATATACTACTTAATCTATGTATGCTATTATTATAAAGAGGAAAGATTTTCAAAGAAAATATACATTCATTTACAATCAAAGAGATTTAAATATAATAGGGCATAGAGGGGGCATTGGGAATATTTTCATACAAAACTTTGAAGCCTAAGCATCATGTCCTTGTCATGTCAGTTAGTATGAACGCGAGCTGTCATTCCGTCGAAATTGTACTAGACTTATTCCACTTGGAATAACTTTTGACTTCAAATTTTCCTCGCTTTGTCCCCTCTATGCCTTAATATATTTTAATCTCTTTGTTTACAATAATTACAATTAAAAAATGTCCTCCGAAGAGGAACCATGTGGGACAGTGCCTAGAAGACTGGCTGCATTCCCTCTCTGGATAGCTAGGCTGATCCCTTGACAGAGATAGCTTGGAAAGATTTTTATTTTTGTATCCTTATTACAAATGAACTCAAAAACAACTGGACCGATTTTAAAAATTCTTTCACGAAAGGAAAGCTACTATAAAAGTAGGGTTATGTAATATTCCCGTAACTAGATGGGTGAAACCACACAGAACCGCTAGTACTAGATATAAGTATTTCTTATTTACACATAATCTAAGCACAATATCATATACTTAATGTATGCAAGAAACATAAGACAAATTTAAATGCCACGGAAAATATAGGCAACTCTCTTTGCCAAATTGCCAGTTTTAATACGGTCTCCTTGCTTGCTGGTTTGGTCATTTAGAACGTATGGATGAAAGAAGAGTAACGAAAGAGATTTATGGTGCGAATGTTAAAGGATGCAAGGAAAGAAGGACGTTCACGGATCAAATATAAGTGTCCTTCAAAAAGCTGGAGTCCGGAGTGCGAAGAATAAAACAGCGTGCATGAAAAGGCTTATGGATGTGAAGGAAGCGAAAGAAGTATGCAGAGATCGAGCAAAGTGTCCATCGTCTCTACCAACCCCTGTGGGACAATGACGTGAGCTTTATGTATGTATGTATGTTCTTACTTGCGGTTGCCACAAATACTAATACTTTAACTACAGAACCCAGCACCTCCAAACCGATTCCCCCTTACGTTTAACTCGACCAAGGGCGTAGCACAATGCGCGCCGCCCGGCGATGCGTGCACTAATCGCTTGTTACAGCAGCTGCGAGGAGATTTACCCGCGTGGGCGAAAGAGGGTAAGTCGTTTGATGGATGGAATGGAAAATTGGGAAGTTTATACTTAATGCTGCACTTATATCCCTTCTTTATTTAAATGTAAAAGTTTAGTCTTTCTGTTTGTTTGTTTTTTTCAGAAAACAATCATCATTCAAAAGAAACCATCCCCAAATGCTATTGACGTCGTGGGAAAAGATAGTTTAATAAAAGATCTCCCATTGTATATTTTTGGGAAAAAGGTTTTTTTACCATATTAAAAAATAGCGCAGAAAACATTCATTTCTCATTTAGAAGATTCTTGAATTTACACTGGTGTTGTGATAGCTTACAACACCAGTGTACAATTGGGTAGCCCCAATATTACTTAACTTGTATTGTGAGTGAACCCACCGAAAACCGAGAGCAACCGTTTAAGCGCCTTTCCAAACACGGAGGAGCTCATAATACAATGCCACTAGGCGGTCACCCATCTACTGACCGACCGCACCCAACAATGCTTAACCTGTTTGATTGTTTCATACCGCTACGAGCGCCCTCTATAACATAAGAAACGTTTAATTACATCTCAAAGCGACCCGCATCGGAATCGAACCCCTACAAACAATTCAATTACTTGCCCAAATGGGCCGGAATGATCGCGCTCGCGCCGAGGGGGGGCGAGCTGTAATTGTGTATCTACTTGTCTGTCGGGGACTTATTGCTAATTGCGATCTGTATTTAATGTTCTGTATGATACTCGTATTTAATTTTAGATAGTGATTTTTTGGGTTCCGTACCCAAAGGGTGAAACACCTTATTACTAAGACGCCAACAACAAATTTTAATACTTATACGTATAACCACTCTAAAGAGTAAAAAAAACCGACTTCAACCTTCAACTTATATGATTTTCTCGTGGATGCCGTTGTCAGAACTAGACTAAAATGGGACCAATCTGGAAGCACCAGCTTTCAAATAAAAAAAGAAACATCCAAATCGGTTCACCCAGTCGAAAGTTCTGAGGTAACAAACATAAAAAAAAACAGACGAATTGATAACCTCTTTCTTTTTGAAGTCGGTTGAAAACAGAATAAACTAAAGATTTAAGGGCTCCCATTACAGCAGACGTTATTTTTGTACAGTTTTTATAAATAATGGTACAGAACTAGAAAGACACACACACACTTATTTAGTCCCACACTAGGCAGGGCCTGTACCATGGGTACTAAATAACTGATTAACATACTTAAATAAATATTAAACGACCAGACACGAAGCCAACAGACATGTTCATTTCAACTCATCCAACAGGCCTGTCAGAAATAGAACTTCAAGTTTGAAATCTAGAACGTTCCACTTACCTGTCTTGACCTGGTGCTTGAGAGCGGTCTTGCAGTCTTCCAGGAGCTGCTTGAGTGGAAGAGGCTCCTCGGGGAGCTGTAGGTCCAGGATCTTCTGCATTTCTTCTGGCATCTTGAACTCCAGGATCTGAGATAGAGATAGGTATGCCGATGAAACAGAGAATCATATAGCTTTTAAAACATTTTGCTGCTTGCCTGAAATTGTAGTGGCTGTTTTCTCAAGGCAAGATGATTTGGTTTCGAATGTTGGTCAAATGTTGTTCTATGTAGCATAGATGTCTAAATGACATAGATGTGTAATCTTGCTTATTCTTAACCAGCACCAAAAATTTTAGTTTAGAATCCCTCATAATACTGTCCAGGCTTAAGGTAAACGCAGCTATTACCGACCCCCTTAAGCAAATTTTGAAATTGATTATAAGAATTAAGGGTAGTGGTTGCAAACACACCAGATTTTTTTATTTTATATTTAAATATAGATTGTATATTTTATATTTATATTTTCATTTGTTTATAAATATCATGTTTTCATTGAAAAAATAATCAAAGGATTGTTGAAGTCAATTGTTTCTATTGCCGACCCACCCGAAACGCTTTGAAGCTATTACCGATTTTTATGAATCTAACACCGACCGTACGTAAATAAAGCATACTTTTTTTCACAAAATACCTACCTACATGTTCGATTCTCAAAATAATTATTAATTAAAGCGAAATATCCCTTTCCCAAAATATCCCGTTTTCGAAATGTCCCGTTTACTCTTATTTGATTCTCATTTTTGTACTTGATTCATTACAATAATTATAGTTACTAAAATAATCTGAAAATGGAGATAAACTTGACTTGAAACTTTTTGGCGAGAATCCGAAGGGGGACGTCATGTTTGTTGTATAATTTTCATTTTGCTGTGTATTTCGGGTTTTGACTCATCATAATAGTAATAGTTTATTATGTGGCAATAAGTGTCAGTGAAAGTGTGCAGTGGATGGGAAATTCGATAAAATGTAAGATATGGACATTTTTGGATTGCCTCAAGAAGTCACAATGAAGTCTTCAGTAAACGTGCTATTATTTTACAGTTGATAACCAAGTTAGGGATGTAGAAAGTGTTGAAGACACTGTATTTTTGTGCATGGACTCTGAAGCAGAGCCATTTACTCAAGGATATAATTAACTAATGACAACGCTGCATGGCGTAATGCCTTTGCCTAGGGGTGAAAAAAAGGAATAGAACCAACATGAAATTCATTGTTATGTAGATTTCTTCTTCTAGTGCCCATGCTTTCCAACTAATCGCAGTGAACCTCGGAATGCTTGTGGATTCTTTAAAAGATTGTTTTCATATTTGGACTTCAATAAAAATAAAGGTATTGAATATTGATTTCGCGGTGGACACAAATGAAATTTTAGTAATATAAGAAAATAGACTAATAAAAATGGTAAATAGAATAACATTCATAAAATAAAAGTGAGAACATAGGTCACGTATTGGTATCTTGCGCCCCCGGAAACCTGCTGCTTGGCCAGCTCGTGCAAACCATAGTTACCAACCATAGCCTTTCTTTCTAATTGATTAGCCTGCTTAATAGTAATTACTTCTTAAAATAATGTCAATGCTGTTACTTCATAATGCAGTTCCCTGTAGTGCCGTTGAAGGGAATTGGTCTTAGTGTCAATTGTCTTGGACATAGGGGATAACTGAATCACCTGAAACATAAATATTCACTATCAAAATTCAGAGATAATTTTGTAAATGTGTAGATGTTAATAAAATAAAAACACACTGTTTTATTTTCAGCACAGAGTTTTTCAAGTTGGGATAGTGGCTGGTGCTTCTAGACACATGAATCATGATTTGCTCCACCGTGGCTAGCACTAATACTTTATACTATTTAAGTCAGAGTCACAAACTCAGGTTTAAAAAAAAAAATTATAATATATTATAAAAATTATATTAATGTAAAAAAATTATAGGCTTTTTGAGGAATAAAACAAAGGGTTTAAGTTATTTTGAAATAAAATTGTCTAATTATTTTTATTCAAAACATATAAATTATATATTTATAATATTTTTTACTTTTATTTTCAGAAATAAATAATAACCTAAATAATAATAGCCTATAATTTTTTTCGAACTTCCCAAGTTTAGTGCAGTCAAAGGTGAGGGTTGACTGTCGGAACAAGTTGCACTGACGGTTCCGCACGTGTACTTAATAACAATTTTTAATACAGTTGCGAAAAAATTAAGCAATTTAATAAAATAATAAAAATACAATCAATTCAACTAACATTTTTGGAAAATCGCGCCAACCGTAAAAGATTTAAAGCAGAGGTTTTTTTGTTTTCTTCACCCATTCTGGGCAGGCAAAGGAAACTATACATACAGCCAAGTCTTCAGTAGATTTTTTTATGGATATGAAATGAAAATGAAATTTAATGACATTAAATGAAATTAAACCTAACATAACTCATTGAATCAAATCATTATATTGAAACAAATTAGTAGCTTTACTTTTAGACATTACATACCATTAATCCAAAAATATTATTAATCGGTATAGAATCGGTGATAACTTCTCTTTGTTGCAATTGCCGATTCATATGGATCGGTAATTAGTATTAAATAAAAAAATTAACAAATCTTTTTCCGAGCCACAAAAAAATAATCAATATTAATTTTAATATATTTCCCCATCCGTTTTAATACAATAATTTAGTGATTTAGTCCTAAACTATAAAAAAAACACCATTTTCATATAAATACGAAGAAAACTCTAAGAAGTTTCTTTCATATCCCACGTCTAAATGGTTAATAATGCGTGGCAGTTTATCGCGGAAAAACAAGTTTTTAATATAACATGGTTTATGTCGCTAATAGATGCTTATAATTTTAGAATACTTAAGATTGAAATGGTGTTACAAAAACTTGTTTAATTATTGTAAGCATTAACGAAAAAGGGAAAAAATTAAGAATAACCTCTCAGCCATTGCCGATCCATGGGTCGGTAATGACTGCACTACTAAAATGCACTGCAGCTATTGCCGTTCTATTTTAATTTCAAAAATACTTTTTAAATCTCTTAAAATATAATAATTTCGTTGCGAAATGTGGAATATACAAATAAAGGAATATGTTGAGTTATTCATAATAAACTTAACGTAAATATTTATATATAAAATATCTTAAGCAAAAAATTTGAGTACTTACCTGAGGAAGTAAGGGTTAGTATGACAGGATCGGCGCACTCGCTACGTTCACAGAAACTAACGTATTTGGTCACATTCCCGTGTACCTACGTACACTAACACCAGTAAATTAATTAGGAAACATACAAACATGTATGTATATTATACTCTCTTGTGACTCAAATCGTTCCAAACCGATAAAAATAGAAATACGCAGAATGGGTCGGCAATACCTGCAGATTTTCGATGGGTCGTTGATAGCTGCGTTTACCTTAGACTGTCTTTTTTAAATTATTATTAATGATGGGCTTACTCTAAGCTTGCCCAGAAGATGCCTGTTCACTCGATCCTTAAAGGCTTGTGGGTTATATACACTCGGAAATACAGAGGCAGGCAGTTCCACTCTTTGGCGGTGCGCATCATAAAATATCTTGTAAAGCGCTTCGTGTGTATAGATGGGATATCCACCAAGTAGGGATGGAGCCCAGCCGTTCAGGTTTATTTGCAGATTTGGAGCGTCTACTAAGATCAACACATGTACCTTCTCATTGCGGTCGTTGACCTGCTGCACGTAGTCCAGAAGTACGTCCACCACGCGAGCCAGGAACTCTCGAGTTTGAGCGTTGGCGTCCTCGCGGTACGGCAGGATAGCTGCAAATAAAGTAGCTGTTACTGAACTTACATAAATAGGTACCTACATTTAATATTAGTCATCGACATAGCTCTCAGAATATGCGAGTTGAAGTAGCAATGGGCAGGCCACAGCGCTAAAAGAACCGATGCCCGATAAGGAAGAAAGGTTCTCGAGTGGCGACCACGAACCGGAAGACGCAGCGTTGGTAGGCCTCCCACCAGGTGGACCGACGACATCGTCAAGGTCGCGGGTAACCGGTGGATGCAAGCAGCAAATTGCCATTCGTTATGGCACTCCATAGGGGAGGCATTTGTTTAACAGTCCGGCTGATGATGATGATGATGATGAATACTTGTAGGGTAAAACACCCAATTATCAACATTTTATGGACTACCACGTCTTAATGCAAAATATCTCTTATGTTGCTGGAAACCGAAATGTTTTCAAATAACACTATTAGAAGAAGAGCATGTGCCGTCACGTGTAAGTTATAACCCATCGGCCACCGTCCTGATTAAAACTCGCCGTTTTAATATCTACTCCCTCGCAACGCGGGAATGTGTAGGGTGACGTCACGATTACTTAGTACCCGGGAAGACCGAGCTTTCCTCGTTCTAACACCACACCATCTGCTGGTTAGTGGCCATATTATGTCGTTAAAGCCATCTGCCGGTGTGCTGACGTATTATTTTAAAAAATGTGTAAAAATGCGGTTGAACATTGTTGTTGACCATGTCATGCTTGAGTTGCGCACGCGTAATTATCTTTGCATAATAAGTGCCTGCTACATCCCACCAAACGTAAACACAGATATTTTTGCATCTCACGCGGACTACCTGTCCCATATTCTATTGTCACACAGTATAGATAATGTTATTGTTATCGGTGATTATAACTTACCTACTCTAGAATGGCGAGATTGCAGCACGCACCTGGAGCCTATTATATGCAACTCTTATTGTCAGTCGAATAAACATTTAATTAACTTTATATCCTTACACAACTGTTTTCAAATAAATAAACTTAGAAATAATAACCATAGGATATTGGACTTATTTTTAACAGATATCGGCGGTTGTACATCCCTGCCTGCTCCAGTCTCGCTTGTTCCCGAAGACATACATCACCCGTCTTTTTACGTGCTCGTGCCATTAAACAAACACGCTACACCTCTGCGTAATAATACCCGCAAACAATATAATTTTAATAATATTGATTATACGTTAATAAATACCGAACTAGCAGAGTTTGATTGGGAAGTCCTGTTTAAATGTATAACTGCGGAGGAAGCTGTCTCAATGTTATATGAGGTTATGTACTCTCTAATCAAAAAGCATATACCCATGAAACTTATAAAAAATTCACATTATCCTCGGTGGTTTACACCTGCCCTAATACATATCTATAAAAATAAATCTAAAAGCTGGATCAAATGGAAGAAATATCAAAATTATTCCGACAAGGAACTTTTTAGCGTTTATAGGGATAGATTTAAAACAGAGTCAGTAAAGTGTTATAAAAAATATATGGTGATGGTTGAAGAGAGTGTACGTGAAAACATTAATTATTTCTGGACATTTGTAAAGAACCAAAAAAACACCAGCGATATACCAAGCTGTGTCATATACAAAAATATCACTGTGAATGATCCTCTAAAAATTTGTCATTTGTTCTCTAACTTTTTTCATTCTGCCTTTGAGCCATCAAACATAGACGATAATCTCAATTCTGACGCTATAACTGAGTGTAATGACAGAACAGACTTTATTATTAGTGACATCAGTATTAGCAAAGATGACGTGTTAAAAGAGCTGCAGGCACTTGATGTCTCTAAGGGTGTTGGTTTAGACGGCATCCCTCCTATATTTATCAAATCTATATCCAAGTTAATATGTTGGCCATTACATCACATATATAACCTATGTCTGCAACAGGGTGTGTTTCCATCAATATGGAAAGCTGCACGTATTGTGCCGGTACATAAGGGAGGATCTAGGTCTGATGTAGAGAATTACCGCCCCATATCCATTTTGCCCGCACTGTCAAAGGTCTTCGAAAGATTAGTTCACAATATTATTTACCCTTCATTGCATAATATAATCATTGAACAACAACATGGCTTTGTTAAAAAGCGATCTACTACTACCAATTTATTACTTTACACTACCCATCTTTTTGAAAACCTAGATGCTAATAAGCAGACAGACAGTGTATACACTGACTTTCGGAAGGCCTTTGACAGAGTGGATCACAAAATGCTATTAGAAAAACTTGCCTTCAATGGCATTCGCGGAAACTTATGGCGGTGGTTCAAGTCATACATTTCCAACCGCACGCAAAAGGTTATTATTAATGGTTTTGAATCTGATTGTGTGACAGTATCTTCTGGTGTTCCGCAAGGATCGATCCTTGGTCCTTTGCTATTTGTATTATTCATTAATGACATACACAATTGCTTTCATTTCTGCGACTTTTTGCTATACGCCGATGACCTCAAAATATTTCACATAATAGACACCACTGATGATCATCTCAGATTTCAACAAGATCTGGACCGATTTTCCCAATACTGTCATGATAATAAACTGAGCCTTAGTCTAAATAAGTGCAAATCTATTAGTTTCACAAAAAAGAAGACTATTAGCCAATATACATATTCGCTGTGTGGCACCCGCCTTGTTTCTGTTAGCTCAATTAAAGATTTGGGTATTGTTCTCGATAATAAGCTACACCTCAACACACACATAGACAACATTATAAGCAAAGCATATAAAATGTATGGCTTTGTCTTTCGCTCCTGTTCTAAATTTAAAAAGCCATCTACTTTTCTATACATGTATAAAACCTTAATTCGCTCGCAACTTGAATACGCTGTGCCCATATGGAACCCTTATTATAATAAGTATACTGATGCATTAGAATCTGTTCAAAAGAAATATTTGCGTCGAATGAATTATAAGAGCTTCAGTAACCGATTGTCTTACGCCAACCTCTTAAAAAAATACAAATTGTTTACACTAAAATGTAGACGTTTACAACTCGAAACAATGATGCTTCATGATCTCTGTCATAATAAATATGATTGTATACCGCTTAACGACAAGATATTATATAAAATACCTAATAAAACACACTGTCGCCGAATGCACCAAATGTTTGCTATTAGGTCATGCAGGACCAATGCAGGTAAGCGGTCACCATTGTACCGTATGACTCATACTTATAACACCTATTTTAGTAACACTGACATAATGGCTACCCGCATTGGTTCTTTCAAAAACCAACTATTGAAAATATTGGATGCTGTAACTTAATTATTTGATGCATTGTTATATTTTTTTTTTTCAGCCCGTACTAACTTATCATTATGCTGTTAGTTGTGTTAAGTTTTAAATAGTTTTTATAATTTAACGCTGTGCACCACTCTCAACGTTACTTACTCAATCTGTGGTTAGCGATGCTGGTGACACAATTACTTCCAACTTTACTATTAAGTTATTAACTAAGACAACATTGTGAACACTGTTTGTTAACCCAAATAAAAAAAAAAAAAAAAAAAAAAAAAAAAAAAAAAAACATTAAACGCAAAACTGTGTCTGTATACAAAATTTCATCGAAACAGAGCTGTTGGCAAGATACCCGAAATACACATAAACACGAGAACTATTCGTTTAATTAAAGTATTAGGATTTGTTATGACGTTATCATTTGTACAAGCCATTTAGTTTGCACAGAAAAGACGAAGTTGGAGCAGGTTAAGAGAAATAATAATAATAATAAAAAAGATGATAAGATATTGAGAGAGAAGGTAATTCAGCGGTGACCAGAGCGCTGGTAGCTATTTCTGTGAAACGATCAGCCTAGCTATAATAGGGTATGCGGCCAGGTCTTCTAGACACTGTCCTACATGGTTCCTCTTTGGAGGACATCTTCTATAAAATTGTAAATACGAGATGTATGGTAGGTATAATGAAAAAAAACCTGTATTAATTACATAAACGAGCTCAAGAATTATGCAGCTGAAAATCCCAACACCCTATAATTTTGTTTCCTAGTTTTTCCCAATAAATGGTTACCCCGTACCGGGTCGCGTCATATTGTTGTAACTTCCGTTCACAGATGTCTTTGATTTCTGCCCGAATTACTAGGGGTATATCGACCAACCAAATACCGACTTTAACTTACCAGGTTTAAGGATGAAAATTCAATGGAACTTGCATGTTATTGTGAGATTTTTCTCATAACAATGCCTTTTGATTTTCAATATAGTACAACAAAATGGTTTTTGCTGATACAAAAATGTTTTTCTTCCGATTTTGGACCTAAAGTCTTCGCCGTAAGTTTTAAAGAGACATTATTTTGTATTGTTTAAGGTTATGTTTGTCTGTCCGTATGTGAGGTATTGTGTAAGATACGCTATTGTTTGCTGATCAGTCAGTTTTTGTTTCCGTGAATGATTGCTTGCCCTTTTGACTTCTGGATAAGGATTTTCGTCTCATATTTGGATGCACTTTTATTGTTCAATTTTTTGTTATTAAAAAAAGATTTGCAAAACATTTTTCTTGCATTTAAAAAGCATGGTTAGGTACAGTATCTTAGCGGGTGCCTAATTATGTCCAAAATTTAAATAGCTTAGATTCCAAAATGCCAGTGGTACAGTCCGTGTTTTGTGGGTCGTTTTTTATCTTACTTTTTCGTTAATAAAATACCTAAAGAAATTTAGAATGTTCCGTGAAAAATGTCATGTCCAAAACTCATTCAAACTGATAAGAAGTAATATTTTACCATATTATAAAGCGGGCGACCTGCGTTGTTCCGCTGGGAATTTCAAAAAATCTATTTTTACTACTCACATTTCTTAAAAAATCTTTTAGTAAAGATCAAGCGGTGTCCGCTGTGAGCTGATCTATCAGTCAGTTAGCCAGTCAGATTCTGCTCTGATATATATTATATAGATGTATTATAGTAACTGAAAAACGAATTGCTAGGAACATTGGGGTGTCAATCTGAGGCGGGTCGTGGGAGGTTTGAGGAGGGATGTTACCCCCGTATTGTTCAAAGTGAATTTTGATGTTGCGAACGCTTTGCGCACCTCAGCGTTCTCACGGTTTGGACTTTTAAGTGGTTCCGAGTTAGAAAATGATATACGAAATCTAACGTAGAGATAAAACCAATATACATCCACACTAATATTATAAAGAGGACAGATTTGTATTTTTGTATGTTTGAAACGAAAGCTCAAAAACTACTTTGTTTTTAGAAAGAAATTCAATGTCAATAATTTGTCCATTATTTTATAACACATTTGCTCGTAAAATGTGTCTTATTTCACCAATTTCAATATCGTATTGTATCTCATTACGCCCAAGTGCGGTAAGTGTAAAGTAAAACGCACGGTTTATCAAGATGCTCCGTCTTAAAACGAACGGTACTTTTTAAAATCTCAGCAAAGAGTTTTTATGTCATAAAAGTTGTCAACATTTTATGATTAAAATTAACTTTGGGAGATAAAATATAATAAAGAAATGTTTATGTACATAAATATTTAATTTAATTAATTTTGACAGTAAATTACAACCAATTAATCTGTAACAAAAACACAAAAATATTAATTTACTTTATTAGTAATACTGGCTGTTTTTTGTGCTTTTGCCTTAAAAAAAATGATGATGTGCGCCGCGCGCTTTTTCTTAACGCTGTATTGTATTAGTTTACCATAGTCGGAGTTTTATTTTATTTCCTCGCAAATGTGTTATAAAACGTCGTAACTATGACATACGTGCGCTTTGATAATTACAGCCTCTGCTTACTTGTAACCCTCGCCTACGGCTCGGGCTAGCAATATCGCCTCGGCTGTAATTTTCAACCTACCGCACTTATATCATAATGTACTATGATTTACCTTTAAAATATTTGCACTAAATTTAAAATTACCATGTATATTTTTATTTAATACTAGCGGTTCTGCGCTCTTTCACCCGCGTAGTTCCCGTTCCCGTGGGAATACGGGAATAATAAAACCTATGTTACTCAGTGATAATATAGCTTTCTATTGGTGAAAGAATTTTTTAAATCGGTAAAGTAGTTTTTGATTTAGTAGAGCACAACCATACAAAAATACAAATCTTTCCTCTTTATAATATTAGTATAGATATAGATTTTATTATAAGGGAGCTGTGTATCTGACGTGTATGTTTTTTAGTACATTTGAGCGTCATAATCCGTTAATACTATCACTCGGCTGTC
Source organism: Ethmia dodecea (assembly GCA_963855545.1). NCBI lineage: Eukaryota > Metazoa > Arthropoda > Insecta > Lepidoptera > Depressariidae > Ethmia > Ethmia dodecea. Next base: position 7,584,975 of record OY979463.1, on the reverse strand, counting down.
AGTCGCACACCCCGGGGCGCTGTGGCCGTCGATGGGGCGCAGATATCGCGGCTGTGGAAGGGTTAGGTAAATTTCATTTTCTTTAAATAAATTATTTAGTTCCCAGCTGACCCTCACAGATGTCCTGACAGTTATATCAAACAATATAATAAATTTAGTTATGTAAGTATAGTATTTAGGTAAGTATACCCATTTTAAACTTTGTTTTAAGTGTTGAATAACAATTTAAGAACTTTTTGTACAACAAGAAAGCAATAAACATGATTATTATTAAGTATAAGGTCATATTACAAAACTTAATATTGTCGTTAAGTTTTCTTAAATTGGTTATTGTTCCGCGCAACTTGCTATTTTTTTTCTTTATAGGAATTTAACCTTTTCCTCACAAAAACAAACACAACAAAAAAAGAAATAGCGAAGTCCAGCCAGAAAATAGGGATTCATCTACATTAACTACCTTTAAAGTGTAAACCACATAGCAACACTAATATAAAATACTATTATCATCACGAGATTGCAAACGGGCAAAATTGTCGTTCCTCGGTATCTTCACGTTCATTTTACTGCTATGTGACGTCACTTCACCCAGTCCGACGCCATCTTGCTTTTTTGCAAGGATTTTTTTAAAGAATAAAAGAATTAAGGTTTTAGTGTCTCTGGCTATCCCTACGGGAAATGTCCTTGAACATATAATTCCAAGTTTTTAAAATAACTGCTACAACTCTTAAACCACATCTAGTTACACTTGATATCTTTGATATACCTCCTAGATACACGTAGTTGCTAAAAATGCTAGACTGTATTCCAAAGCAATAACGTCCACTTTCGCATACTTTTCTCTCCCTATAACTCTGAAATGCCCTTGTATTTGTCAAGCATCACTTCACATTACAGATGGCACACAGCCACTTTATCTTGGCACTTGAGCGGAAATAATAGATACTTATGCGAGTGTCAGAATAAACTGGAAATAGAAAGTGAGCTTATGTTTTGGACATCATAAGTCGATTGTCAAAGTTGTACATTTTGGACGGTAGGCGAAGGGTCGCGGGTTCGATTTCTCTAGTGGAACATCCATTCTAATATCTCTAAATCGTATAAAATAAAGGCAGATAGCCTCTGTCTGTTTCATCGTTTTCATTTTCTAAACCACGTTATCCGATTTTGATAAGGTTTTTAATAATAGAAAGAGCGACAAACGAGAATGTTTTGTTTATCAACACCGTAGCCAGTAACCAGCGTTTTGCCCGCGTTGAACCCGTTTTTCCCCGTTCCCGTGGGAATTTCCAAATACCTCTTTTTAGTTGTTACTTACGGTACCTATTTAAGGACTGTTTGTGAAATGTTTCTAGACCCAGATGCTTCGGTTGTGTCTTAATTGAGGAGTCAGTCGGTCAGAGCAGTGATAGCCTTACGGTTAAAGAGCCTGTTTCACATGATGAGAATCAGTGAGGCTCGGGTTCGAATCCTGGCATGTACCACTGAGTTCTTCAAAACTTACGTACATATTTATCACTAGCTCGACAGTGGAGGAAATCATCGTGAGAAAACCCGCTAAGAATTAATTCTGAGGCATGTGTAGAAGACCCGGTCCGGCGATTGGCTCACCGCCTATCACGTTTAGGGGTCCAAAGAATATATCGTGAAAAGTGGGTAAGTATATCCAGAAATGGAATACCACTGCCTACCCCCTCGAGGATATAAGGCGTGAGATTACTTTTTTTTTTACTTTTCAGTCAGCCAGTCAGTTTTTTTATAGATTAACATCTACACTCATATTATAAAGTGGAACAAAAGTGGAAAGATGTGTGTGTTTAAATTACTAATAGACGGATTTTAATATTTTTTTCAACAATGGAAAGATTCCGCGTAGAGAATAAAGGGAGAACTTGTGCTCTTGACTGTACAAGTCAGCTGTGTAACTAATCGGCGAGGAGGGCTGGAATTCCGGGACTCTCTGGAATGCCTCTCTCCACGATAGCTATTTACAAAGGGTCGGGGCTTTCACTCACGGTATTTTCATTTTGTCTGTCGAGGGGCAACAATTTTAAAAAATACTTCAGAGACAGAAAAAAGTACAATTTACAGTTCCTTACACGGATAACCAAAGAGATTAAAATATTATAAGGCATAGAGGGGACAAAGCGTGGAAAATTTGAAGTCAAAAGTTATTCCAAGTGGAATAAGTCTAGTACAATTTCGACCGAATGACAGCTCGCGTTCATACTAACTGACATGACAAGGACATGACGCTTAGGCTTCAAAGTTTTGTATGAAAATATTCCCAATGCCCCCTCTATGCCCTATTATATTTAAATCTCTTTGCGGATTACAAATTATTAAGTCTGACTCTCCGTCCGTCTGTTCAAAATGTAAAGGTATTTTATGTAGGTAGCCGATTACTATGAAGAATATCTACCTATTTTATTATTGCGATGGATTGTTATATGGATTGGTAGGTCCAGTAATGGAATTCTGCCAACCCCCTCGGGGATCAAACATTATTTATTTATTGACGTGACAACGTCTTATAAATTGATGGAGCCGGCGGCATTCCCGAAAAAGTGTGACGTATGCGTCGTTCCAGTGCAAGCGAGAGCGCGCAACGAGCGACAAAGAGGCACAATCCATTCCATCAGTATTTTCTTATGACGTTGTCACGTTCAACTATCGTCAGTAAACCGACTTTACAGACAACCGATGTTTTTTTTATTGTTATATGGATATTATACGATATAAACAAAAACGGATTTAAGAAACATCGTAAGGAAACTCTCAAGTTCCAGAGTTAATTCTGAGGCATGTGTAACAGACCCGGTCCGGCGATAAGCTCACCACCATACGCTTAGGTGTCCAAAGGATATACTGTTGAAACATGTGTAAGTATGTCCAGAAATCCTTCAAACATGACCCTGCCTTCTGAGTCGGAGGTCGCGGGTTCGATCCCCGCTCGGGGCCAACATTTGCATGCATGAACATGTCTTGGCTTCGTGTCTGGTCGTTTAATATTTATTTAGTATGTTTATCAGTTGTTTAGTACCCATAGTACCGGCCCTGCCTATTTTGGGACTAAATAACCGTGTGTGAATTGTGTCCCACAAATTATTATTATTATTATTATGTATGTCCGTTATAAAAGCTTCATCTAAAGCTAGGCGCGTGTATTCTCGTAACAGACACATTGGAAACGAATCTTGAAGTAGGGTTGTCCAAGATATATTACAAAAAAAAAACTCACGCTCTTAATCCCCGAGGCGGTACAAAGGTATTGATTTCTGGAAATACCCACATTTCACGCGTATATTAGATCCCTAAACGTGATAGGTGGTCCATCGCCAGAAAGGGTCTGTTACACATGCCTCAGAATTAATTCTGGGCCCTGCGCATTTCCTCACGATGTTTTCCTTCACCGTCGAGCTAGTGATAAATATACACCAGTAACCATTGTAAAATGATCCATAAGTGGCACAGACTCCCCAAAGCCAAAACAAAATGGTTGTCCCTAACAAATGTAAGTAGGGACCAATTAATTGTGGGCTCTACGTGGCCCAGTGGGGAGCCCCAGGGCTTCACCGACAATTGATAGAGTGGGGAATGCGGGATTTACTCGCAAATGGAATATTTTTATCTGTTTCTTAGAGATTAGCGAGGCTACTATGGAGAGGGATTATTTATATTCAACTGTGAAGAAAAACATCATGAGGAAACCCGCAGGTCACGTTAAGGGTTCCAAAAATATATAGGGTAAAACACCCAATTATTGACACCCTAGTTCACCCTACTACATCAGAATATCACAGGAGGCGCAGGCTGGTAAAAATTTATTGATATGTTGTTTTTCTGCTTGCTGCTTTAAAAACTAAGGTTAAAAAACAAATACTGATTTAATGGGGATATCGAAACGTTAAAGTTAGGTATGTATTCCCATTGTCCCCACTGCCGGATCCCTCTAATGAGCACAAGGGGAAGATTTTTTTTTACTTCCTGTTGTCAGCATCATGGGGATATGGCCAATGGGGACAACGGGAATACATCAATTTATTGACACCCCAACAGATTTTTTACAAATTTACGAAATTACGATACACAATTATATATAAAAATAATTAGAAATAACCATCGTGTTTATTAGATTATTCTAAATTTAATTGTGTATTGTAACTTCGTTAATATTGAATAAAACTGTAGAGGTGTCAATTAATTGGTGGGGTGTCAACAATTGGGTGTTTTACCCTATACTGGTAAAAAGAGGGTATTTTCATAAATGGAATATAGCTATAATATAGTGAACCATACATTTTTTTGCCGTGAATGCCGTGAAAATGTACTTATAACAAACAAACTTGCTGATATAACGTGATATGACATTGAAATGTAATGACTCCCGAAACCCTCAAGTAAAATAAAATCCGTCTCTACATCAGCGGCTTATCCGCAAGATCCGCAGCCGACCCCGCGGATCAACCTGTCTGGCGGGATTACCACGCGGATCACTGCTAAATGATGGCTAATGATCGCGAAGGGATATAGATTCAGTTACATGAATCTTTCAGAAATGATGCTAGGATTTTTCGCGAAAATTAGTAGTTTTTTATAATAGACTAGCGGTTCCCGCGTAGTTGCCGTTCCAGTGGGAATACGGGAATGAAAGCCTATGTTACTCAGGGATATTCTAGCTTTCCATTAGTAAAAGAATTTTTAAAATCGAGAAACAAACATACAAAAAAGGAAAAATGTCATTGTGTCTGTCTTTCTATAAACTTTTCACAGCTTCCGCTGAACCGATCTTAATAACATTTGGCAGAGATATACAACGCGTCACATTCCTCATACATCCCAATTAGAATATATCTTTCTACTATATAAAAATAAGTCGGCTTTTCCTTCCTGGCGATTTAACTCCAGAACGCACGCACCGATTTCCACGGTTTTGCATTCGTTGGAAAGGTCTAGGGCTCCGCGAGGTTTATAGCAAAGAAAATTCAGCATTGCACCCGTGCGAAGCCGGGGCGGGTCGCTAGTTAATATATAAAAATTATGATGCATTCGTCTTTAGTTTTGTCTAACCAAAGAGTATTAATAGTACGGTTTCCATAAATAAAAAAAAATGAATTAGCATATCTGAATTTAGTCAGATATAATTCATTTATCGGAATTTAAAAAAAGCACGCTTTTAATACCCGAGGGGGAAGGCAGAGGTACCCACCCACTTTTTACGAGGTAGTATTTGAACCCCTAAAAAAATTAACACATACATATCAAAAACTAGCGGATGCCCAGCGGCGTTGCCCGCGCGGATTCCGTTTATTCCCGTTCCCGTGGGAATTTCCGAAAACCCCTTCATAGTGGTTGCCTACGACATATTTAAGACACCTACATACCATATTTCAAATAGCGGGTGCCCAGCGGCGTTTTCCCGCTTGGATTTAGTTTATTCCCGTTCCCGTGGGCATTTCCAAAAATCCCTTCATACCAATTTCCTATGACATATCAGACACCTTCATACCATTTTTCAAGTTTCTAGGTGTTATCGTTTTGGAGTAGTAGGTACGTATTTCTCTTTTTAACCAGTTTTTTTATTTTTCCGTGGGAATGAGATATTTTCCTGGAATAAAAAGTACCCTAGATGTTGACAAGGGTACTCAGTTATCTCCATACCAAATTTCATCAAAATCCGTCCAGTAGTTTTTGAGTGATGCGTGCACAACCAGACAGACAGACAAAAATTCCAAAAATTGGTGTTTCGGTATCTATATCGATAACTATATACACTACCGTTAAAATTTTCAAAAAATATTTAATGTACAGACACGGCCCCGTTAGAGTTTTATTATATGTATAGATGTTACAAATAGTAGTTAACATTTTACAGACGGAAATTGAATACGTGTTATCTCGGAACCCAAAATAAAAAGAGCTGCCCTTGAGTTTCTTGCTGGCTCTTCTCGGGGTACTGCATTTGGAACCAGCAACTCGTCGGTGGAGATGGGCTGCTGTTTACATTCAGCCAATCTTCATAGACAAGTTCAAAGTGCTTTATTATTAGACGATTGAGTTTTTCTAAGTGTAATTAGCAATTACCAGCGGAAATGAATACATTTTCATTTTCAGTCAGGGGTAAAAACTAAAGCTAAAAGTATTTGCCCGTTTTTTCCCAACTTCTATAATAATAATAATATAATCTCACGCCTTTCATCCCCGAGGGGGTAGGCAGAGGTATTCCATTACTGGATATACCCACATTTCACGAGATACATTGGACCCCTAAACGTGATAGGTGGTGAGCCCATCGCCGGACCGGGTCTATTTACACATGCCTCAGAATTAATTCTGAGATCTGCGGGTTTCCTCACGATGTTTTTCCTTCACCGTCGAGCTCGTGATAAATATGTACGTAAGTTTTGAAAAACTCATTGGTACATGCCAGGATTCGAACCCGAGCCTCAACTTCTAAACACGTAATTCCCTCACAGATTAGACGCGACAGCCTCTGCTCACCCCCCGGGGCGCGGGGATATAATCCTAATGCTCCTAACTAAGGGCCACTTGGTACCCATTAGCTTAGCCGAGGGAATCTCTTTGGGAGAGGGGTGTAAGTTCGATTCCGTGTTTTTTTATTTCAATTAAAAAGTTTTTGGTATTTTTTCTTCTTGTGAAACATTTTATATTTTAACCAAAAAAAAAAATCTCACGACTTATATCCCCGAGGGGGTAGGCAGAGGTATTCCATTTCTGGATATACCCACTTTTCACCAGATATTCTTTGGAGTTTGGACCCCTAAACGTGATAGGCGGTGAGCCCATCGCCGGACTGGGTCTGTTTACACATGTCAGAATTAATTCCTCGGGTTTCCTCACGTTGTTTTCCTTCACCGTTGAGCAAGTGATAAATATGTACGTAAGTTTTGAAAAATTCATTGGTACATGCCAGGAATCGAACCCGAGCCTCATTGTTTTTCATCATGTAAAGCAGTCTCTTTAACCGTAAGGCTATTACTGCTCTTAGGTATACAGAATGACTTTTTTTACAGTCTGGAAAAAAATGTGGTGTGATAGGTAAGTGTAATAGATTCATTTGGCAATGTTACATGATTGATTTCTTGCTTACACTAATATACATTACTTAATTGTAGTCAATAATACACACTCAAATATTTGAAATAGCATTTTAAAAAGAAACAGGCTCGTAGCTTCCATTTATGCAATTTACCTACAACCGCCAGCAGCGCGTAGTACTGTGCGTATAGTTTTCTAGATTTTGTAAATTGCATTAAACATGACTATAACTATTTAACAATTAATCTCGTGTATAACTTCGGCTCTAGATACCTTATACGTCATATTTTTTTCCAGACGGTAAAAAAAATCATATTTTAACTACGTATAAATAAAATGAATATATTATGCTCATGCTATAAGTATTCGAGGGGGTTGCTAGATGCTGATTACAAATTGTTGGACCATAAAACTTCTGGCACTTAAGTGGCCACTAGCAACACCATCTCCCAATATGCGGTGGGCTCTCGTGGGATAAAGACTTTTAGTTCAGTGGGCTTTTACGGATTGATGATAGTCATAGCTATACATGTGTGAATATGTGTTATTTTTTGACGTGAGAGCTCAGAACAAGCGATGGAGAGGCACGATCGACCTAAGCGTTCGGCTTGTGACGCATTTATCTCTCTTCCACTCCAGTATGCAATTTTTCATTAATGTTTTCTTATGACGTTATCACGTAAAATTATCGTCCGTAAACCGACTTCACAGATAACATTTTTTTTTGTTTTTATACTTTTACTCTCGTCAATCCATTGAAAACACAAACAAGAGTTTATATATTTTTTTTTCTACTAAAACCTGAAGATTTCACCCTCGATATCATTCTATTAATATCAACCCTCGAATAAATAATAATAAAAATCAAATCCTTTAATTCCATAGACAAATAACCACAATCAGCCAAGTCTATACGCCACCCTAAGCCATGGACTCGATGTTGTAAATAAAAAAAACAATCTGCGTCTATGGGCCGCGGTAATACCACGCAATGACCGGGTAATCCCAGAATATATTACCCGAAACCATAGACTAAAGAGTATAGACGGGACTATTTTTGGTTTAATGCCTACTTTTACTACCTTTCAGTTTCATTATGTGGTGTGGATATAATAATATGAGAGATACCTAATAAAAATCTGTGTCTCGCGATTTCGCCCGCTTTAGTTCCGTTTCCATGGGAAAATGGTAGCTAGCGTTACTAAATCACTAGTGGCTTTGGATGTGAATGAAGCACGAGAGATCTGCCAGGTTCGTAGCAAGTGGCTGTCTATTTTCTTTGCCTAATAATAATAATAATCTCACGCCTTTCATCCCCGAGGGGGTAGGCAGAGGTATTCCGTTACTGGATATACCCACATTTCACGAGATACATTGGACCCCTAAACGTGATAGGTGGTGAGCCCATCGCCGGACCGGGTCTATTAACACATGTCTCAGAATTAATTCTGAGACCTGCTGGTTTCCTCACGATGTTTTCCTTCACCGTCGAGCTAGTGATAAATATTGTATATAAGTTTTTGAAAAACTCATTGGTACATGCCAGGATTAGAACCCGAGCCTCACTGATTATCATCATGAGAAGCTGGCTCCCCATTCGTGAAAGAATTTTTAAAATCAATAGTGGTTTCGGATGTGGATGAAGCACGAGAGATCTGCCAGGTTCGTAGCAAGTGACAGGTTGTCTCTGCCTACTCCAATGGGATATAAGCTTGAGATTATGTTTGTGTAGTAGTTTCGGAGACTTCTTCATTAAAAACAAACATACAAAAATACTAATATTTCCTTCTTACAATACCTACTCGTATTTAACCGACTTGAAAAACCGTATATATTTTTTTTATGTTCGCGGATAACTTCATCCTTTATGAATCGACATTGATGACTCTTTTGTTGGAAATGAGATATCTCAATACCATGAGAAGGGAACCAGGATCTGATGAATGGCATCCCAGAGAAATCGGGGGAACCCTCGAAAATCGTAGTGGCGACTAGTGCTTTTTTTAGTTTTCTGTTTGAAGTCGCTTTTTTGACGTGACAACGTCTTATAATTGGATGGAGCCGACTGCATGCACGAAAAAGTATGACGTATGCGGCGTTCCAGTGCAAGCGAGAGCGCGCAACGAGCGACAAAGAGGCACAATCCATTCCATCAGTATTTTCTTATGACGTTGTCACGTTCAACTATCGTCAGTAAACCGACTTTACAGACAACCGATTTTTTTGTTTAAATTTATATTGTAGACATGTCTACTAGGTACTCATCGCATAGTCTTTGCGAAGCTTTTGTCGCCCTCGGTAAGTAATTTCGCATAACGTGTGTTTAGTTAGGCATCCACAGTAGAGTTATGGATTGTCTTATAGACTGAAGAGGGTACTTTTTATGCCTCATGGATTTTGGGAGACTGCGTTTGTTTTGAAATCTATCCAAGATGTACTCGACTACGGAAAAATAGACAAAATATAGATATTTTTAAATTTTTATGTGCATTTTTTGTAACCAAAACATTAAAATGTTTTTTTTTATAAATTTATAGATTAGTAATTTTATAAATAAATATATACATATTATTAATAAATATTATTCAAGGCTTCATGTAACTGTCACGTTAAAGGGGTCAAAAAAAAATTTTATAAACATGCTACGCATAAATTATTTGAATTGAATTTAATTTAATAATCCCTCTACCGCACTAAAACGCCACTTTGGTCGGTTTTTTCATTTGTTTATTTATAATAATATTTTATGGCAATTTTTGATTGGGTAGTGTGCGTGTATTTTAATTTTTGTAATAATCGATGTCATCTAGAAAAGTAGTTAGCATAAATGAGAAATGAAAAACAGTGCAAAAAAAAATCTTGTGCATTATTTGCCCTTCCCTTTAAGTATTTGCTTTTAATTTAGAATGACCACGTATAAAGAAACTTTTTAGTGAGTGCGAATTGCTGCCAGTTAAGTTGCTTTCTCATTTGACTTTCAACCTTTCAACCCACCCCTGTCAAATTACAGCTTGTATTATGCACGTCACCGTGACATATTGTTCTGTATAATTAATCACTCTGCTTTAAACACCATCGAAATCGGCCTAGCTGCGCTAATTGAGGGCTGTTATTAATGACGCAAATGTTTTAGGAGTTGAATCACTTTGAAGTGAACTCACGGACGTGAGTAGATACATATTTGACGGGCCTGTTGGCTCAGTTGGTGAACCTGCCTTCTGAGTCGGTGGTCGCGGGTTCGATCCCCGCTCGGGGCCAACATTTGTGTGCATGAACATGTCTGTTGGCTTCGTGTCTAGTTGTTAAATATTTATTTAAGTATGTTTATCAGTTGTTTAGTACCTTAGTACCCATAGTACAGGCTCTGCCTAGTTTGAGACTGAATAACCGTGAGTGACTTGTGTCCCACAATTATTATTATTATTTCGGAGAAGAAACTTAGAAGAAATTAAAAATAACCTATAGGTTCGCACTGTGACTTTTGCCGCCCTCGACCACCTATCCGGATATACAACAATAATATAAAAAGGAAAGTATTTTTGTATGTTTTTTGTAATGGATAGGCTTCGACACCGTTGAAAAGAATGAAAACATATTTCACTAATGAATAGTTTACTTTTCGGAAGTTACATAGGCTATATTTTATGCCCGTATTCCCATGGGAACGGGAACTACGAGGGTGAAAACGCGGGGCGCTGCTAGTAATGGCATATATGTATACAAAAAAAGCAACTTTCAAAGTTACACTTTTTACATTTGTCCTAAGTATTATGAAACGAGTGTCGCGTTATGATAAGCGACAGTTTGTATGGCAAACGATAAAGTACGTAAATGTTTTGTGAAACGTAGTAGAGGTTGGGTCAATGCACTTTTATCCAGATCTATTTCGCTCGGACTACAGTTTTAATACCTATACTTATACGTAACGACGTACTACTTTCCTACTACGGCCACACAGTGCGCAGAGCCGACGAAAATCTGGAAAAACTAATTGTGGTATAACACCGAAGGCAAAAGATCGCGCGGTCATTCTCCAACAAGATGGACTGACCAAAAAGACTCATCCAGTTTCTACACGGTTGTAAGAGACGCATTGGACAGAAACCGGTGGAGGCAGATCATCCACTCCAAATGCGACCCTAATGCTGACCACGATCCTCAGACATGAGGGACCGACCCCAGAGAGAGATAGCTTTCACGCCCCAAACCGTAAACCAGACACTATTTATCAAGACATTAGAGGTGCGTGCGCCGCTTATCTTAACATCCGGTGTCTCTTCCGGCGGAAATTATGTCATGCCAACATAGCGGGAAACTATGACAGCACTATAGACAGGACATTATAAAATCGTATCTATATAATATGCTTAAATCGTTAAAACTACGCAACGGATTTTGATGCGGCTTTTTTTTAATAGGTAGAGTGGGCGGGAAACCATGACAGCACTATAGGCAGGACATTATAAAATCGTATCTACATATGCTTGAATCGTTAAAACTACGCAACGGATTTTGATGCGGTTTTTTTAATAGTGGAATGATTCAAGAGGAAGGTTTCAGTGTTAGCATTGCACCCGTGCGAAGCCGGGGCGGGTCGCTAGTAGACTATAAACGATAATCAGTAAAACATAGCTTATCTCACTAGGGAATAGTGTACCTTTTAAGGATATTATATTTGACTATAATTTTGTGACCTCTGCCTAACCCGGGGTAAAAGATGTAAGATTATTTATTTTTATTTATACTATCGCCTCGCACATTCTCCAAAAATTTATACTTACTCTACTTCAATACAAACAGGTGTAGTGTTGAATAGTGAAAGTGATGCTATTGACTGCCTGATGAATGATGTAAACACCTTTACTTTGAAGTCCTTAGATGTGAACGTTTTGAATTAAAAGTAAGTCCGCACATAGGTAATTTATTTCTTATTTTATTTATTTACTGTTTGGAAGATTAACAGCTTTAATAACAAATTGAGTAATATAAGTTAAATAACAATATGCCAATTACTAATCTCCACCTATAGGTAACAAATTACTTTAGACTTTAAAAATTTAGAATTTGAACCAAACACAATTATTTACATAAGTACCTACATAATTATCTGATTTAACAATGCAGTTAGAAAATACCACGTGCACTTAGTTTAAATCTGCTATGGCTTTTCAAAAAAAAAGTTGTTTGACACTAAGCGTTTGACTGCTGTGGTGTTGGTGCAGAATAAGTCGATGTCATAGTCCGCTGATAGTTTATTGAAATCCGTCACACTACGCAATAAAAACGAGTTCATTCTATATCGATTTGTTGTAGAGGGTACGTGTAAGATTGGACGCTGTCTGAGATTAAGGGTGTTAGTGCGAAGTGAGATCCCTGCCAAAATATCGGGACTGTCTATGTACCCCTGTGCTGTGCTCATCAAGAAGCAGACATCACTTACCTGTCGACGTACATCTGTAGGTAGGAAGTGATATCGCTTACAACGGTGTTCATAATTAACTGATTTTGTTTGTGCCTTGTAATCCAAAAATCTCAAAAAACGTTTCTGAATCCCTTCTATGCGAGATTTGTACACATAATATTGTGGATTCCAAATTTGGGACGCGTATTCAAGGTGACTACGTACGAAAGCACAGTACAATATTTTTATTACTTTAATGTTACGAAAGTCAGTCGAAGATCTCATAACGAATCCTAATGCCTTTGAGGCCTTACTAACAATACTACAGATATGGCGATCAAACAAGAGCTTATTATCGTGTAGCACTCCTAGATCCCTCATTTCTTGTACTTCGGTTATTGTTTGACCATAGAGAGCGTAGGTAAAAGATATATTAGTCTTTTTACGACTAAAGGTCATACGAAAACACTTGGATACATTCAGTTCCAACTTATTTTTAGTACAGTACTGTATTCTGTACTGTATTCAGTTCTGTAGTAAAGAAGTAGGTACTCACAATCGTAGTAGAGGTTGCCTACAGCCGAGGTCAGCTTAGGGGTCCCTTGTCCAGACAGAGCCGCCATCCTCTCGCCCTGCACAGACGGACACTCCAATTATATATACACAAAAACCAGTAAGTCTTACATGAACTGTTATAGCTAGAATAGTCCTTAAGGCAAGTGCCTTAAAGACTATTCTAGCTATTTTTGTCACTACGAGAAAGTGACTGGCGTTATCGAAAGTGTAATAAAAAGATACATATATTAAGCCAAAGGGGTAAAACAATGCGATTATATCGCAGTGATCGATGTACATTACCTGCATGGTAGCGCTTCGTGCCGCTACAGGCCCTGCGTAATATGCAGCAGATTACAATATATTTTTGTTCACCAATTTATTTATTCTGGTGAATTTTTGGAACTGCTAGGAGCGAGCAAAGCGAGCTCGTCAATTCGGTGCTCCCCAACTCGGGTGTATTTAGGTTTTTAAACGTAGCGATTGAATAGTGTAACTTTTGACCACGTTTACTAGTGACCACATACATATAATTTGGTCACATGTACTATTAACAGACTGTATATCAACTACATAGACTCGGTACTCGTAGCTGTCACCTGTGATCGTGTTCGACTTATAATTTTCACAATAATTTGCTCATTGTTTGCTCTAAATTATCTTATCAACTCACGTATTCAACTGTGAAAACATTATTATTTATAAAAATAACCTAACATAATTCACTCGCTACGCTGGCTTGCTACGCTGAAATTGGAGCTGCGTGAAACGAAGCGGAAATTCGTCATTGAAAATGATGAGTAGGTAGGTATCTTATTATGTTAACTTTGTGAAAAGATATTAATTTGATAACGCTGTTGCTGGTATTCAGATGTATCATGCCACCTATTGGAATTATTTAGACAAAATATGCTTTAAGTATATTATTTTGTGATAAAAAAAAATACGTATAGGTACCTAAGCATTTATTAAATTTTAAGTACCTAATTTGAATTACCTACACGAACCTTTGCTGGCAAGTCTTGAAGTAAAAAAGAAAGACATCAAACCATGCCTAAAAAACATACTGAGATTAGAAAAAGAAAACCGTAGCAAAAATAATAAGACATGCATTCAATTCATAAAAATGTAATCCAACAACCTCTACTATATCAAAGAAAACAGTACAGAAACAGAAGCGAACAAAGAACCAAAATGGCGGATAAAATCAATATGGCTGCCAAGATGGCGACTCAAAATGGCGGCAAAATGTGTGAACGAACCAACTGGATATGTTCCGCAATTTGCTTGCAGTAGGAAAAAAAGCCGTCCAATGTTATCTTTGACATTTGCGCTAACTTCTATTCTATTCTGGAAAAAGAAAAAGAAATGTGTTAATAGATGACCTTTTCAAAAAGAGTTGAATTAAGAACGGCTATGAAAACTTTTTTTAGCAGATCTCTTTGGATAATCTACGAAACTTTTTTAGTAGTTGAATCATTGATAAATGTTATTTATAATAGTACATTATGGTACAAGTGAGTAAAGTTGGTGATTACCGCTGAGGCGCCATTGAGACCCGAGCCGTAGGCGAGGGTCATAAGAGAGCCGAGGACGGTAATCATCAATACACACGTGTATCATACGACGTTTTTCAACACACTTGTGAATAAATAATACTAAAAAATCATTTTAAAATAATCATTCGCAATGGCGGGGAAAATTAATTGGTTTTCCAATTTTTTATTTATATAATTTGGAAAAGGCAAAAGGATCTAGGCCCATACAGCCTCGTTTTCCTATGCGCTCGCATCTTACAATGGCGATCGGCCATGGACTAAAAAAATTAGGTTTCTTTTTCTTTGGTTTGTCGTGGATAGCGTTTTAGCCACGTACAAAATGGGGTATTTAAAGTTTTTACAGAGAAAACCAAAGTTATATTTGAGTGAAAGTTTTGTTTATTAAACACGTACAAGTTGAAATGATCTATTTAAATACGAAGTTGCATGAAATGAGCAAGCCATATTTGTGTATTAATTTATTAGTACGATTGAATACGATCTTTTTTGTATCGAAACTTTTTTAAGAACAAAGCAACTCTAGCAACAAAATTGAAAAAAAAAATCTATAACTCACTAGTGAATAATAGCAAACAAAAAGTCTCAGTTTGATTATAGGTGTCATTATGTGCCTAATTGCAGTGAAATTAGAGCCACTTTATGAGCAAGTGTGTTGAAAAATATAAAATATATTCATATGTTAAAGTTCTGCGCATGTCAATTCATTGCACATGCGTCAAGAAATCTATAAATAAAGGTCAAAAGGTCGTATAAGTTATATATATTATGAAAAATACAAACAGTTCAGAAATGTGTGAAGAAAATGAATAACTAAAAACATCTATAAATCTACGATTACATCTATTAAATAACAAAAAATATCTAATAAATATACACACCTGTTTATACGAAGTAGATAACTTTAACAACTATATAACTCGTTATTTACTTTAAATTTAACTATATCCTACGTTAATACCAAACACTACTTATAAGATATATTTTTCGTCGAGAAACAGATGACTATATGACAAAACGGGTCTCGGATAAAGTTATATATGAAAAGGGTATGGTCGCGAAATTTCGAGATTTTATATATGTTTTTCATATATGTAGGAGTTATATACTTCTGAGAATTGTCAGCTGTGAGCTGTGAGACCCCAAGCTGGTTGGAGGCAGACTGGTAGCTTCAGGGGTGGTTTTCAGGGGATTTCAGCCGCGCACGCGCTGTTTAAAGGTCATTGCTGAAGTGGGGGGTGAGGGGGGGTGGTCAATAAGTGGGAACCAGGTCAACCCCCATAGTTAGGTGCTCTAGTTCGAATCGAAGGATTCGAAATGCATTCTATTGTTCATAAAACGTCTATGTACAATTGCAATATTGATTTAAGAATTGTAGAAGATTGTCTCCACTAATATTATAAAGAGAAAAGATTTGTTTTTTGTATCTTTGTTTTTAATAAATTGACTACTGGACCGATTTTGAAGATTCATTCGCCAATGGAAAGCTTAACTTTTCTAGAAGTAACATGGGCTATAATTTTCCCACGGGAACGGAATTTACGAGGGCAAAGTCGCAAAATACGGAGTTTTAATCACTAACTTATTAATATATAATGTTGGACATAAAAATATTGACGAAAATATTGAATTACTCACGACCCTGCCCCAGTTTCGTACGGAGCAGTTATAAATTATACACACAAACCATTCTCGTTAATCAATCTGTCTATCAGTGAAAACCTTATGAAAATACCTAAGTAGATAGATAGATTCTGAGATTACCCTACATACAGAATGCCAGAAAAACCTCAATATAAATAAAATTAGATAAGTAAATGGTGTTCGTTGGTTGGAGCACACGAACGTCTGGACTGATTTGAAATCGAAAAACAAATTGGAAAAGTTTCGCGGGAGGATTGGAAAAATCGGAAAAAACGGAAAGTACTTTTTTTGTGGGATTATTGTATAAACTCAATACCGTAAATTAAAGTTTGGACAGGACAACATCGTATTTATGTGATAAGTATATCTTCAAAAGTGTCACCTGATAGATCTGGAAGAATTTTCGCTTCACAGATCATATTTATACTACCCCTAAATATCGTTAACCAATCAGAAGCCTGTAACACCGTTTTTTTTATTTCGTTTCATTCATCGGCACCAAATGGTAATAAACATGCCAGAAATACTTTTTTGTAATTATCATTATTGTTATAATTGATCACGGGGTGCCTTAACGATATTGGTCGCTATATCGATGTGGGAAAAAATAGCAGCTCGCATTAATGACCCGTGTGCCAGGCGGAAGGTTGGCTGATAGTACAAAGGTAGTAATTTACGTGAGATAAAATCCAAGATGGCCGCCCTTTTGCTTTAAACAAAGAGAGCGGAAACAATGACGGTATTCTGTGCGAAAAGGTCAAACGGGCTTTCACCAACACACGCTTTGGATAATTTAGCTAAGTCTGAATTCGACCGACAGAATAAGCAAAATGTTAAATCTCTAATATTGCGTTGTCATCTGTTAACAGTTTTCAAGTCTGTAGCTCATCGGTTACTTACCTACTTCTAAAGCGATTGCAACAGACAAACAAACAGACAGACAAATGGAAGCGGGTTAATAAATGGTAGGTAATAATGACAAAAAAAATAATTAGGTAGATACCTATCTTTTATCACGTTTACGGTTCTAGGTTTAAAATGTACTGTTGCAAACGACAGCTTGCTAGTCACTCTGTTTTTGTGTAGGTAACTCGGAAAATAATTTGGTCATACCTACTCTGTAAGTACTCAGTAATTCTTTTAGGAAATAAACTATTTTTATTCGAACTAAGAACAAAGGAAACTAGGGTTTTAATATTTACCACATTCGCCCTAAAATCAAAGGTCAAACATCCACCCAAGCCGCGCCCAGTTGCATAGTTGAAGCCTAAAGGGCAGAGTTCAGAGCTGGCAAAAACACCCACGGATACCACCTACTCCTTCGTTTCTTTTACAGAATGAATAATAACATATCATAGAAAGATCACATGAACACTAATTACACTTGTAGTGCGAGTGCGACTTCTAATAGTCTAAGATACGAATAAGACGAGGTTCACCGAGCTGGTTAATGGATGAAAAGTATTTTATATCAAACTAGCGGCCCGCCCCGGCTCCGCACTGGTGCAATGCTAATACTAAAACCTTCCTCTTGAATCACTCTATCTATTACAGAAAACCGCATCAAAATCCATCGCGTACCTATTAGTTTTAAAGATTTAAGCATACATAGGGACATAGGGATATAGGGACAGAGAAAGCGACGTTGTTTTATACTAATGTAGTGATGTAGTGATGATAGTGATTTATTATGTTAAAAAATATTATGTTAAAAGATTTCAGTCCATGATTAGATTAATTAAATATTTAAAAAATATATTTTAAACATTGCTCTCTGGTTTGGTTAATACACAAATTACATACCAATCCAAAGTATGAAGTCTAATATAATATGAAACTGGCCATGTTACTAAAGCAAAAGTAAGCTTTCCATTGAGGAAAGAATTTTTAAAGGTAGTGTTTGAGTTTAAACATACATAACATAACGAACTCTACAGAGTAAAAAACCGACTTCTACTCGTATGATTCATATGATTTTCTCGTGGATAGACCAAATTAAAATTTGACCACACGGCAAGCCCCAACCTTCAAATAAAAAAAGTACCATCAAAATCGGTTCACCCAGTCGAAAGTAAATAAATAAAGTTCTGAGGTAACAAACAGAAAATAAATGATTTTTATTTTTTTTCTACCAACTGAGCGAAGATTTCAATCAATCCCAGTATAAGACAACAAAATCAAAACATCCCAAGATTATCGGGCTGAAAACACAATCGTCCCTTAAATCTGTCCTTTACAAATAGGGGGAATCAGCTTACACCCCCACCCCTCTCCCTCGCGGTGGAGGGGCGAGTGACGTCAGCGGCCACGCCCCTTGGTAGCAGGGAGAGGTTAACCAAAGCTTGAAGAATTTTCGTTAATAATTTTCAACCGACTTCAAAAAAGAAGGAGGTTCTCAATGCGACACGTATGTTGTTTTTATGTACTCGTATGACTGTAAGAACCGATTTGGATGATTCTTTTTTTATTTGAAAGCTGGTGCTTCCCGTGTGGTCCCATAATTTGGTCCGGTTCTGAAAATGGCATCTATGAGAAAATCATATACTTAAGTCTTTGTAGCAACACTACATAGAACGCGCCAATAGACGGCCGAGTTCTAAACCGCGCTAACGGAGTTTTCTAATGAGTTTGTATAAATAACTGTCTAACATCAACCGTTGTCCCTAGGCACAATCACCTCGCCTGGCGGAAGATCTTCTCTTTTCACAATGGAGGAGCACTCCACCTCCGTTCCTCCATATCTTAAAAAGTATGTGCGCAGAAAATGGACGAATAACTCAATATCACGACAACCGATTTCGATGATACTTTTTTAACCGACTTCAAAAAAGGAAGAGGTTCTCAATTCAACTGTATTTTTAGTATATTTCGTTGAAGTCAGTTTTTTATTGAAATTTGGTTTATTTTTAAAAAAACGTCACCAAGTTCTTTCATTTTTTGTTTACTTATTTTAATCAGAAAAGTCTTGGGCATAAATCTGCCATGCTATTCATATGTCTGTATGTCAATGGGCTGTATCTCATGAACCGTAATATTTACTTAGGTGGACAGTTGGACTTTTTATAGAATATGTATTTAATCATAATATAATATACCTAATCATAATCTCCCTCCTTTTATCCCCGAGGGGGTAGGCAAAGGTATACCATTTCTGGAAATACCCGCTTTTCACGAGAAAATTAGACCGCTAAACGTGATAGGTGGTGAGCCCATCGCCGGACCGGGTCTATTTACACATGTCTCAGAATTAATTCTGAGACCTGCGGGTTTCCACACGATGTTTTCCTTCACCGTCGAGCTAGTGATAAATATGTACGTAAGTTTTTGAAAAACTCATTGGTACATGCCAGGAAATAATCTTTCCTTCTATTCCGGTTTCCATCCCAAATCGTCCGACTATAGAAGTATAGAAACCCGAAAAATGGTTTTGCTCAACCAATACTTAGGTATGAATCGGCTATCTACGTTTGCCGCAAACTTGGCTCATTTACAAAGTAGGTACCTACCTACACATCGCATGTCCATCAGATTTTAAGACTTGTTTTTTTGCTGAAGCAAAATGGCTGATAAGTTATCAACTAAAAGCTTCTGGGGAAAGCTCAGATAACCGTATCGAAGGTTAATGATGTGAAGAGTAGTGATGAAACAGAGAGAATCAATCAGGTATGTACATACAAAACCTTTTTCTCGACGCTCGAGTTCGAATCCTGGCATGTATCTACTAATGAGTTTTCATAAACATTAGAAAGAAAGAAAAGTTTATTTTGGCGTAACGTATTATTTATATTTATCACTAGATCGACGGTGAAGGAAAATATCGTAAGGAAATCCTACAATTAATTCTTAGGCATGTGTAACAGACCTGCAGGCGTATTCACGGAGCTTCGATATTCGACTCGGAATCGGAAAATCTGTCGAAGATGGGCTATTCACAGATGTCGGTATTGAAAACGAATGTCATATTTGACATATACATACATTTGAAACGCCTAGAACACGTTTCCAAAGTCATTTTTCACTCGATCTGAATCGAACGGAAACGGTGTCGAGCCTCTGTGAATACGCCTGCCCGGTCCGGCGATGAGCTCACCACCTATCACGTTTAGAGGTCTAAAGAATATATTGTGAACAGTGGGTATATCCAGAAATGGAATATACCTAAGGTATAAAAGGCGTAAGTTTTTTTAAACCGTAGAATGTAGATAAATAAAAGTTCAGTCTCTGTCCGCTTAGCCTCTATAGTTAAGTGAATCTGCCAGTAACCGATATCGCACTAAACAATTTCATACACAATAATCCATCAGCCTGAACAGACTATCCTACGGTGAGTCACAAATAATATATTAAATCTTTTGCCAAGAAAAGTGATAACTTTATTGTCGAGTTGCCAGAAAAAATATTAATAACTCATACCTATACAACATGTAACAGAATAAGCGCAATTCCTGAAATTAGTTTGTTCAGTATTGACTACTTATTCGATTTCAGCAATTTTTAATATGTGTTAAATTTTTCAAAAAAAATAATTATCATATGAATTTAGTGCTTTCAATGGAAATCGTGCTATTATTAATCGATATTTAAGAAAATTGGTTAGACACAACTAAAGTTCGATTGTATCATACTTTTTTTATATTAATATACTTATTGGGGTGTATGAGGGATTGCGCTTTTTCTGTTACGGGTTGTATAAATATATACATGGTTTTATGCGCAGTGATAGGCGATAGCCTTTCGGTTAAAGAGCCTGCTTCACATGATGAAAATCAGTGAGGCTTGGGTTCAAATCGTGGCATATACCAATGAGTTTTTAAAAACTTACGTACATATTCATCACTAGCTCGACGGTGAAGGAAAACATCGTGATGAAACCCGTAGGTCCCAGAATTAATTCTGAGACATGTGTAAACAGACCCGGTCCGGCCATGGGCTCACCACTACGTCAAAGAATATCTGGTGAAAAAGTGGGTAGGTATATCCAGAAATACCTCTGCCTACCCCCTCGGTGATATAAGGCGTGAGATTAATATTTTTATTTTTTTTATTGAGATCGTCCTTGCATGAGTCTCGGGTTCAAATCCTGATGAGGGCATTTACCAATGAGCTCATTGGTAAATGCCCTCATCAGGATTTGAACCCGAGAATAGAAGGAAAGATTATTTCCTGGCATGTACCAATGAGTTTTTCAAAAACTTACGTACATATTTATCACTAGCTCGACGGTGAAGGAAAACATCGTGAGGAAATCCGCAGGTCCCAGAATTCGTTCTGAGACTTGTGTAACAGGGCCCCGGCGATGAAGTTACCACCTGTGAGGTTATGGGCTCAAAAATACACATGTGAAATTTTCCTCACGATGTTATCCTCCACAGCCGATCCAGTCTACAATCTACACAATATTATAAAGAGGAAATATTTGTGTTTTTTATGTTTGTGACGAATAAACTCAAAAACTACTGGACCGATTTTAAAATTCTTTCACGAATTGAGAGCTACACTATCCCTGAGTAACATAGGCTACTTATACTTTATTTCCTTATTCCCACGGGAACGGGAACTACGCGGGTGAAACCGCGCAGAACAGCTAGTTGAATTATAAAGAGGAAAGATTTTATTTTTTCTTTCTATTGAATGGGCTCCGAAATGCATGGACCGATTATAAAAATTTCTTCACCAATTGAAAGCTCACTTTTTAGGGAGTAACGTGTGCTATAATTTTCCCACGGGAACGGGATTTAGCCGGGTGAAATCGCGAAGAACAGATAATTGCAAATATGTACGTAAGTTAGTTCAAAAACTCATTGGCCCTCACAAGGATTCGAACCAAGCATCAAAAATAAGGCTGGCTCCCTATAACCACAATTCTATATCTACTCTTAGGTACTAGTAATAAAAGCTTGTATTATAAACTAAACTACATACTACTTGCCCAGTTACATAACTGTACATGGATGGCGGCGATCAATACAGGATGTTCTGTCCTTTTCAAACCACCTTCCTTCTCTTTCACTCTGAATACAACCTTCGAAGCAAGCTCGTTGATGGCACTTTGATCTTTATAGTTCTTATTACTTAGGTCATAGGAGCTAAAATCGAATAATCAATAAGTAGAGTTTATCTTCATCTACACTAATAAAGAGGGAAGATTTGTATTTTGGTGTTCTTGTATTTTTGTATCAAAAACTACTAGACTGATTTCAAAAATTCTTTCACCATCAGAATGCTACAATATATTGAGTAACATAGGCTATATTTTTTTCCCGTATTCCCACGGGAACGGGAACTAGGTGGGTGAAACCGAGCAGAACCGCTAGTAACGAATAAACTCAAAAACTACTAGACATTTTTCAAAAATTCTTTCACCATTAGAATGCTACAATACCCCTGAGTAACATAGGCTACATTTTTTCCCTTATTCCCACGGGAACGGGAACTACGCGGTTCAAACCGCGCAGAACCGCTACTTACCTAGGTATATGTATATAAGCGAGTTGCTAGTTGGCGAAAAATCTGAAATAACCTACGCAACATAATAGGGTTGTGTCCTACCTAGTCAAATCAGTTACTTTTTACGATCTGTCAAAACGAAATTTTACTATGGAAAATGTACTGAAATAGCAAACCGTGACGTCATAGTTTGTAGTAGTTTTTTTGATTGTTTTATTATTTTTAAATTTGCTATAATTGTAAATTAAAATCGAAATACATATTTTGAGGTGTTTTGGGATAATCTTTTTAATGTATGACTACTCGCAATTTAATTTCGATGCTGTCAACTACCCAATTCTCTGATTATCGTTTGCCTCTGCCCTTGAGTTTATTGCTGGTAACCTACTGCATTTGGAACCAGCAACTCGTCGTTAGAATTAATTCTGAGACCTGCGGGTTTCCTCACGATGTTTTCCTTCACCTAATATGTACCTACGTAAGTTTTTGAAAAACTCATTGGTACATGCCAGGATTCGAACCCAAGCCTCACTGATTTTCGGTGGCTCTTTAACCGTAAGGCTATCACTGCTCTTTTTAATTATTTTCTGTAGGTATAAAAAGTACACTTAGAAAGGTCAATAGGTACCTAGTCTAATAACATGGCACGCTAACTAAACTCGTAACTAGTCCATAAATCGAACTAAATGCACATTCGAAAAACGTGACCCTCTGTCTGAGGCACTCTGATAAAATAGATCAAAGGATCGAGTGTTATCTCAATAATTTCAGTGGAAATTCCGAGCGGATGTTTTTAATCATAACTTCTGAAGATAAAGAGCATCTTTCAGCTGAAAAATGGCCAAGCGCGAGTAGGTTACTTATATATACTTATGGTGGTTACGTAGAATTTTTTTAATGTATTTCTTTTAAATTGAAAGTCCCGTATTTAGCGTAGTCAAGCGTAGAAACAGCTAGACTTGTCTTTTTCAGCTACTTCCACAGCTTGATGTCATATGGCATTCTACTGTGGGGGAATGCTGCTGATGTCCAGAGAATATTTATTTTGCAGAAACGAGCCATTCGTGCAATTTATAAAATGGGGTCTAGGATGTCTCTAAAGGAAAAATTCAAGGAAATTAATATACTGACACTGGCGTCACCGTATATTTACGAAAACGTATTGTATGTTAAAAAGAATATATCACTTTACAAAAAAAATTGTGACAGACATTGTATAAACACTAGAAATAAGAATGAACTGGCTGCTTGTGTTAGTCGATTATCTAAAGTTACCAAATCCTTTAAGGGTCAATGTAAGTATACGTTTTTACAATAAGATTCCCATTGAATTACAAAATTTGCCTCTTGACCAAAATGCATGGGATTAACCGACGCGACGCTATGTAAGGCTATTAATTATAATTATTATTGTAAACGATATTTATTAGTAAGACATGAGATTAAAAAGAGCTGCTCTTGAGTTTCTTGCTGGCTCTTCTCGGGGTACTGCATTCGGAACCAGCAGCTCGTCGGTGGAGATGGGCTGCTGTTTGCATTTAGCCAATCTTCATGGACGAGTTTAGAGTGCCTGTTACTATAAAATATTGACGTTTCTAAGTGTATATTTTATACCAATAGAAAATAAACGATTTTGAATTCTGAATTTTGAATTTTTTAAAGCGCTCGCTTCTCATTCGTGAAGCTCTTGTTCGAGTCCTGGCATGTATCATTAAACTTTTTTAAAAAAAGCTTACCTACTTCTCGTATTCATAACATCGTTAGTTTTTATTAGTTCCCTGATTATCGTTTGCCTCTGCCCTTGACTTTCTTGCTGGTTCTTCTCGGGGATATGGGCTGCTGTTTACATTTAGCCAATTTTCATGAACAAGTTCAAAGTTCCTTATTAGTAGACGATAATACGGAAATAAATCCATTTTCATTTTTCATTTTTTTTCGTTTTATAAAATTCTTGACGCGTAAAACTTCGTAATAGTTTAAGAAAACTTTCCTGCCCGCAAGTAAATAAATAAAAAATAAATAAATAAAATCTAATTTATTCCAAGAAAATGGCATGTATCATTAAGCTTTTTAAAAAAAGCTTACCTACTTCACGTATTCATAACATCGTTAGGAATCACGCAGGTCTCAGAATAGATTCTGAGGCATTGTCATTCGAGAATAATCCTTATTATTTTGACACCTATAGGTAGCAGCAAAATTACTATGTTACAAAAACGTGGCGGTTTTTTTTGACATTTGAGCCAGTCATATTTTTAATTTCGCCATGTTTTTTTTTACCTAATTATTGGTCGATACATGGTCGATACGATAACAATGAAACAGATAGGTACATAAAAAGTCTGGCCGCTATCCAAACCATTTAGCGAAGGATCCTAATAAACAAAAAAAAATCTATTTTTTCCACAGATGACAAAGACAACCATATTGTTCACCCTCATAGTGGGCGTGGCCGCCTTAAGGGTAGCAACTTGCGCCGTCCAATCAGCAGCTGGCATCCCAGACGACCAGCCAATCGAATACCGCGAAGATAACGCGGGAAAGAGAAGGGTGGAGACCCCCGAAGTGGTTCTACAACTGAAATACGATAGGGGAGAGCTGAATAAGATATATTTGGCTCAGTTCAGGAAGGAGAGGGATTCGTGGATGCCCTCAGTGCCGATTCGGACGAATCTGTGCGCGGACCTCTGCCACGCAGGTTTTTTTTTTATTTGGCTGTTTGTGTTGGTTCCTTTGCGTTTTTCGTTTTTTGTTGGCAAATACATTTTTTTATACAGCCAGGTTTTGTGGTTTTTGTGAATTTAATATTGTGGTTTGTGTGGAAGTGGTTTTTGTAGAGCTTTGTTTATTCTTTTGTGGAATTCGGGAAGAGATGACACTATTTCAGCAGGTAAGCGAGAATAGTACATTATGGTACAAGTGAGTAAAGTTGGTGATTACCGCTGAGGCGCCATTGAGACCCGAGCCGTAGGCGAGGGTCATAAGAGAGCCGAGGACGGTAATCATCAATACACACGTGTATCATACGACGTTTTTCAACACACTTGTGAATAAATAATACTAAAAAATCATTTTAAAATAATCATTCGCAATGGCGGGGAAAATTAATTGGTTTTCCAATTTTTTATTTATATAATTTGGAAAAGGCAAAAGGATCTAGGCCCATACAGCCTCGTTTTCCTATGCGCTCGCATCTTACAATGGCGATCGGCCATGGACTAAAAAAATTAGGTTTCTTTTTCTTTGGTTTGTCGTGGATAGCGTTTTAGCCACGTACAAAATGGGGTATTTAAAGTTTTTACAGAGAAAACCAAAGTTATATTTGAGTGAAAGTTTTGTTTATTAAACACGTACAAGTTGAAATGATCTATTTAAATACGAAGTTGCATGAAATGAGCAAGCCATATTTGTGTATTAATTTATTAGTACGATTGAATACGATCTTTTTTGTATCGAAACTTTTTTAAGAACAAAGCAACTCTAGCAACAAAATTGAAAAAAAAAATCTATAACTCACTAGTGAATAATAGCAAACAAAAAGTCTCAGTTTGATTATAGGTGTCATTATGTGCCTAATTGCAGTGAAATTAGAGCCACTTTATGAGCAAGTGTGTTGAAAAAAACCTTTTCAACACACTTGCTCATAAAGTGGCTCTAATTTCACAAAAAAACCTTTTCAACACACTTGCTCATAAAGTGGCTCTAATTTCACTGCAATTAGGCACATAATGACACCTATAATCAAACTGAGACTTTTTGTTTGCTATTATTCACTAGTGAGTTATAGATTTTTTTTTTCAATTTTGTTGCTAGAGTTGCTTTGTTCTTAAAAAAGTTTCGATACAAAAAAGATCGTATTCAATCGTACTAATAAATTAATACACAAATATGGCTTGCTCATTTCATGCAACTTCGTATTTAAATAGATCATTTCAACTTGTACGTGTTTAATAAACAAAACTTTCACTCAAATATAACTTTGGTTTTCTCTGTAAAAACTTTAAATACCCCATTTTGTACGTGGCTAAAACGCTATCCACGACAAACCAAAGAAAAAGAAACCTAATTTTTTTAGTCCATGGCCGATCGCCATTGTAAGATGCGAGCGCATAGGAAAACGAGGCTGTATGGGCCTAGATCCTTTTGCCTTTTCCAAATTATATAAATAAAAAATTGGAAAACCAATTAATTTTCCCCGCCATTGCGAATGATTATTTTAAAATGATTTTTTAGTATTATTTATTCACAAGTGTGTTGAAAAACGTCGTATGATACACGTGTGTATTGATGATTACCGTCCTCGGCTCTCTTATGACCCTCGCCTACGGCTCGGGTCTCAATGGCGCCTCAGCGGTAATCACCAACTTTACTCACTTGTACCATAATGTACTATTATACATCTATCTACAGACTAGTCATCTACTAAAACAAGGAGCTTTACTTTTTTTATTCATCAAATCGTGCACCTAACAAAATGTACCTGTCTATTTGTTGATTAACCTATTAAAATAAAAAAAAACACTAAAATTAAAATCGACATTTCTTTTACGAACTGGAGAGGATAGAGCAAGCTATAAACATTATGATTATATACAACTGATAAAAATACTTACATCAAAATAAATAAATAATAAAAAAATTAAAAAACCTGTAGGTACCCACCTACAGGGTTAACTAAAATGTATCTACCCCCCTTATTTATGTACACAGCTTGTATAAATAGAGGTAGCCCATTAAAGGAGGTCAGATCCGATCACCGATCATATTCGATGTCGACTCTCGACACGAGCAACATCTTTCATTCTTCAGCCCTCATCGTCCTCGACCTCGCTTAGTGGCAGTCACCATCGCTGCCTCTAAAAACCTATGAAACCACCTAGTTAGGAAGCTAACAAACATAACATACCTACATTACCTACCTAAACACAAATAAATTGTCGAAAAAAATCGCATGTAGGTACCTAATACCTACACAATTCGAAAATAAAATACCTATTTAGAAATGTTTAAATATACCTACACTAACGTCTTTTATAATTATTATTGTTTATTAAATAAATAAATAACCCACGTCTTTTTATTTACCTACCTACAAACAAACGCGTCGCTAAACCCGTCTATACATTATGTAACAGAATAAGCGCAATTCCTGACCTACGTTATCGATTTCAGCTATTTTTAATACGTGTGTGTTAAATTTTTCCGAAAACTGAATTACTTAGTACCTACCTAATAGCTGCATTGAATATTAGACACAACTAAAGTACGAAGGCATTACATTTTTTTTATATTAATATACTTACTAATTGGGGTGATGAGGAATTGCGCTTATTCTGTTACGCGTTGTAGCGTGTGTCAGACTCGTACCTACCCAAGTAGCACAAGTAGTATTATAAGAGACTACTTTAGGTGTAAGTCGGAACTTTAAGTGTTAATAAATACTTATTATTGTTCAAGCGTGAACTTAGAGCTGCTCATTACGCTTTAGCCTGTATAATAGCATCATAAAAGCTGGAACGGATACTATTGTTACGGGATCACAGTTAGTAGAGACTTCAAAAATGCCTTCTTACAGCCTCTAGCGTTTTTATTCCATTGGTTGGTTAAGAGCATTTAAGTGGTAGTAAAAGATGATAATTGCTTTTTATAGGCGTATAACTATACCTCTGAATTGCTACCATCCTCTAAAGATCTCTGTGAACTACTGTACAGCCAACAACTTTAGAGTGGTGTACACCTAGAGTGATTTAACGCAAAAAGTTGATGTAAATCATAATAAAACCATTAAAAGCTGACAGACTGCATGTTGGTTCACTTCAACTATTGTTTACGGGAATAAGCATACTACAGGAACAGTTGTGAACTTTTGTACAGACCTAGTCGTTAATTCAGAATTAAAACAGTGCACATGGGTTCCATATGAATATCGCCATTTTGACTACATATCCGTATCAGATAGTTTTTGTTTATGTTTTTATTAATGATACTGTCTTTAATTGAACGTTAAATATACACTTACTCTAATATAAAATACTAAGCATGCGTAAAACTTTGTAGAATTTTATGTAAATTACTCAAAAATATGTACTTCAATATTTTACCGTATTGTATTTTTCACAATATTTTTAATTAAAACTAGATATTTTCAAGGCGCGTAAAAATTTTGCTATGAAACTATATAAATATTCACAATGAACTTGCTTTCCCAACTGTTTTTCCATACTATTAAAAGATTATCTAACTGAGAAAACATAATTCCACCATTAATAAAATTCACCCTTCACCCAATCATTATCGGCGCACCAACTTAAAACAGCTGACAAAATAAAATAAGTTTATAAAAACGCATAGAAGTTCACGTGGATATATAGGACTATGATTTTTGAGTGCCTAGTCTATAAAACAGTACATTCCTATCCTGTTAAACAGCTGATAAACAGCCTTGTAAACTATTATAATGGTGACATAATGCTGATATAATGCCCTTATGCAGAAATGTGAACAAAATTAGAACTAACGGCTGAATAATTTGTGCCCATTTAAGAGTTATATCAGCATTAACAGCGCTCTTAACACCCTTGTAACACTGTCTTGTACAGCTCTTAATTTCCGTGTTACACCTAAAGTGGTCTCTTATAATGCTACTTGTGCTACTTGGGTACGTATCGACACTTTTCGTACTTTTAAAGAAATATCTAAATAAAAACGCAATATATTTCAATTTAAATGTTCATGTTTAGATGGATTTTTGCAAATTTCAAAAAAATCTGTGCTTAGAGATATCGTTTTATTTTTCACAAACCTATAACAACTTATTTATTCACACAAAGTTGTTTAAAATTTTTCATAATTTTCTTGCCCTTTTCCCATTATTAGCCTGCACACTGCGTTTACTCCATCAATTTAACATCAACCGTCACATCTTCATTTACTTCCTCCACGTATCCTTCACACAATCGATCCATTGTTTTGTTGTGTGCATCTGGATTGAGGGCCCACTTTTCAAATTATTGCGAAACGAAATGATACTTACAGGGCATTTACTTAAAATTTTGTAAAACCTAAAGCAAAGATTCTTAAATTTCTTAAACGTGAATCAAAAGAGTTATGGTCAAATAGCTTGGGCCCTCAATCCTGACGCCTGCATAAAACGGCATAGTCGAATCTCAGAAAGTACTATCCCTGGGATAATAATTTTTATTCGAGTATTTAGTTAGGAATTTCTTAAATACATTAACAAATTGTCAAGTCTTAAGAATGCGACAATACAGATTTATGGCGGTTTAGCTTGGGCCCTCAATTCATCAATTTTGATATTGTAGAATCAGCAAAAAATATGAGTTTTTCTAAGGAAAGATATTAATACGACTATAATATATTTGAGTTCCATATCTCGGAAAATTTGTTAAAAAGAAATAACGACACAAAAGTTAATTGTTAAAAAGTTATTGAAATTCGTATTTTTTCAAAACGTCTGAACTGAGGGCCCAAGGTTTTTGTCAGTATTGACTAGGCTAAGCCTTCTACACTACCGCACTTTAGGCTAAGTATTTTAACAAATTTTTAACTAAAAGGCTACAAAGCGTCCATTCTTCTAAATGCCGTACTTTAGGAGAAAATTGATTTTCGATGTTTTATATGAGAAAATTCAGTAGGGTGACCATAATGTTTATCGTAAGTATAAACAAGTATTCGTTGTGATCATGTAAGTAGTATTTTGAAAAGCGCAGATACAATATATATAATTATACAACGCGTAACAGAAAAAGCGCAATTCCTCATACATCCCCGTTAGTAAATTAATATAAAAAAAGATGCAATCGAACTTTAGTTGTCCAATTTTCTTAAATATCGTTCTATAATAGTACGATTTCAATAGATAGCATTAAATTCAGCTATGCTAATTCATTTTTCGGAAAAATTTAACACATATTAAAAATAGATGAAATCGAATATGTAGTCGATACTGAACAAACTGATTTCAGGAATTGCACTTATTCTATTACATATTGTATATAATATATAAAGCTCGATATAATTTTATACAATTAGCTGTGCTGTGCCTTCACCTACGTATGCGTGGAAAAATAAAATAAGAAAGTGCCAATAATCAATGAAATTATGTATTGGACGTATTAAAATTATGACCCTGTATATTAACAACTAGCAGTGCCTTGCGGTTTCATCCGCGTAGTTCCCGTTCCCGTGAAAATACGGGAATAAAATATAGCCTTTGTTACTCCCTGATAATGTATCTTTCCATTGGTAAAAGAACTTTTTAAATCGGTTACGTGGTCTAGGCCTGTTCCCGTGGGAAAATTATAGCACATGTTACTCCCAGAAAAGTACGCTTTCCACTGGCAAAAGATTTTTTTAAATCGGTAAAACCGATAGTATCGGAGCCTTTTTAATACAAAAAATCTAAACATTCCTCAATCCAGTATATTCCAGTTCCCTTGGGAATATCAAAAAAATCCTTCATAGCGGTTGTCTACGACATAGAAGACGCCTACATAACATATTAGAAATTGCGGGTGCCCATCGGCGTTGCCTGCGCGGATCCGGTTTATTCCCGTTCCCGTGGGAATTTCCAAAAATCTCTTCATAGCGGTCGACTACGATTTCTTTTTTCACCTGTTTTTATATTTTCCCGTGCGAATGAGATATTTTTCTGGAATAAAAAGTACCCTAGATGTTGACCCGGGTATTCAGTTATATCCATACCAAATTTCATCAAAATCCGTCTAGTAGTTTTTGCGTGATGCGTGCACAACCAGACAGACAGATATAGACAGACAGACAGACAGACACAAATTTAAAAAAAGTTGTTTTGGTATCTATATCAATAATTATATAGACTAGATAAAATAGACTCATTAAAATTTTCAAAAAACATTTCATATACAGCCACGGCCCCGTTAGAGTTTTGTTTTATGTATAACATTTTTACATATTTAGCTTACAAATAAGGGTAACCTTAATTTGTTTTTAACAAGAAAATAAAAATAATATGAAACCCTGACAAAATCTTTATTCTTTTACATTATAATCTGCCAAAACATATGAAATAGTATGTATATAATTATACACACACCGGCACAATTAGCGGAACAGAAAAAAAAGGGAGTATTTACGCATTTTTGCGTGTTACTGGCCGGCTAAACAAGCTTTTTTTAAATTTGGGTTTTAATTTAAAAATGGAATACTAAGCGACTGCCCTTTTTTTCATTCTTTTGTTTTAATTTTCATTGATTCATTTTTTCCACCGCTTGTCCGTTTTTAGAAGGTTCGTGAATTCCATTTGAAAAGCTTTGAATTGCAGTTTTTGAGGCTTTTGAGTTTTTTCGCATATTGATAATTTACGAGCATCTAATTATGCCTGATTTAACGCCATCAGAAATCATTAGGGCAGATCAAATGAGGAGAAATGGTCAAACCTACAGATCGATTGCCAGAAGCCTTCGTCGATCGTTATCAACGATTTATCGTAGCATCCAACGATACAGATTGACGAATGCTCTAGTGAGAAGGAGAGGACAAGGCCGGAAAAGGTGTACTTCAAGGAGGGATGACCGTTTTCTCCAACTTCAAGTCCGACGGAACAGGAGACTAACGGCGGTGCAGGCTCGAAATTTACTGGAAGAGGTACGAGCAGTAAGGATGAGTGAGCGGACAGTTCGTAGAAGATTCGAAGAAGTGGGTATAGGCTCGTATGTGCCCGCCAAAGCCCCAAAACTTGAGAGACATCATCGCACAAACCGTCTACACTTTGGTCGTGAACATCGTGATTGGGACTTCGACGACTGGGGACAGGTTCTTTTTACTGATGAATGCAGAGTTATGTTAAATCAAATTGATGGAAGGCAGCGAGTATGGAGACGCAAAGGAGAACGGTATATCCAGTCTAATTTTGAAAATACAGTTGCATATGGCGGCGGTTCAATTATGGTCTGGGGAGGAATATGTTTAGGAGCTCGTACGGAGTTAGTAGTGGTCGATGGCGGGAATCTGAATGCTGATCGGTATATCAGGGAGATTTTAGAAGAACATGTTGTGCCATTTGCCCCCTTTATTGGTAACAACTTCATTCTAATGCAGGATAATGCTCGGGCTCACAGTGCTCGCACAGTACAGACATACCTAAACCATGTTGGTATAACGGTGATGGAGTGGCCAGCACGGTCCCCCGATATGAACCCTATAGAACACGTCTGGGACTTGCTAAAGAGGAGTGTAAAGTCAAGAATGCCCCCTCCCAATAATCTCAACGAGTTGCGAAACGCATTACTTGAAGAATGGCAGAGGTTGCCCCAAGAAACCATTGATAACATCATCCGCAGCATGCCCAGACGGATGGAAACCCTCATCAGAGCACGAGGAGGAAACACTCGATATTGAACAGTCATTGAAATTGTTGTTAAACTTTGGAAAATCTTGAATTTTCTGCTGTTTCTCTATAATTAAAAATCGAAGAAAAATGCATTTTGTTTAATTTAATTTTTATTTTTATAAAATTTTAAGTATGGTGTTACAAATGAATGTCAAAACATGTTAATTTAATTGTTGTTTCATTTTAAATAATATATTGTTTAAAAATTACATTCATTGTTCTAAATTCCCTCTTTTTTCTCCTTTTTTTTTCTGTTCCACTAATTGTGCCGGTGTGTGTATTATACTATCACTAATATGAGTCAAAACCCGAAATACACAGCAAAATGAAAATTAAACAAAAAACATGACGGGGACGCGCGTACGTCAGGCGTCAAAAATACGAATACTATGATAACCATTTAAATAACACCCTATAGTAATTATTGGATCACACAAAACGTAATCGCTTCCGGCAACAACTTATGAAATATCTTATATGAGGGTACATGCTGATTTGTCTCAAAAAAGTAACAAAATCATATACACCCTACTGAATTTTCTCATATAAAACATCGAAAATCAATTTTCTCCTAAAGTACGGCATTTAGAAGAATGGACGCTTTGTAGCCTTTTAGTTAAAAATTTGTTAAAATACTTAGCCTAAAGTACGGTAGTGTAGAAGGCTTAGCCTAGTCAATACTGACAAAAACCTTGGGCCCTCAGTTCAGACGTTTTAAAAAAATACGAATTTCAATAACTTTTTAACAATTAACTTTTGTGTCGTTATTTCTTTTTAACAAATTTTCCGAGATATGGAACTCAAATATATTATAGTCGTATTAATATCTTTCCTTAGAAAAACTCATATTTTTTGCTGATTCTACAATATCAAAATTGATGAATTGAGGGCCCAAGCTAAACCGCCATAAATCTGTATTGTCGCATTCTTAAGACTTGACAATTTGTTAAAGTATTTAAGAAATTCCTAACTAAATACTCGAATAAAAATTATTATCCCAGGGATAGTACTTTCTGAGATTCGACTATGCCGTTTTATGCAGGCGTCAGGATTGAGGGCCCAAGCTATTTGACCATAACTCTTTTGATTCAGGTTTAAGAAATTTAAGAATCTTTGCTTTAGGTTTTACAAAATTTTAAGTAAATGCCCTGTAAGTATCATTTCGTTTCGCAATAATTTAAAAAGTGTGCCCTCAATCCAGATGCACACTGTTTTGTTTACCCTTCTTCGTATAAGTATAACCTTCTACATTCATCATCCTACAGTTACTTATTAAGTCATCTACAACACGTCACAGAATAAGCGCAATTCCTCATACACCCCAATTAGTATATTAATATAAAAAAATAGCATGCATTCGCACTTTAGTTTAGTATAACCAAATTTCTTAAATAAAGATTAATCAGATTTATAGTTTAAAATGTTGTATTGTATTTTATCAATTAGATAATAAAATAAAAACCAACTAAATTAAACACAAGATCAATAATATTACGGTTTCCATAATATATAGCTCTAAATTAAGTTGTGCTAATTTAGGGTGAGGCCAAACGAGCGTAATTTCGGTTGCAGAATTTCGGTTGCAGAAATTCGTTTCATATAAAACTTCAACTCATTTTGCGTCACCGTGTGAATCAAATAGGACTTTTATATGAAACCGAATGCAACAGAATTTCTGCAACCGAAATTCTGCAACCGAAATTACGCTCGTTTGGCCTCACCCTTATTATTCGGAAAAAATTTGCACGTATTAAAATTTGCCGAAATTGTTTACGTGCGCTCATTCTGTTACATATTTTATAACCTTTCACGTCGTATTACAGTGAAGTCTATAAGGGTTCCTGATTTACTTTTGAAATACAGAACCCTAAACACAAACCATTCCCCAGGATTGGGAGGTGCATCGTGCGGGAACGGATGCGAAAAGATGCTGCCAGTGGGGCTGCAAAGCGCGTTGCTCACGAATGGGACCGGCGCGGACGCTTTCGGCGAACCACGTGTCGAGGTCTGCCCTACACTCTGCGAGAATCAGCTGGGTGAGTCAAGTAAAGGCTGATTCATGTTACACCGGGGCGGGTCCGGGCCGTTCCCCGTCCGGGGCACGGTCAACATCTACAGTATACTTTTGGTATGAAGCGCGGGCCCGGACGGGGCACGGCGTCGACATGTCGAGGCATATTCTTAAGATGATTCACCCCAGAGCAGTGATAGCCCGGACGGTTAAAGAGCCGGTCGAAAATCAGTGAGGCTCGGGTTCGAATCTGGCATGTACCAATGAGTTTTTCAAGAAACTTACGTACATATTTATCACTAGCTCGACGGTGAAGGAAAACATCGTGAGGAAACCCGCAGGTCTCAGAATTAGTTCTGAGACATGTGTAAATAGACCCGGTCCGGCGATGGGCTCACCACCTATCACGTTTAGGGGTCCAATGTATCTCGTGAAATGTGGGTATATCCAGTAATGGAATACCTCTGCCTACCCCCTCGGGGATGAAAGGCGTGAGTTTTTTTTTTTTTTATGATTCACCCCGGACGGGGCACGTCCGAGCCCGGACGGGGCAAGCGAGAGCGGTCAATAAGCGATAGAGAGGCACGATCAGCCTAAGCAATCATCAGTTTTGTTATGACTTTATCACGTAAAATTATCGTCCCTAAACAGAATTAACTAATTTTTTTGAATGATTTAGGTCATCCCTTGTGCAACTGCGCAAGCGACGTAGAGGTTATGCCCTACGCAGACTGGGGCGCCGTATGCGCAGCTTTCTGCATCAGCGACCGCTACATGCTGGGAGGTAAGTCTTCACACAGATACACAGACATCTTTAAACTGGTCTCTGCTAATACCTATACTATGTTATAAAGAGGAAAGATTTGTATTTTTGTATGTTTGTTAATAATAAACTCAAAAACTACTAGACCGATTTTAAAAATTCTTTCACCAATGGAAAACCACAATATCCCTGAGTAACATAGACTATATTTTGTTTCCGTATCCCTACGGGAACGGGAACTACGTGTGTGAATCCACGCAGAACCGCTAGTCTATACATATAGTAAACTGGTTTAACAGGACCGTGTCTAGAGGTAAAAATTACCGGCATTATACCTAGAAACTTTTCTTTGTTTGCTTTATACATACTCGTAAGTTCAAAAGAATTTTTTTTAATTGTAATTAATTTTTTCTATAGGTTGCCCCCCCTGCGATGAACCCCCCACCCCCTCGACGGAGCTGACTTCCGGCCGCGTTTTAGACACCACTGACGGCTGGGTCGCATGGTGCAACGTCCAATGCAAACAAGGACAGGGCGGGGCAGCTTGCAACTGCAATCGCAGTCCCTTGCAGTAAGCCTGCACAAATATCGACATTATTCTGCACTTCTCGACTCAAAAATGTTCAGGGATAACTTATAATGTTCATCAACTTTATTTGTTTAGTTTCTCTTCTTTTTAGACTCAAAAATGTTCATGTCCACCTGTAAATGATCACGGGAATAACGTAAAATGTTCATGGATCGCTGGGTGGTATGTTGCAATGTAAGCAAGCTGGACAGCGCGGCCTGCAACTGCAGTAGGTACGCCTTGAGACATTTCGACGATAATTCTACACCTTTCTACAGATTCGAAAATGTTTAAGAACGAGAACGAGATATAGTAAAAGATGAGTCGATGGTGTTGTAATGTTCATTACAAGGTAGGAAGAAGGAGAGCTGCTAGCCAACTATGTCTGCAATAAATGCTTACGTTTAAAAAAATCTAGACACACTATATTAAGGCTTGTAACAGTAAATGTTCACGTTTGCGACAAAAATGATCAAAACTGTTAGGGAACAAGAACGCAACAAAGTCAGAACTGCATTTTTTTCTATCTTTTTTCTCCTTTTTAAGAATCTATCTTTTTCGTCTTTGTTGCCACGTGTTAACTTTAATAATTTTTTGTTTGAAAATAATATATGAAATTCATATTTATCGAAAAAAGCATGACCAGTAATTCGTTGACATTAGTTAGGTGTATAAGTATTAGTTAAGTTGAGATTTATTCTTAAAAAACATACCACTTACAATAATAAGTATCACTTACGTATTTCAATCGATTTATATCTTGTTGTAGTGTGTACATGGCGTATGACGTAATATTATCTTGGAAAAGATTAAAAATATATTTTTAGTACTTTAAGGACATATTTAATCGTGAAAAAACTTATTAGAAGTTGCACACTTGATGAGGTTCTACCAAAATATCGAACATTTTCTAAGTAGGTCTTAGATAAAAGGAAAAGAGGAAGATACGGTATAGTCATAGAAATCATCGTTGACATTTGGACTACATACAACTACACGCGCAAATAAAAAAAGAGATAGAAAGACGTACTCGGGCACAAGCGCGAACGAGTTGACTACAACGAATTACGCTACTTGCACCTAATTTAAAGGATCCACGCGCGAGGCGCCGGTACCGTATCTTCCTCTTTTGCTTTTATCTAAGAAGTAGGTACATATTTGTAAAAATCTGAACTTATTTAACAAAATCCCTATGCCTACCAAACTTTTTTCTCTGTTTATTCTGCTTGTAAAATACCTACGCTGATAATACATATTACTGAACAACAACAACCTTACCTAGAAGGCGGATGCTTCTATCTAACCATTAACTTATTTTTTGTGACTGTTAAATATAAGATTTATTAAGAATACATAATTTCATTTTGGTAGAATCTTGTCAATATTTTTATTATAATAATAATTATATAAACTGTATTTATAAATTTTAAAAACAAAAGAATACTGTGTGAAAGACAATATAAAAGTAATATTTAGATTCGTAATAATGATGTAAAATGTATATTACATTTTAATATTTCTTTCATTTATTTTGATTAAATTTATTTCCGTATTTTGTTCTTTTTATTTTACTTTTTAGAACTACCAGTCAATTATTACCTATACTTGTGTTTGACTCCCTAAATTTTTCAATTTTAACGGTTATATAATATTTTTATATATCGAAGGAACGTAGTTTTATAAAATTACTAAAAATTAGAAAATTAGACTAAGTATTTTCGATTGCTAAGTTAGGCGTTATTTAAGTGATTGATAGGTACACATTTTCTTAATAATTCGTCATAATATTGATTTCTGTGACAAACTAAATAGCATAGCCAAACGCACAACAATGTCGTTTTTTCATTCAAATATTTATTATCAACCGGAAGTCATATAGGAAAGATAAAAAGATATAATTATCCGTAGAGAAACTAGAATAATAGAAGCTAGAATGATATGAATGATGAGCATCTAGCTGCTAGATGTTCATTTTTTTTTATGGTGGGCTAAGAAAGACTAGCCTGAAGGCAAAGACGTACGACCAAGGGTCCTAGGGACGAGCTTGCGCAGAAGATGCCTGTTCACTCGAGCCGTATAAGTTGCATGATAATATCATATTTATCATGATATCATGCAACTTAACTCGTAAGGAATTTTTAATTTTACATTTGTTTTCTCAATATTTTCAAACCTTCGTAAATCTTTTTAGAAAATCTTTCGCTAGATCCCATAAGATTGCATTTATTAGTTGTGAATTTAAATAGGTATATCTAAGACATTATCTGTAGGCTATTTCCGAGTTCATATAGTCCTTGACGGGTTATCTCGTAAGGAATTTTCAATTTTACATTTGTTTTATATTTTAAAATTATTTCACAGAGATTCAAAGGCGATTTTTAAAAACGTGTATACATATATCTACTAATGAAAATAAATCTGTTAAGTACATATTAATATTGATTAAGAATATGTAAAAAACTTTAACTATAAAAAATACTTACTTAAATATCTCAAAGAAAAAAGTTCTTCGTCTAAATTCACAATTAACACACAGCATAAATCAATCAAAAGTAAATTCAGTTTTTTGCACTGCCTAAATTAAATGGTTTAACGAATTTTTTTTAGACGGGCAAAATCTCCAGAGCAAAAGTGGTATGCACAATGACACTTGAAAGATTGGAGATACTTTATATAAAGAGTTCATAATCTGTTAGAGTCGCGCTTATTTTCATATCTGATAAATTTGTAATTATTTTTGACTTTTGAAGACTTTTTTGTTAGACGTTTTGGGATGCCGCAAAAAAACATTAAATAAACTATTTTTATTGTAATATTTTATCCCATAAGTTACACATGTAACTTATACTAATAAATAGCGTAATTGTCAAATAGTTGGTTTAGAAAATATTTAATATTTTTAAGAAATTAAGAAAATATATAAAATGCAAGTGTGTGAATGAAAGAGAGAAAAATGAATGCGTTGTTTCTTTTTATTTATTTGGAAATGAATTAAGATAATACGAATGAAAATTGTTGAAAGGCGCTGCAAGTAGTACCTAGGGAGGAAATTTAAAAAATCGGGTCCCCAATGTAGGTACTCGACGACCTTTGGTATTAAATAGGTAAATATTTAGCCTATGGGTTGTAGTTAATCTTAGGTTCAATACTTCTAAGATTTTGTAGTTTTACTCACCAAATCAAATAGAAATTCATTTATGTCTGTAGGTAAAAAACAAAATAGGTAAAGGCATACAAGTATAGGCCGTGCATACTTTTTTATTTTTTAAACAAGCTATAAATGACTGCAAATAACAACTGTCTGCTACTACAGTGTTATTAAATTTAGAGGCCTTGTCCGAGAACACAAATAATACCTATTGTTTTTAGCATATACCTACCTACATACAAACAGATTCTCCTTATTTGGGAACTTAATGTCAAACGGTCAATTATTATTTGTGTTTATTCAGACAAATTTTGATTCTAAGCAGGAAGGCAATTCTCGCAATCAAGATTGCTGTGTCTCCACAACAAAATCTCTAAATTCGACGTATTTTTTTCGAATATTGTATTCCCAAGCCGCTCGAATTGCTTCGACTGGTAATACTGGGAATACAATATTCGAAAAAAATACATTGATCTTCAATATTCTTTACTAGAGTAGAGATAGGTACAGTAAACTTAATTCAGAGATTCTTCGAGATTGCGTTTGATCCTGTGACTTCTAAGAGGTACGAGTTTTCTCCTATTATTTAAATTCGGCATTGTTCCCATATCGCGTGACCTTTTCGCGACCTCTAGTTTTATTTTTAATTTTCTATATGTACAGTTCTACCCCTTATTTTGGTCTACGCTCGCTAATTAGTCCACTCTCGGCTTTTAGTTGATTAATTGTGGCTGACTTTTGGTCAGTTCATCTTCTGAGTGACCATTGTGGATATTTAAGTCAAATCAAATACTTGTATTTTTAAAAAACAATGTAAGTAATTTTAATTTACAAGACAAATAAAGACAAAATATTTTAAAGACAAATACTAATAGTACCTATAGAAGCGGCTAATAAACTCCACAATAACACTTCCTATTAATAATACCCTACCTACACGTATTTTTTTCTATAACAAATAAAATAAGTACTTAAATCAAAGAGATTAAAATATAATAAGGCATAGAGGGGACAAAGCGAGGAAAATTTGAAATCAAAAGTTATTCCAAGTGGAATAACTCTAGTACAATTTCGACCGAATGACAGCTCGCGTTCATACTAACTGACTTATCAAGGACATGACGCTTAGGCTTCAAAGTTTTGTATGAAAATATTCCCAATGCCCCCTCTATGCCCTATTATATTTAAATCTCTTTGACTTAAATAAATAATCAGTAAAAATAGTGTGTAACTTGGCAGTTGAACTTGCAAGTGGCTGCCCA
Organism: Ethmia dodecea; assembly: GCA_963855545.1. Classification (NCBI taxonomy): domain Eukaryota; kingdom Metazoa; phylum Arthropoda; class Insecta; order Lepidoptera; family Depressariidae; genus Ethmia; species Ethmia dodecea. Next base: position 7,544,174 of record OY979463.1, on the reverse strand, counting down.
ATAACATTTTTAACCACCATTTGGCAGAATGGAGGCGGTTTGTCTGGGCATGTTCAGAGCAGCCAAGTTAAAACGGCTGTAACTGTACTAAGCTTGATATATTTTGCTTGATTATGTGCATGAAAGAAGGCCATCGATCTGAAAAATGATTTTAAGTCAATGACATTTTCTTAAAAATTTAAAAACTATAAAACGTTAAAAAAGTGTTTTTCATAAGTACCTATAGATCAATTCATTCAGTTTGTGCCGACATCAAAGAGATTCAAAATTTGATAGAAAAGTCTATCTAAACGTGAGTAGGTACCTAACTTGTTTGAACATTTCGATCGTAATCCCGAACGAACTTGGCCGACACTGCCGCCCGTAGATCGCGGCCTATAGGCCATAATTACAAATGCAGGTCTTCTTTGTCTTATCTATTATTTCTGATATCGATGGCCAGAGTGAATGGTAAGTCTTAGGATAGTATTTAACCAAGAATAATCGCAACAAACAATATCACAAAAGTCTTCCAATAGATTAAGGTTAGTATTATTATACCTAAGGTCAAAGTATTATCGTGTAGAATCATAAGTACCTAGACTACCTAGTTGTCTATCTAGTTAAAGGTAAGGATAATTAATGAATAAATTATTAGTAAGTACTTATCTGTATAGAGCGTATCTATTTGCAACAGACTTCTTTATCAATTCCACTGTATGTTTTTTTTATGTTTGTTACCTACCTCAGAACTTTCTTCTGGGACAACCGATTTTGATGATTCTTTTTTTATAAAGCTGGGGCTTACCGTGTGGTCCCATTTCAATTTGGTCCAGTTCTGACAATGGCATCCATGAGAAAACCATATAAGTTGAAGTCAATTTTTATATTAGTTGAAAGAGCAGTGATAGCCCTGACGGTTAAAGAGCCGGCCGAAAATCAGTGAGGCTCGGGTTCGAATCCTGGCATGTACCTACCAATGAGTTTTTCAAAAACTTACGTACATATTTATCACTAGCTCGACGGTGAAGGAAAACATCGTGAGGAAACCCGCAGGTCTCAGAATTAATTCTGAGACATTGTAAATAGATCCGGTCCGGCGATGAGCTCACCACCTATCACGTTTAGGGGTCCAATGTATTTAAAATATCTCGTGAAATGTGGGTATATCCAGTAATGGAATACCTCTGCCTAACTCGGGGATTAAAGGCGTGAGTTTTTTTTTTTTTATTTCAGTTTTTTACTCTTTAGAGTTCTACGTTCTGAAAGTTCTATGTTACACATTGGTAGCTACTGAAAGCAAATTGTTTCCCAAGATACAGGTGCTTAAGCCTTGTCTGGTGACCCCTCCAGGCGTATTCACGGAGCTTCGATATTCGATATTCGACTCGGAACCGGAAAATCTGTCGAAGAGGCTATTCAGAGGTGTCGCTATCGAAAACTAATGTCATATTTGACATAAGGATTCGGAAAATTTTCCATGGCTGTCAGAAACGCCTAGAATACAGTTTCCGAAGTCGATAGATTCTGAAAATTTTTCACTCTCTAAACAGTGTCGAGCCTCCGTAAATACGCCTGCAGCCACTGTGTTTTTTATGTGTAACTGGGAAATTTCTTTGATTGTGTAAAAACGCTGCACACAGTAATTCTTTAAGAAATAAAACTATTTTAATTGTTGTATACCTACTATCGACCCGCCCTTGCTTCGCTTCGGATTATATGATATAGAAAAACATTTCTCGTTTATCGCTCTTACTTTAGTGAAAACCGTAGAATCAAAAACCGTTGCGTTTAGAAGAAGTAAGCACAGAAACAGACAGAGTTAGAATGCGACTCTGTTTTATACCTACCTAGTATTTATCATCACTATACACATAGTAAAAACAAAGTCGCTTTCTCTGTCCCTATATACCTATTTATGCTAAAATCTTTAAAATTACACAACGGATTTTGATGCGTTTTTTTTTTAATTGATAGAGTGATTCAAGAGGAAGGTTTTAGTGTTAGCATTGCACCCGTGCGAAGCCGGGGCGGGTTGCTAGTAGAAGATAAAAAGAGTTCTGAATATTTCTCTTAAAGTAAGTAGGTAGTTTCTTTTAGCAGTTTATATTATGAGAATTAAGAAAACTAAATCCATTGTGTAAATATTTATGACTTTGGTAGATAAGTCAAGGTATCAGTTTTGTGGATATATGTCCAGACATCTCATTTTCGATGTACGTCAATTCTTTATTCTGTAAAACAAGATAATTATTATCTATGAAGCTATACTTCAGCTCAGCTCAGACATATAAGTACATATTATCTAGATTATCTTAGAATTAAAATAATCTGACATTATCTCAAACAATGCACTCCAAGAATCCAAGTTGAGAGGGGTCAATGGCTTTCATTACATATCTTAATATTTATGCACCTAAGTATATGTCGATAAATATTAGTTTTTCTTATATTTGACAGGCCTGTTGGCTCAGCTAGTAGTGACCCCGCCCGGCCCGGGGCCGACATTCGTGTGCATGAAGATGCCGTGTCTATTGGCTTCGTGTCTGGTCGTTTGTTGTTGTTGTTTATTTGTATTTATTGACGTGTGTTTATTAGTTGTTTAGTACCCATAGTACAGGCCCTGTCTAGTTAAGGACTGAATAAACGTGTGGAGATTGTGTCCCACTATTATTATTATTGTTTAGTCTAAATAGCATTGAAGCAGTGATAGCCCGGACGGTTAAAGAGCCGGTAGAAAATCAGTGAGGCTCGGGTTCGAATCCTGGCATGTACCAATGAGTTTTTCAAAAACTTACGTACATATTTATCACTAGCTCGACGGTGAAGGAAAACATCGTGAGGAAACCCGCAGGTCTCAGAATTAATTCTGAGACATGTGTAAACAGACCCGGTCCGGCGATGGGCTCACCACCTATCTCGTTGAGGGGTCCAATATATCTCGTGAAATGTGGGTATATCCAGTAATGGAATACCTCTGCCTACCCCCTCAGGGATAAAAGGCGTGAGATTATATTATTATTATTATAGCATTGATAAATATTAGTTTTTTCTATCTTTGTAACACATAAAAATTATGCTAGCACATAAGTTAATAGTTTATTCTATTACCTACCTAACTTTTAGCAATCTGTGTTAACTAGGTAAGTAGATATAGCAACTGTTCCATTTTTTTTAATGTAAAATTTTACATTGTTATATAATGTAGAACCAAAAATAGAACCATAAGACAAGTAAATGTTACTTTGTATTTACATAATTAAGTAAAAATGTACCGCAGTTACGCCTCTTAGGTACTAAAACGAAACATACCTATTCAAAAAACAAAATAACATAAATTAAATACCTACTTAACTATAAAATGTAAGTAGGTACCTACCGTTAGAGCGCTTTTTCTCTACATACCTATATGAAAATCGTACGCACAATTCTAATGTAAATAAAACCTACTTTTATAAAAACATATCTTATTCAAAAATAATAGAGTGATAGGGTTAGGTCGTGTGTGTCCCCCCCCTACTTTTAAATCAATCACATATACCGTATCTAGAAAATGAATATGAGTAGACTAAATACCTGCAATTCACAAGGTTGCCTAATAGATTGAATCGAGTGTTATTCCATCAATAAAAAAATGTACCTACCTCCTGTTGTCATATTCTCATATCGTTATAGGCTTGTAACTGCGTTTATCATATCGTGACGCCCCGGCTTCGCACGGGTGCAATGCTAATACTAAAACCTTCCTCTTGAATCACTCTATCAATTAAAAAAAACTGCATCAAATTCCGTTGTGTAATTTTAAAGATTTTAGCATAAATAGGGATATAGGGACAGAGAAAGCGACTTTGTTTTTACTATGTATATAGTGATGATAAATTCTAGGTAGGTACACTCTATCTATTAAAAAAAATCGCATCAAAATCCGTTGCGTAGTTTTAAAGATTTACACCCACTCGTAGAACATTCGCCTGTAATGTAACGTTAGATTTACATCACTGAGGGAGGAGAACCGAGCATTACAGTAGGTATATTTTGATACAACTTGTAACATCAATGCGCAACGGTTATCATACTACATTACAGGCGCATTCTCGTCAGTCAGGAAGGCATTATTATAACGTAATGCTCGACATCGAATCTAATGTTACATTGATTTGTGAGCATTTTATACACTTTCTTATTTCATTTACTATTACATTAATCGTTGCATTATGTAGCAAATACTCTACTCTTATAGAGTCTCTTATATCGATTCGCAAGCTATACACTTTTTCAAAATTTCTCTTTACACATTTAGTGCAAACAATGTGAGCATTCGCAGAATGCAGGCGAATGCTCTCGATGAGGGGAGCACCCTTATTATTAGATATTATTGTTTTATTATTTATTTAATTAATAAGCACACAATATATCGCACCTGAAATTAAAGACCGACACAACTCAAAAAAGTGAGTTTCGAGAAAACTCAAGTTAAAGTTTTGTCGTCCTTTTTGACCAAGTTCTGTTCCAAATTAGGGTATTATACTTATTTTAAAATTTTGCTTGAAGTGTACATTTCCGATTAAAATAACTTAAATTGTAGAAAACTAACAACATTATAAAGTTTTGAGGTATATTTGATTAGTACTTCGACTTGTGTCTATATTGCCCGGTTTTCAAAAATATATTTTGCAATGTGTCGTTTTAGCCTTCATTTTATAATTCAAGAAATGAAAAAGGAGATGTCCTAACTCAAAATATGACTATTTAGACAAACTTCGAAACACGAATATATAAAAAAAATGTGTATTAATTCAAAATATGCCTGTTATGACTACTTTCAATAACTGGGAAATTTAAAAATAGGTGTATCAAGTCAAAATGCAAAAACAATTATAAGAATGAATTCTTTATAATAAAGCAAGAAAAAAATTAAATGTTAACTTTTTAATGTTCAGAAATTAAAATCAGTATAAAATCTAAAATATACACTCCTACAATAACCAAAATACTCTGAATTTAAATAGGTTTTACCTACGAATATAACATTACGGTCATAATTAATAATACACGGTTATAATAGGTGTTCATTCAGTTTTTAAAAAGTAAATTTGAGTGATAATAATAATAAAAAAGGATTTTTTTTGCTAAAAAAGTAATTATCACAATAAAGTAAATCATAATGTTATCATCATAGTATTTTATCATCATCATTAATCTTGCAATAAATCCACTATTAGGACGATGTCAATCGGCAAATTGCAAGCAGAGATGTGTTTCCCATTTATGTTTCTCAATACATTCCATCCAAATCAGCGTCGTAAATTATCTTCTATGCATTCGTGAATAATTTATTTGGTTCTGGACTTGCTATATCAGCACTTCGATCGTCTTAGCATCCCTGCAGAGACTGCCGGACGGCAAAGTCGCAGGCTTTTTCATAGTCCGAAAATGCTATGTACAGTGGTTGATTGTAGTCCTTATACTTCCACGCTTCACGTAAGACTATCACGTAATAGCCCTTGAAAACAGTTAATAAATATTGGTTAGGAACTTGAAAAACAACCACGATATTCCTACTCCATGGCCTAGGAGTTCTCCCACAGTTCATAACGAAGTTTAAGACACATTGGTGTTTCTTGACTTTAAGAACTGTGATGTTATTCAGTCTTCACCAGGTCCTTTTCCATTCTTCAACAGTTTCGACAGCATTTCAATTTCATAAAATCTGATCTTCGGGAGATCATCCGTATAGTGGCGGGTCAGTGCTGCTCTATTATCATCATTAGGTACTGGCTTCCGGACAAAAATGCGAAGTGCACAACAGGCTATAAAAGTTTTCGATCTCAGCCAAGATCCCCAACTTGAAGACAATGGTTTTACCAACCCTTGTAAGGAACAGCGTTAGGTGGCTTGTACCCGATCGTAGAGCCCCAACATTGCTCAGTCGCTCATTCGATACGAAGAGTGTTGAGGTCAAAGTAATGTTTTCTGTCAGCGTTGTGGGTTTTATCAATGTCTCACTACTAAATATCAATAATAGGCTATTGATTTATCTTCCACCGAGTTCAGTCGCCTTTCATAAATAAACATTAGGTTAGAATTTTCCCCTGCTTGACCGATGCCCTTGGAAATCAGCGACACAATTATATATTTTTATTGTTTTTACTCAAACTAACAAATTATAATAAAGTAACATTCGCTGCTAATAAAGTAAAAATCGCTTGTTTAGGTCTCTATCTAGGTACTTATACTATAACTGTGCAAAACGGTTTGCTTCCATCATTAAATACAGTTTCATTTTCATAATTACTATGACTATTATGATGGTTGATCTTCTAATTAACCTGCAATTTATAAATACTATACTAAGTTTTATGACAGAAAACAGGTTATAGAGACACAAGTCAAAATAAGAAATCCTAAACACCGAATACTAAAAAGTTTGAAGTGGCATAACACAAAATTTTTTGCTAACAAAGAGACACAAATAAAAATAATGCACAGAAAATATCAGAAATCGTCAAGTACAAAAAGTTAAGATAGTCATAACTCAAAATAATCCCGAAAATTGTAAACATTTAACTAGTTTAAACAGGCATAATTTAAATTGTGTCTTTTTTGACTTTCTTACTGTTATGGAGGGACGGAGGTGGAATGCTCCTCCATCGTGAAAAGGGAAGATCTTCCGCCAGGCGAGGTGATCGTGCCTGGGGACCGCGGTCCAACGGTTGATGTTGGACAGTTGTATTTATACAAAGTCATTAGAAAACTCTGATAGCGCGGTTTAGAACTCGGCCGTCTATTGGCGCGTTCTATGTAACTCGGCCTTCTATTGGCGCGTTCTATGTAGTGTCGCTACATCGTTCTCAAATTCCGTCGCTTGCGCGTATTATTTCGTGTTGTGCCCCTGCGGCGCTTCCTTTTGGGACGGCGCATGCGGATCAACTAAGAAAGTCCTGTCTTCCCTTTCGGCTGGATGCAAATTGCGGCAAGTCAAAAGAGACATTTAGGTATGTAAAATTGCCTAGAATTCACGTATAATTATACGAGTTTTACCAGTCGAAAGAGAAAAATATAGCGGATTTTTTGATAATAAAAGGTCAATTTCGTCAAATTTGGAGTTGTGTCGGTCTTTGATTTCAGGTGCGATATATAACGTAAAGGCTGATTCATGTTACAATGGGACGGGCCACGTCCGCGCCAAATGTCGAGGCGTGTTGTAGGATGGTTCGCCCCGGACGGGGCCCGTCCCGTTGTAACATGAATCAGCCTTTATATGCGTTGCCCCACGAAACTGTGTCAACAGTTTGACTGTGGGATCGGCAGTCTCTCTTTAAATTATCATAATATTACATTTTTTTTATATTAACTTAAGTAGCGACCATAGCTCTTCGACACAACCTACTGTTAATCCCTCGAATTCCAGAAATAATAGAATTTCAATGAATTCCAAAAACAATATAATTTCAGCATTCTGCGACACAATCTGTAAGATAAGTTGCGGATACGCTATCCGGGACTTTATTAGCAAGTGGTGAGACATGCTCCACTTAGTAGGTACCTAGGTACTATATTATTGAGATTATGTAGCGGCGGTTGCTTCTCCATTGTAAAAAAGATCTTCCACCAAGCGGAGTGGTTGTGGTACCGTTGGACATTTCTATATAAAAAAAATCTTGTTAGAACTTTGATAGCGAGATATAACTTATGACATCACACGCTTGCTATGTGAGACCGCTAGATGTCACTATAAGATTATTTCTTTCAAATAATAAAAATATTAACTCATCAAAAATCTTTACCTTTTCTTCAAATTTGAATAAATTACTTATTTTAGTCTTACCTATTACTTACTTATGTTAAATCGTGATGTCTATGATTGTATACTTTTCAAAAGAATTTCTTGCAAAATTTTGTGTACTTAATTCGATGTATAGAAAATTAGCTTGCAATGTATAATCAATAAAATAATCATGTATAAATACTCTACGTGTTTTAGCAATGAAATAAATGTACTTCTGTAAATATCGATTGAAATATTTACATTTTAAAAAGATAATTACTTACATTATGAAGTTTTTTAATTTCTAGTCATACCCTGTGATAGTTAATCGTTCCTTGTTTCTGTGTACTGTATGTAGGTATGTCTGTGTATTTTAATATTTTCAATGTCATATTGGTGTTAGACTTTTAGAACTATACTAGATATAAATAAACACCTTTTATTTTAATGAAGTTTCATTCATCACTAGCCACCCGCCAAGCAGTGGCGGACTATGGTAGGGGCGGAAGAGGCAGTCCGCCCCGGGCCTCTGGTCTGGGGGGGCCTCCAAATTTAGCAAAAAGTTCTCTTAACCAAATCCTAAACAAGGATAAAAGGCAATCGGGTGTTGGTTGGAGGCTTCATATATACAAATACGAATAAAGCTATGCTAAATTTGGAGGCCCCCCAGGATCAGAGGCCCGCCCTGGGCCTGAGTTCTCATTCAGTTTGAGAGTGTGAGAGGCCTCGTTCAGTTTTTCCGCCCCGGGCCTCCGACAGGCTTAGTCCGCCACTGCCGCCAAGGCTTCGCTTCGGATATTAGACATTCTAATAAAATTTCATTATAAATTCCTGTTTCAATCCCTAAAACGTTTGCGGAGGAGCGGACTGAGCGGAGTTGGAATGCTCCTCCATCTTGAAAAGGGATACGTATACCGCTCGAAATCAATATAACGATGGAGGAACATTTTCCTCCACATGTTTGAGTCATTAGGCCAGTCATCTAAATTTATTCTGAGGCATGTGTAACAGCAATCTGGACCGGCGATTGGTTCACTTCCTGTCACGCTTATAGCCTGCGCAGACGACGGACTTTGTCCCCGGAGGACAAAGTCCCCCGAATCGTAAAAAAATATGTCCGTCTCTTTTTGTCCTGTATCGCCCCTCGGTGTCCGCGATTATTCGGGGGACTTTTTGTACGCCATACTTTAAATCCCTCGTGTGCCTTACTCGATACAGTTGTAAGCGTTCTATTTTGGCAGACAAAAAAATACGGGGACAAAAGTGTGTCGTCTGCGCAGGCTATTAGGGGTCGAAAGAATATACTGGGAATATAAGTAGGTAGGTAGAGATACCTATTATATTCCTAGAAATAGGAGTGGGCATATATTTGATTTGTAGGCACGAATGTATTTTGAAGACCAAAAAATAGGATTATATTGAGTTTGGAACCCAATGTATTGAAAGTAATATTATAGAATCGATCAACTCTTTCACGGAAGAAATCGGTTTTTGACGTTACAGACTAAATCAAGTTCTCGATTATAATTCAACTATACTTTAAGGTGCAGCACTAGTTGTGTTTGCGAAGTACTACATAGCGCTCAATGTTTTGTTCAACAAGTATGTGCTCCTATGGTTACTATTTCACTCAATTACTATAATGATAGCTAAACAGGTACAAAAAAAACTGTTTAAAAAAACTGCTGTCGTGCATGTCATATCAAACAAAAGGATATTTTTGTATTTATTGCAAAATAAATAGTACCTTACTTAACAAATTTGCATTATGAATGTGACGCACCTTTTGTATTGTCGATTTTGTGCGGAACAAAAGCCTGCAGACGCTATATCAGACCTTAGATCATCCATAGAAATGCGAAATGAAATTACTTGCAAACTATCATGTTTTACCAATAACTCTTTAGATTTAGCAGTGAATCACCTTCCTGAGACAATTTGTGATGTGTGCTACCGCTCTCTTAACGGTGCCTACGAGTTTCTGGCCAGAATAAATATTTCTCAAGTGGTACTATCCAATTTGTTTAGTGATACCATTTCACTTAGAAAACCTATTGAATCCCGCTCAAAACATGACTACAAGCTGTCAACTACATTCGTAAAAGAAGAACTCAACATACAAGACCAGGAAAGTGAGAATAGTCAAAAAGAAATAGAACAAAATTATAGCCCAAACATTGACATAGATAACAAAGATTCAACGGCTCCACCACCAATTCATGAAGAAAAATATCAACTAAATAGCAATGATGTGTCATGGACGTCTGTTAAATATATTTGTAGATATTGCACAGAAAAATATAACAATATGGATGTGTTACGGAAACATATTAGAGCGAGTCATGGGGTATGTTTCGGAGTGGGCTGTGAGGAGTGTGACACCACTTTTGATAGCTTTAATGAGTTCGTGGAGCATGTCAGAAGCCATACAAATGGTTTAAAGTAAGTTAAGGTTTCCATGTGCCATATAGACCGTACATCTAGAGCTTTTTTTAAGGTAAACAACAATAAATCATTAACCCAAAAAAACAACTGTAATTTTTTTTTTATAGCAAAAGTGTGTCGCACTACCAAATGTAACATGACGCAGTGTCCCTAACACTATAGTCTAAACATACAGAATATAATTGGGGTAACCCCCAATTGGTAGACACCTATCACAGACAGCATTTTGAATTTGTTTTAAAGTCTTTTCTACACTAATCCTATCCTATTAATATTATAAACGCGAAAGTTTGTTTGGAAGGATGTCTGGATGGATGTTTGTTCCTCTTTCACGCCAAAACTACCAAACAGATTTTGATGACACTTTACAGTTATATAGCTTATACATACATCAGAATAACACATAGGCTATATTTTATCCCTATATTCCCACGGAAAAGGAACTACGCGGGTGAAACCGCGGGGTGTTGCTAGTAATATTATAAAGAGGAAAGATTTGTATACATACATACATTCATATGCTCACGCCTTTTTCCTGAAGGGGTAGGCAGGCGGAGACAACATTTGTATGTATGTAACAAATAAACTTGTAGAACAGTCATAGCCCTACGAAAAGAGCCTGCTTCACATGATGAAAATCAGTGAGGCTTGTGTTATAATCCTGGCATGTACCAATGAGTTTTTCAAAAATTTTACCACTAGATTGATGGTGAAGGAAAACATCGTGAGGAAACCCGCAGGTACCAAAAAATATTCTGAGACATGTTTAACAGACCCGGTGTCTGGCAATGGACTCACCACATTTAGGAGTTAAAGAACATCTCGTAAGAAGTGGGTATATCCAGAAATGAAATACCTCTGCCTACCCCCTCGAGGATTAAAAGCGTGAGGTTTTTTTTTTAAACTCAAAAACTACTGAACCGATTTCAAAAATTATTTTACCGTAAGAATGCTACAAGTTCCCTGAGTAACATATGCTATATTTTATTCTTGTATTTTCACGGGAACGGGAACTACGCGGGTAAAAGAAGTTTCAGTAAAGTCCTCAAAAGTTTTCAAGTGGAGTTGAAATAACGTTCAATCACTTTCATAATAATAGTAATAATTACAATAATTGCATGCTGTTGGTTTGGAATTCCGTGAGCCGCTTCTCAGCCAAAACAGCTCTAGTAGAAAATTTGTATTAAAATAAATTAATTAAAAAAAAAGTAAATTCCATTTTCCTATGTTGAAGTAAAAGTATCTGATTGTGATTTTCTCTTTAGGAATTACTGCGAACACTGCAATAACAAATCAGACAGCACCAACGAACATATCTTCCACGTAAACGCAAACCACACTAACCCCCAATGTGTAATCTGCGGAGAATTCTTCCCAACCAAGACCAAGCTTCACACTCACACTGCCAAATACAACCCTGTCAAGACCAAAAGGGTCAAACGCTTAACTACTATCGAAGACCTAACTTGTAGAATATGCCAGAAAGTCGCAAAGTGCGCAAACAACTTGAGAGCACACAGAAAGTTGCACTCCGATCGACGAAGGGACTTCTTCTGCGACCGATGCGGCAAATCCTTCTTCACAAAAGGCCATTTGGTCACCCACAAGCTGATACACGAAAATCCTGATCCTCAAGTGTGCAAAATTTGCAAGAAAACCTTCTTAACCCTGACCAGGCTGAAGAAACATGTTAAAACTCATAACGAAGATAGGCCGTTTCAGTGCGACGAGTGCAAGAGACGGTTTCGACTGAAAGATCACCTGAAAGGACATATGATCACGCATATGGATCTGGTACCGTACCCATGTCGGTATTGCAACAAAGCGTTTAAATTCAAGACGATTTTAAAGAACCACGAAAGACAGCATACCGGAGACCGGCCATATTCTTGCCCTGTATGCGCAATGGACTTTTCCAGTTGGACGAACTGCGACAATCATATGAACAGGAAGCACAGAATGACATTTGCGAAGACGAAATTGACGCCGCTGGGGAAAGTGCCACTTAATCCGAAGAATTGTGAGGCGAGGAAACTGGAGATGGATGGAGAAGCGAAAGAGTGGACGGAGCAGATCCTGAAGCCGAGGAAGAGGGTGAAGAAGGTGGAGCCGAGGAAGAAAGAAGTCAGTGAGATTTTTTTAGTTGCTAGTGTTGCTACCACGGGGCTATAGATGCTCTGACAACGTATGTACATACCTATCTATCACTAGATGGATAGATATCGTGAGCAACCACATACTCCAGAATTGAGGGTTCTGAGGCTGGTGCAACAGCACCTCAATGCGGCGATGGACTCATTACCTATTATTGACGAGGATGAGGAGTCCAAAAAAAAAAATATATGAGGGTACATATTTCCAGAAATCGAGTTAATACTGCTGACCTATATTGAGGATAAGTCATGAGCGTTAAAATTGTGACCCAAATAAAAACAATATTTTATTATAAAATGTATTATTATTTATAATAATATGTTCAATAGGTACATTTTACAATTAATTAAAACATAGGACACTGTAACTCTTGTGAATGAGGCTTTTAAGAAGAAAGGCATGAAAGTGAATGTAAGCAAGACGAAGGTAATGGTTCTGGAGAAAGATAGGGACATGTCTAAATGTGATATTATGATTGAAGGCGAGAAAGTAGAACAAGTGTCAGAGTTTGTTTATTTGGGAAGTAAGTTTACAAGAGACGGAAAGTGTGACAGTGATATTGAAAGGAGGGTGAATGCAGGGAACATGATTAACGGAGCTCTGCACTCCTTTATGAGGAGCCAGAATGTGACAAATAAAGCACGTCTGGCTGTACATGATGGTGTGTTAGTATCTAGGTTGATGTATGGCAGTGAGTGTTGGGTATGGCAGAAGAAGCATGAAAGTAGAATAAATGCAGTCGAAATGCGTTCATTAAGAAGCATTAGTGGAGTAAGATTGATAGATAGAGTGAAAAATAGTGTGATCCGAGAGCGTTGCGGCTTGAAAGATGATATAGTGACTAGGATTGAAAGAGGAATGCTCAGGTGGTTTGGTCACATTTAGGGTTCATTCCCGGGAATTCTCGAGCCGAGAATTCCCGGGAAATCGTTGGGCTTTGTTCCCGGGAAATCAAGCTCGAGAAAAGTCGAGAACTCGAGAAATCATGTACCCATATAGAAATTAAATCGTCGTTTGTTGTGTTGCGTGGCGACGCGGGCCAAAGCGCAGCGGCAAACTTTGATCTCGCTGCAAGCGCTCTGGCGTCATTTTTACACGTGTTTCGACTCTAGCCAAGTATAGTTTACGTAGTTAGTGTTTCACAGATTACGTGATAAATTGAAATCAAACAGGTAAGTCTTTTCTCTTTTATTGACATATATCACAGCTTTATTATTCATATTATTTTTGTCAATAATATAATTTATAATATGATCTTAAATTTTACTAGGTAGGTACGAGTCTATCTGTTCTTTTCTACTATTTTTTAGTCAAACTTCAATACATATATTTTTTTGTTTTATAGAAGCAATTTTTGTTTACAAGTTTTAAGTTGATTTTTTTTAAATAACCAGGCAAAAATAGAGCTGTGATTGTAATTTAATTTTAAGTTATGATATTAACGTTTTATTTCATGTAGATTTTTTGTTTACTTTAATATAAACTACTTTTGTTTATAAGTTCTAAATAACCAGCCAAAAATGGTGCTGTCATTATAGTTATGACTGTTATGAGTCTGAATAATATTATTTCTGTATAAAAAAAAACTTAATTAGCTTATTCATAAAATTAATGTTTTTAAATATAAATATGCACTTTTAAATAATTATTTGTTTGTTCCCCTTGCGGTGGAGACGTCTGGGTGTTGGCGCTCGGAGGCGAAGACGTTTTTATCGGAGCTTGGGCGGCGGTTGCGAGAGGCAGGACTCGACCCTCGCTCTGGGTCATTCCTGATGCAGAAGTTGTCCATCGCGATTCAACGCGGTAACGCAGCGAGTGTGATGGGCACCTTTGCATTGGGGAGGGCAGGGGGGAGACTTCCGATTTAGGTTTAAGTTTAGTTTAGTTTTAAGTCTTCTGTTGCTTTATTATGTATTTTTATTTGTAATTTTAATTATCAATAAAAGTTTTATAATTAATTTGATACTTTTATTTTAGAGGAAAACCACTGAATTTATTGAAGTCATTGGAACCAAATAACGTGAGAAAACTTAAGTAAACGTAAATTTCTCGACAACCCGAGAAGCCCCGAGAAATTAGCCTCGAGAATTCTCGAGACCCGAGAAATTGAAAAGCTCGAGAAATCATGAACCCTAGTCACATTGAGCGGATGAATGAAAGTCGTCTAACGAGACAAATATACAAGGGTGTTGTGAATGGGCGAGTCGGTAGAGGACGACTTAGGCGTACCTACATCGACCAGATCGGCGATGTGTTGAGAAGAGGCCGGATAAAGAGTACCCGAAACCGACGAGCATGCATGAGTCGTTTGATGGATGTGGAGGAAGCGCGAGAGATCTGCCAGGTTCGTAGCAAGTGGCGGTCTGTTGTCTCTGCCTACCCCAATGGGAAATAGGCGTGAGATTATGTATGTATGTCAAAACATAAAGACATTAATTTGTAATAATTTGTCTCAAACTTCACTTCGATGTATCAAAAATCTCATTGTATAATTTACAATTAAAATGCATGTGAAAAATAAAAGCTTTTAACAATATTAACTTTGTAACTTATAATATAACACATTTCGCTGCCACAATAATACTCTGTGAAATTCGTCTAACGGAACCCAAGAATCAATGAGGGCTAAAGCGTATGAAATCGCCGCTAGAGGTGAGCGTGAGGCCTCCGAAATGTCAGTTTGTGGATGGACTAGGTATATTTCTAATTTTAAAATGTTGTGAATATAAATGATACTGTGATACCGGAGATTAACTATAGCAAATATGAGTTACGAGTCAATGTGAGTTCTTTAAAAGCGGAGCTCCTATTTTTTCCGACCTTTTTACCAAATCGATTGATATTTTACGGTACGGTTATAAGGTATTAAATATGGTTTAGTTTTAAATTATGAACTTTCGTTTTCACGCTCTTAGTAACCAACTTTGATAGCCATTGACAGCTATACAGGACCTTACTCGCCAGTGGCGCCAACTGGTGAGTGATAAAAATAAAACTAAAATGTTGCAACAGTGGGTGATCTAGAATGCCTGGGCATTGATATTGTGGCTGACAAACCAGCTTCTCATTCCACTACTCATCACTAGTTCTTCATTACATAAGGAATCATTAAAAATAGTTTTTCAAGTAGCTTTTGAGGCACTCGCGAACATGTTTTACCTACATACAACTGACTTCTTTCTTCAACAGCTCCACCTTCTTCCCCCTCTTCCTCGGTTCCAGAATCTGCTCCGTCCACTCCTTCGCTTCTCTGTCTATTTCCAGTTTCCTTGCCTTGCAATTCTTCGGATTAATTGGCACTTTACCCAGCGGCGTCAATTTCGTCTTCGCTAATGTCATTCCGTGCTTCCTCTTCATATGTTTGTCGCAGTTCGACCAACAGGAAAAGTCCATTGCGCATACAGGGCACGAATATGGCCGGTCTCCGGTATGCTGTCTTTCGTGGTTCTTCAAAATCGTCTTGAATTTAAACGCCTTGTTGCAATAATGACATGGGTACGGTAACAGATCCATATGCGTGATCATATGTCCTTTTAGGTGCTCTTTCAGTCGAAACCGTCTCTGGCACTCCTCACATTGAAACGGCCTATCATCGTTATGAGTTTTCACATGTTTCTTCAGCCTGGTGAGGGTTAAGAAGGTTTTTTTGCAAATCCTGCACACTTGAGGATCAGGGTTTTCGTGTATCAACTTATGGGTGATCAGAGCTCCTTTAGTGAAGAAGGATTTGCCGCATCGGTCGCAGAAGAAGTCCCTTCGTCGATCAGAGTGCACCCTTTTGTGTGCTCTCAGGTTTTTGGCGCTCTTTGCGACTTTTTGGCATATTGTACAAGTTAGGTCTGCGATTGTAGTTGGGCGTTTGACCCTTTTGGTCTTGATAGGGTTGTATTTGGCAGTGTGTGTGTGTAGCTCGGTCTGGGTTGGGAAGAATTCTCCGCAAATTACGCATTGGAAGTCAGAGTGATTTGTGTTTACGTGGATGATATTATCGTTTGTGGTATCGGATTTGCTGTCGCAGTATTCGCAGTAATTCCTGAAAAGAAAGAATTCTTATGAGAGGAAACCAAAATCAGATACTTTTACCTCAACATTACAATATGGAATTAACTTTGACGTCGATACTAATTTATCAACCACCTGAGTCTTCTTTAAACTTACCTCAAATTTGGCCGATGATCTCTCACATGCTCAACAAATGCTGTAAACGTCTCAACAGCATCTGGACCTGGGCAATCCGCACACTTCATCCCGAAACACTTCCCATGGACCTCTTTCACATGGACCCTTAAGGATTGTTTATCCAGAACCTTTGTCCCGCAGAACCGACACACCCAGGGATACTCCTTCCAGGATTCCGTAGGGATATTTGGTATTAGGAACTTGATTCCGCAAAGTTCTTTTAACATAGAAGGTTTTCTCTTTCTCTTTTTGGGCTTATACAGTTTCAAGTGGTGATGTAATGAGGTTTCATTGGAGAATACCTCTCCGCATCTGTCGCAATTCGGCTGGAATGTGTGCGTTAATACGTGGTTGGAGCCATTCTCGAGTTTTATGTTGCAATATTCGCAGAAGTGCCTGGAAATAATTAATAAATGAAGTACAATTATTTTAAAAGAAAAAAAATTGATTTTTTTTTGAACTTGGAATACCTCTGCCTACCTTTTCACTACATAGAATAAAACAAAGTCGCTTTCTCTGTCCCTATAATCCTATGAATGCTTAAGATTTAAGCAAGATTTAAAACTACACAACGGATTTTGATTCGGTTTTTCTTAATAGATAGAGTGATTCAAGAGGAAGGTTTTAGTATTAGCATTGCGCCCGTGCGAAGCCAGGGCGGGTCGCTAGTTGGGAATAAAAGGCGTAAGATTTTCTTTATTTGTTGAACTTATGTAGATAGATACTCGATGTACCAAGAAGAATTGGATGAAAAGCATACATAAATTGAGATATTAATCCATAACTAAATGGGAAGTGGTTTGCAAAAAAAAATGGTACAAAATTTTTTGTTTCAACCAATTGTTTTCTATGCATGTGGTGAATATAGACTTGGAAAGAAAACAAAATTTTAAGGAGTCAACAAATGAGGGGTCAAAACAATTTTTTTTAAATGTATAGTGTTAGAAACACTTTAGGTCATACAACTTTTGTTTTTTGAATCAATATAATATATTGATTCAAAAAACAAAAAATAATAAAAAAAATTTTAGCAAATTTTTGGTATTCCATATTTACACTCAGCTTTTTAAATCTATTTTTTTTGTATGGCACATCTAGATCTTATACTTACTTTAAACCATTTGTATGGCTCCTTACATGCTCAACAAACTCATTAAAGCTATCAAAAGTAGTGTCACACTCTTTACAGCGCACTCCGAAACATACCCCATGACTCTCTCTAATATGTTTCCGTAACACATCCATATTGGTATATTTTTCTGTGCAATATCCACAAATATTTTTAACAGACGTCCATGACACGTCACTGCTATTAAGCAGATATTTTTCTTCGTAAATTGGTGAATCTTCATTATCTATGTCAAAGTTTGGGCTATAATTTTGTTCTATTTCTTCTATACTATTCTTATTTTCCTGGTCTTGTATATTGAGTTCTTCTTTAACCAACGCAGTTGACAGCTTATAGTCATGTTTTGAGCGGGATTCAATAGGTTTTCTAAGTGAAATGGTATCACTAAACAAATTGGATAGTACCACTTGAGAAATATTTATTCTGGCCAGAAACTCGTAGGCAGCGTTAAGAGAGTGGTAGCACACATCACAAATTGTCTCAGGAAGGTGATTCACTGCTAAATCTAAAGAGTTATTGGTAAAACATGAAAGTTTGTAAGTAATTTCATTTCGCATTTCTATGGATGATCTTAGGTCTGATATTGTGTCTGCATGTTTTTGTTCAGCACAAAATCGACAATACAATAGCTGCGTGGCATTCATAATGCTCTAGTTTTTATTTATTTGGAATAAAATACAAATGATCCTTTTGTTATTTAATTTAAGTTGACTGACACATGACAATAGTTTTATTAAATAGATTTTTGTGGTACCTGTTTAGCTATGAATAACGTAATTGAGTGAAATAGTAGTCATATGAGAGCCTATTTTAACAAAACATTTAGCGCTTTAAGATGCCACACAAACACAACTAGTGCTGCACCTCACAAATATAGTTGAATTACAATCGAGAAGTCGATTTAGTAAGTAACGTCTAAAACCGATTTCTTCCGTCGAGTCGATCGATTCTATTTTTTGGTATACGTAATATAAATTCTTACCTTTAGACTTTTATAGAATATGAATAGCCTTTATCCCCGAATGGGTCGGCAAAAGATCATTAGGGCAGATCAAATGAGGAGAAATGGTCAAACCTACAGATCGATTGCCAGAAGCCTTCGTCGATCGTTATCAACGATTCATCGTAGCATCCAACGATACAGATTGACGAATACTCTAGTGAGAAGGAGAGGACAAGGCCGGAAAAGGTGTACTTCAAGGAGGGATGACCGTTTTCTCCAACTTCAAGTCCGACGGAACACGAGACTAACGGCGGTGCAGGCTCGAAATTTACTGGAAGAGGTACGAGCAGTAAGGATGAGTGAGCGGACAGTTCGTAGAAGATTCGAAGAAGTGGGTATAGGCTCGTATGTGCCCGCCAAAGCCCCAAAACTTGAGAGACATCATCGCACAAACCGTCTACACTTTGGTCGTGAACATCTTGATTGGGACTTCGACGACTGGGGACAGGTTCTTTTTACTGATGAATGCAGAGTTATGTTAAATCAAATTGATGGAAGGCAGCGAGTATGGAGACGCAAAGGAGAACGGTATATCCAGTCTAATTTTGAAAATACAGTGGCATATGGCGGCGGTTCAATTATGGTCTGGGGAGGAATATGTTTAGCAGCTCGTACGGAGTTAGTAGTAGTCGATGGCGGGAATCTGAATGCTGATCGGTATATCAGGGAGATTTTAGAAGAACATGTTGTGCCATTTGCCCCCTTTATTGGTAACAACTTCATTCTAATGCAGGATAATGCTCGGGCTCACAGTGCTCGCACAGTACAGACATACCTAAACCATGTTGGTATAACGGTGATGGAGTGGCCAGCACGGTCCCCCGATATGAACCCTATAGAACACGTCTGGGACTTGCTAAAGAGGAGTGTAAAGTCAAGAATGCCACCTCCCAATAATCTCAACGAGTTGCGAAACGCATTAGTTGAAGAATGGCAGAGGTTGCCCCAAGAAACCATTGATAACATCATCCGCAGCATGCCCAGACGGATGGAAACCCTCATCAGAGCACGAGGAGGAAACACTCGATATTGAACAGTCATTGAAATTGATGTTAACCTTTGGAAAATTTTGAATTTTCTGCTGTTTCTCTATAATTAAAAAATCGAAGAAAAATGTATTTTGTTTAATTTAATTTTTATTTTTATTAAACTTTAAGTATGGTGTTACAAATGAATGTCAAAACATGTTAATTTAATTGTTGTTTCATTTTAAATAATATCTTGTTTAAAAATTACATTCATTGTTCTAAATTCCCTCTTTTTTTCTCCTTTTTTTTTCTGTTCCGCTAATTGTGCCGGTGTGTGTATTTCTAGGTGTGTGCATCTGGATTGAGGGCCCACTTTTTAAATTATTGCGAAACGAAATGATACTTACAGGGCATTTACTTAAAATTTTGTAAAACCTAAAGCAAAGATTCTTAAATTTCTTAAACGTGAATCAAAAGAGTTATGGTCAAATAGCTTGGGCCCTCAATCCTGACGCCTGCATAAAACGGCATAGTCGAATCTCAGAAAGTACTATCCCTGGGATAATAATTTTTATTCGAGTATTTAGTTAGGAATTTCTTAAATACTTTAACAAATTGTCAAGTCTTAAGAATGCGACAATACAGATTTATGGCGGTTTAGCTTGGGCCCTCAATTCATCAATTTTGATATTGTAGAATCAGCAAAAAATATGAGTTTTTCTAAGGAAAGATATTAATACGACTATAATATATTTGAGTTCCATATCTCGGAAAATTTGTTAAAAAGAAATAACGACACAAAAGTTAATTGTTAAAAAGTTATTGAAATTCGTATTTTTTCAAAACGTCTGAACTGAGGGCCCAAGGTTTTTGTCAGTATTGACTAGGCTAAGCCTTCTACACTACCGCACTTTAGGCTAAGTATTTTAACTAAAAGGCTACAAAGCGTCCATTCTTCTAAATGCCGTACTTTAGGAGAAAATTGATTTTCGATGTTTTATATGAGAAAATTCAGTAGGGTGTATATGATTTTGTTACTTTTTTGAGACAAATCAGCATGTACCCTCATATAAGATATTTCATAAGTTGTTGTCGGAAGCGATTACGTTTTGTGTGATCCAATAATTACTATAGGGTGTTATTTAAATGGTTATCATAGTATTCGTATTTTTGACGCCTGACGTACGCGCGTCCCCGTCATGTTTTTTGTTTAATTTTCATTTTGCTGTGTATTTCGGGTTTTGACTCATATTAGTGATAGTATAATATAATTATATACATACTATTTCATATGTTTTGGCAGATTATAATGTAAAAGAATAAAGATTTTGTCAGGGTTTCATATTATTTTTATTTTCTTGTTAAAAACAAATTAAGGTTACCCTTATTTGTAAGCTAAATATGTAAAAATGTTATACATAAAACAAAACTCTAACGGGGCCGTGGCTGTATATGAAATGTTTTTTGAAAATTTTAATGAGTCTATTTTATCTAGTCTATATAATTATTGATATAGATACCAAAACAACTTTTTTTAAATTTGTGTCTGTCTGTCTGTCTGTCTATATCTGTCTGTCTGGTTGTGCACGCATCACGCAAAAACTACTAGACGGATTTTGATGAAATTTGGTATGGATATAACTGAATACCCGGGTCAACATCTAGGGTACTTTTTATTCCAGAAAAATATCTCATTCGCACGGGAAAATATAAAAACAGGTGAAAAAAGAAATCGTAGTCGACCGCTATGAAGAGATTTTTGGAAATTCCCACGGGAACGGGAATAAACCGGATCCGCGCAGGCAACGCCGATGGGCACCCGCAATTTCTAATATGTTATGTAGGCGTCTTCTATGTCGTAGACAACCGCTATGAAGGATTTTTTTGATATTCCCAAGGGAACTGGAATATACTGGATTGAGGAATGTTTAGATTTTTTGTATTAAAAAGGCTCCGATACTATCGGTTTTACCGATTTAAAAAAATCTTTTGCCAGTGGAAAGCGTACTTTTCTGGGAGTAACATGTGCTATAATTTTCCCACGGGAACAGGCCTAGACCACGTAACCGATTTAAAAAGTTCTTTTACCAATGGAAAGATACATTATCAGGGAGTAACAAAGGCTATATTTTATTCCCGTATTTTCACGGGAACGGGAACTACGCGGATGAAACCGCAAGGCACTGCTAGTTGTTAATATACAGGGTCATAATTTTAATACGTCCAATACATAATTTCATTGATTATTGGCACTTTCTTATTTTATTTTTCCACGCATACGTAGGTGAAGGCACAGCACAGCTAATTGTATAAAATTATATCGAGCTTTATATATTATATACAATATGTAATAGAATAAGTGCAATTCCTGAAATCAGTTTGTTCAGTATCGACTACATATTCGATTTCATCTATTTTTAATATGTGTTAAATTTTTCCGAAAAATGAATTAGCATAGCTGAATTTAATGCTATCTATTGAAATCGTACTATTATAGAACGATATTTAAGAAAATTGGACAACTAAAGTTCGATTGCATCTTTTTTTATATTAATTTACTAACGGGGATGTATGAGGAATTGCGCTTTTTCTGTTACGCGTTGTATAATTATATATATTGTATCTGCGCTTTTCAAAATACTACTTACATGATCACAACGAATACTTGTTTATACTTACGATAAACATTATGGTCACCCTACTGAATTTTCTCATATAAAACATCGAAAATCAATTTTCTCCTAAAGTACGGCATTTAGAAGAATGGACGCTTTGTAGCCTTTTAGTTAAAATACTTAGCCTAAAGTGCGGTAGTGTAGAAGGCTTAGCCTAGTCAATACTGACAAAAACCTTGGGCCCTCAGTTCAGACGTTTTGAAAAAATACGAATTTCAATAACTTTTTAACAATTAACTTTTGTGTCGTTATTTCTTTTTAACAAATTTTCCGAGATATGGAACTCAAATATATTATAGTCGTATTAATATCTTTCCTTAGAAAAACTCATATTTTTTGCTGATTCTACAATATCAAAATTGATGAATTGAGGGCCCAAGCTAAACCGCCATAAATCTGTATTGTCGCATTCTTAAGACTTGACAATTTGTTAATGTATTTAAGAAATTCCTAACTAAATACTCGAATAAAAATTATTATCCCAGGGATAGTACTTTCTGAGATTCGACTATGCCGTTTTATGCAGGCGTCAGGATTGAGGGCCCAAGCTATTTGACCATAACTCTTTTGATTCACGTTTAAGAAATTTAAGAATCTTTGCTTTAGGTTTTACAAAATTTTAAGTAAATGCCCTGTAAGTATCATTTCGTTTCGCAATAATTTAAAAAGTGGGCCCTCAATCCAGATGCACACTTTCTAGGTAGGGCTCTTAGCTGAAGTGTTTAATCACTCATCAGTATATTTTTGGACCTAACTTGACAGGTGGTGAGCCCAGTCAGGGTTATTGTGGGCTATTTAATAACACATGCCTCAGAAATAATTTTGGGACCTCTGGGTTTCCTCACGATGTTTTCCTTTACCATCAAACTGATTATTATACTCGTCAGTACACGCCTTCACCAGGATTCGTACCCAAGCGAACTACTTTATCTTTGTTTATTTATTTAAAAACCTATAAATTATATATTTGGTTTTGCTGAATGCAGAATCAAAAACTTTGATTACGCAGTTATTGATAAAGAAAACATCAAATTATATATTCATTTATTATGTGCACATTAAAACTATTTGTATCATTATTAAAAATACATTGCATTACATAATAAGGCTTTTAACATTTTCCATTGCTTTCGTGTCAAACATTAAAATAGTAAATTATTTAAAAACAGATAACAGCAAACTTATTTCTATTTTTACAGAATAAATAAAAGGATTAGAAACATTCGGGAGAGCTCACACCAGAGACGACACTAAACTACACGACACGAAATATATTGGTGAAAATTTTGTATCGTCACAGCGGCAGCGTGGTGTTGAGCTTTTTTTGTGATGTTTATAAGAACAAGATTCTTTTCCGTTTTATAAGTAAGTTTACCTACCTAGGGACTGCTTCAGTTTATTTAAAATCTTTTAATAATAATATGGTGCATTCTTTTCCTTTATCTTTTTTTATTTTCTAATTTTCGGAGCTTTAAAAACTCTACCCGACATGTTAATTGTTAAAACAACTATTTACAGTCAAATAAAATAAAATAATACTATATAAATATAACTGTACTCTTGATTTAAGCCCAGTGCAGAGGATTCTGGAGTAGATGAGAGCGACCACAATCGCGGCGAAGCGATTATTACAATAAAATTTGGAAATCAACTTTGATATTATGGAACTTCGATCGTTCTAACACCAGTGTCGCTTACGCCATCTAATGGTGACCGACCCTATTATTTTCAGCGCCATCTGTCGGTGAGTGGCAGGACATGAAATAAACTGTATCTGTATACAAAATGATATTAAATGACATAAAAATCGTAAGAACCGTTTCCGTTTCGAGATACCCGAAATATATATCCTACTAATATTATAAACGCGAAAGTTTGTTTGGATGGATGTCTGGATGTTTGTTCCTCTTTCACGCAAAAACTACCGAACCGATATTGATGAAACTTTACAGTTATATAGCTTATACATCAGAATAACACATCCTACTAATATTATAAACGCGAAAGTTTGTTTGGATGGATGTATGGATGTCTGGATGGATGTTTGTTCCTCTTTCACGCAAAAACTACCGAACCGATATTGATGAAACTTTACAGTTATATAGCTTATACATCAGAATAACACATAGGCTATATTTTACGCCCTTATTCCCACGGGAACGGGAACTACGCGGGTGAAACCGCGGGGCGCTGCTAGTATATAATAATTGCTCATTTAAAGTAATAGGATGTTTGACAGGGCAAGTTACGATGTGCATCGGGCCTTAGAAAAAAAGCCGCGACGACGCAGTCTTCTGCCGGATAAGCAACGTATAAAAAGTAAGGCTCAAATCACACCAATATCACAGCAGCCGGCAGCGAGGCGGAGCAGTGTCAGCGTCATATAATTTTAAACTTTATCTTCATTACTATAATACACAGTGTTGCTTGATAGTATTCGTCGTCTCGGAGTGAACCTTGAAAGTTTCTCAATTACTTTTTTCTCGTACTGTAGCAAATGCTAAGAGCCCCATAACTGGGCCTAAATAAATCTATCAAGTGAGAGGTGTGGTATAAAACTATGGACAGACGGTGATGTACAAATCTACTATGAAGTATAGTCATAGTATACAAACGCAATTTACTAGTGACATAACTAACTAGTGAAATAACTTACTTTGAATCGTTGTATATGTCTCAGTGATATAGTAAAATCCGTGATGTCATAATTTCACTAGTGGTCTTATAATTGCTCGGACTTTTCAACTTCAAAGTCAACTTTTTGGTTTTCCATCGTAATAGAATAATGATTCCGCCAATGTAAAGTACCATAGAGGATAATACATATCACCATAGTTCCTCTTGATCGATCAAGAGATTTAGCTAATTTATTTATTTCAATCTGAGAATTTTTCAGTCATTTATATCCGTATCTAAAAATACGGACAACACATAATTTTGCGGCCAATTCCGCCAAACGATTTCTGCTTAGCCTCATAGTTGACGGGTAGATAATGCCTTTAGGCGTTAAGTTCGCCATGTGTAAATTTTCTTGGTACATGAAGTTAAATAAATAAATATGTCCATCGTTTCCATTTCATACAATATCATGGGACAATCTTAGTTACGTACATTCAAATTTCACTAAGCAGATTCAGTGACATTATAATTAGCCTAGTTAAATAATACTATACTATCACCGCTTGGATATGTGGGAAGCCTAAGTCCGTTTTGATTTGCTGACTACTGTGCTATGCTGGTTCCAATAAGTGACTGTTTAACAATGTTGTATGAAATTCAGACGACTGACTAAAGGCCATGCAATTATAATACCACTAATGAAATGCATTGAAAACGGCTTTGACAATATGTAACACTGAAACATACGTTAACATTAACATCGTTAAATGTCCACTGTCTCTTGCTTGATCACTTTTTTCTTCCCCCGTTTAGCCGGTATCATAATCTTTGTCTTCCACTCCTCAACTCCTTGTACATCAACCTGAACCAGCTGCCCCGTCTCCGGGTTAATTGGAAACACTCCTGCCGGGGTAATTTTCTTTTTAGACGTGTCAATGTTATGCCTACGTTTCGTGTGCTTGTTATAATTCGACCAGTTCGAAAACTCCATGCCGCAGTGCTGACAGCAATACGGTTTTGCCCCTGTATGTTGCCGTTCATGATTCTTCAATATCTGCTTGAAACGGAAAGCCTTGTTGCAGAACTGACAGACGTAAGGCATCGAGTCGGTGTGTATGATTTTGTGGTTATTTAATTGATACTGCAGCCTGAAACACCGTCCACACTGTTCACAGGAAAACGGTTTGACTCCTGTATGCATTTCAACATGCCGTCTCAGCATATTGGGGAAAATGAATGACTTATTGCAAATCCGACACACGTGGGGCCGTATTTCATCGTGAGCCATGATGTGTGATGATAGAGTTCCTTTATTAAAGAAAGTCTTGCCGCAACGATCACATGTAAAATTCCTTTTGCGGTCACTGATGTGTCTTTTGATGTGGTCTCTTAGGCTGTTTGGGTTTTTGTACACTTTCTTGCATATGTGGCAAGTTAGGTCTTCTGCTGTGATCGGTGTGCCGGCTTTCCTTCGCGGCTTTCTCTTCTGTTTGACGGATATGTAGTCTCTAATGTGTTGGCGAAGTGTTTCCTCGTTTTGAAGGATGTCTCCGCAGTAAGGACACTGTAGGTGACCTTTTGGTATGTGTTGCTTGTAGTGCGTTGTCATGTTTTCGAGTTCTAAAGCTTGGTCGCACAGGTGACACTGCTTCCTAGAATTTATTGTAATGTTCTGTGAGAAATCATATAAGTAATCTCAGGACCTTGCCTGATTAATAATAATATATTAATAGCTTTATTAAAACATAAAACGCTATTGCTAATAAATATTATTAACAGGAAAATATTGTACTATGCTTAGTTCAATTTCTGGGAAATGTAAATTTTTATAAAACCAAATCGACAAATACATATCCTATAAGGATTATTATACTAGAAAACTGTATAATATTCGAATACAGTAGCTGTAAAAATAACTAGGTCTATAATATATATTTTTTCTACACTAATATTATTATTATTTTTTTTTTTTTATTAAAAATATTATAAATAGGGAACATTTATTTTTTGTAGTTTAATTGCGATAAGGCTGTAATACTGCTGGACTGTTTTTAAAAATCTTCACTCATCTTCCACTCAATCTTTGTCATTACAGGATATGCTATTGCCCCGCTTCTTCTCCTCAACCAAAATGCTGAAGCTGTGGAGTTGAGCACTTACTTGTTAGCAAGTTATATTGTATACCATAATATGGTAGACTGTCGAGAGTCCTAGTTTATATTTATTTTAAGAACTTTCGTATGTAACCTAGTCATGCAATAACTAATTTTGAATTTTGAAATTACATTCAATAAGTGGACTTGACTGCCAGTGTATTAAATAAATAAAAATAGTATTTTATAAAAAAAATTAGATAATGCATTACCTGAGAGCCTTCCTATGTTTCCTAACATGTTTCAAGAACGATTCAAAATCGTCTTTCTTTCGAAACGCTTTGCAATCGACACAAGTGAACGCAACACACTTGCCGTGCGCCACCTTACTGTGTGACCGTAGCATATCCATATCCGGAAACTCCATGCTACAATGGGCACAGACCCACGGGTACTCCTTCCACAATGCAATCTTATTGCTGACATCTGTAACCTCTTTCGCATAGATTTGTACGTTCGATGTGTATGGGCCATTGCTTAACGCCGCATCGAGGATGTCCTGGACATTCAGAGTTTGATCGTAGACTTCGTTTGAACAATTTTGAATGCTGTTAATTGCATCTTGTAATATGCTTGTGGCGTCCTCCTCCTTCGGTTCGATTTTAACGTGTACATTGACCGTGTTGGGTTGGGTTTTGAAAGGGGAGTCCTCACGTTTGACTTCGGGAATGTCATCAACGCTATCAGCGGTAAGGAAGTCATCGAACGCAGTTCCTTCTTCATCAGAAAGCACATATTTAGAAGGTTCACAAGTACCGAATAGTGTGATCAATAGGTCTTGGGATTTCTTCACGTTGTAAAGGAAGTCGTAAGCTTTGTTTAGAGAGTCGTAGCAGACGAAACAAACAGTCCTGGGTAAAGTGTTACGGTCGGTAACGTTTACATATATTGCATTCAAGAATGATAGTTTGGTCAGTATTTCGTTGAATTTCGACTCGTCGCTGTCTATGTTTAACAGTTTTTCCGTGCTCTTACACTCCGCGCAGAAGCGGCAGTAGCTGTTGTCTAAGCTATCCATCGCATATTTCCATTTATTTGACTGTAAATCAAAAAAAATAATCAAACTTTTACATACACATCGCTAGAACGAAACAAACATTTTTTAATTTTTTTTGGCATTTACTTTTTTACAGACTATATAATAGAGAAAAGGGTGATCTAATTTGTGTATATAATCAATCGATTCAGATACTAATCGGTTTTTCATCTGAATTTTTTGCAGTACTATTTGTTGTATTTGTCGTTGCATTACTATTTGTTGTATGTGTTGTTAAATATATGTAAATGTGGTTTAAACGTTTTATAACAATTGTTTTCCCCAAACCCACTGACTGCTCTTTGATAAGCTGCCGCTCTCTCTATCCACCATGTAGGGACCAACGGCTTATATAGGTACCTTCCAAAACATGGAAGTTCTCGGGCAATAATGAAACTTGCATACAGTTTTTTTTTTAATTATGTCAATGCAGACTCTTTCAATAAGCTTTCAATGGAAATATAAGTTCCATAATCTATCGATTGTGTTAGCCGGGCATAGCGGTTTTTCTATACATCTCGCTATATAATTTTTTTAACGGAAATCATCGGTTTTTGGCTTTTGCGCTCACTACTTTATTGTCAAAAACGTAAACAGAATCAAAGTTTTTGTGTGAGGCAAATGCCTAAATAGCCGCAAAATATTAACGATAACAATAAATTGTTCAGACTTTCATTTTTTACAACATAAAACTAAACCTTGATAATCAGTAAGTCATAATTTCGCTAAAGTGCTTGAGTTATACTACGACTGTAAGATAAAAATAACAAAATCAATAATTTCCCAAGTTTCCAATATGTTTACCAGTAACAACAAAATATTATGTGGAAAACCGAAGGAAATTTATTCGTACTGTCGTTTATGCGCAAACCCAAAGACCTACGATGAAATCGTCGATTTAACTACAAATAAAGAAGTCTACGATAGGATTTTGAGAATAATTAACTTTTTAAAATTAAACTTCTTGGATTTATCTAACACTGCTTTACCTAAAGCTGCTTGCAAGTTGTGCTTGAGATCAATTTATTCAGCATACGTTTTTTTTGTAAGAGTAAAAAACTCCCAGGATCTGTTAAAACGAGTTTACAAGGGGAAATCCAAAGCGGGATGTGTCAACGAATCACAAACAATCAGGAATGATAAAATTATAAAGCCGAATAAATTTCCCAAAGTAAAAAAACCACCACAAGTTAGGAAACTATCTACATCACAACAATTTGTTGACACGCAAAAGAGTGATGGAGGCAAACCAGATGCAACTGCTGCAGTTGCAGCAGCATAACATAAACAAATTATCTATAGATAAACTGGACTCTCTTACAACTAAAAATATTGATTCCACAATACAACACAGCATTAAATGCGATGATCTCTCAGAAGCAGGTTGTTTACAAGATTTCCTACAAATTAATAAAAATGAACACCAATCACATAAATGTTCAGAAAGTAATGCAAAGAAACGTAAGCACCCAACTCAATATTCACAAGGGTCGATTCAAATTAAGGAAACTGAGCCAGGTTCTAACGAAAATGGAAGAGTTAATAATATGAAAAAAAGCAACAAACAAGGATCCAAGACAAAAATACAAAACAAGAAGAATGTATTAGATGTAGCAGAAAAAAAGCAGCATGTCACAGATGAATTTAATGTTTCACAAAATCTGACAAACGATGATGGAATTGATACACTTAATGACCCAAAACGAAGAAAGTTAAGCAAGAAACCATTTGAGAATCACAATGGCATTCAAAATGGCGATGTAACGACACTAAATGAAACTGAAATATTTAAAATGGATCCGATTTTTTATTTATCTCTAGGAACAACTCCATTTGTCCCAGAAATTCAAAATACAGATCAAGATTTAATTTCCAACGACTACCAAACTACACTTATTGAAAAAGATATAAACTTGCACGAAGTAAGTAACGGAGAGTTTAAAAAACAAGAACAGATTGAAGAATTCAATAATATCATTGATTTGCAAGATTTGAAACATACAGAAAGTTTTATGAATATTACTGAGTTTGAAAATGTAGACAACGTCACAGAAATTATAGATTTTGCAGACGTAGATGATCTTGAAAATATGCACCTTGAAAACAAGGTACATAATGTTGAAATTGTGGGTGGTTTGGACGACGTTAATTTGAAGCAAGTCATAGAAAACAATCTATTTAAGACAAAGAAGGTATCAAATACGAAAAACACTGTCAATGACCAAGAGGTCGAAAACTTGAATGTTATAAAGTTACCGGAAGATAATACAAATTTTACAAATACACAAGATATAGAAAACGTGAATGTTTCCAGCTTAGAGGACTTCGAAGATGTAAATGTTGTTAATCTACAAGACATAGATAAAACATATTCGGATAAATTCATTAGTCTGCATGATATAAATGACATAAATGATGAGACTCTACAAGATATAGGCAATATTATACATTTTCAAGATATAAGCTGTTCAATACCGGGAAAAGATCTTAATCTATCAGACAAAAACAATATCAACAATGCCATCAGCTTACGAGAAATTGAAAACATCAATAATATTAATGTACAGGGTATTGAAAGTGTCGATAGTGTTTTAAATTTAGAAGATTGCTGTATACCAGGTGATGCCCTCCGTCTACAGGACATACAAAATGTGAGAGTTGCCACAAAACAAATGGAAATTATAAATTTCAATAATAATTATCTACAGGGAGGGAAAACTATAAATAAAATCATTAATCATAAAAATTTTGAACATACTATTTCGGGCCCAATGCCTAAATTACAAGATATGGACAATATACAAGAAACATACACTGTTAATATATTCAACGGAATAGAAATTAACGACGGTGACTTAATGAATATACAAAGTAAAGTCGGCGAAGCATCAATCAATGATTTTGATTTACATTCTATTGAAAACATTAACGACGTTATAAATATTGTAAGTCTACAAGAAGTGAAAATTTCAAAATCACAAGAAGTGGGTAGAGTACAGAACTATATAAATTTGCAAGAGAATAACATCATACAGAAAGTCGACAATATTTTAGACCTCCGGGAGTTAGATTTTGGAGAAAACATAGTGACATTAAATCAACCAGATTACTCTTGGTCAAGCTACACATGGAAATGCCTACACTGTGAATCGAAACTCGCTGATATGAACAGTCTCCGTGAACACTGTAAGGTAGCACATGGATTTTGTAGCGGATTCAGTTGCATCGACTGTGCAGAGAAATTATACACTTTTAATGCGTTTATTGAGCATGTAAGACAGCACAGAAATATGTTAAGGTAAGTTTGGATAGTAATTTGAAAGTTTTTGTGGCTTTTACCATAGTTTGTACATACTATAAAATAAGTACTGTATTCTTTGCAATATGTACATATTTTATAGTATGTACAAATACATTTTTGCCATCTGCTACTTGTAAGTCTCGATTATCTTACATCGTCATCATCATCAACCCGTAACAGCCCACTGTTGAGCTAAGGGTATTCCCTCACACATGAGGAAGTAGGGTAATCTTCCACGCGAGCCCTTTGAGGATTGGGAGATGGTGTTAAGCTGTTAAGAATTTTTCAAGCCACCCAAGGGTATCTGACATGGCTTAACGACTTAAATTGTGCCTAAACACAACATGATTATAGTTTCTCGTCGTAGGCAACAGCGCATATCATAGTAATAGGGACGTTAAGATTGTTACGGAAGAGAGAGAACGTGTATTGTCACCAAAAGTATTTACAGAAATATCCATTCTAGTATTTTGTACAATGTTACAGAGATAAAAGTATACTGTATCCAACATCATATAATCAAAGAAAATCAATTTAAGCAAACCTTTTCACTTACTTTACTTACTTTTCAATTCCAGATACTACTGTCAATTCTGTAACGAGAGATTTGACACACTGGAACTTTGTAGCAGTCATATTCTGACCCATTGGCAACGCTCTCAAGAAATCTGTGACCGTTGTGGCGAAATATTCATTACTCACGATGACATGAAGTGCCATAAGAAGCAGTATAAAAGAATAACATTGCCAAAATCATATTATAATGTGAAACCAACCCTGATTGCTACAGATGATGATAAATCGTGGAATGACTATGAGTGGACTTGTCAAGTAAGTTTTTGCAAGACATTTTTTTGAGACCTTTCTATGGTTCCGTACCCAAAATGGGGCCCCCTAAGCCTCCACTGTCCATCCGTTTGTCTGCCCCTCTGGCTGTATCTCATAAACCTCAGTAGGTAGACAGTTTAAATTTTGATGTTTCCTTCTAATTCTGCAATCAGGACAAAAATATAAATGGCCTCTTCATAAATAAAACTTGTTGTTTTATTGCACCGTGGTACGCAACGCTGTGGGTGTCTTAAGTCCGACTTGCACTTGGTCGTTTTGTTACAATATCTTCAAAATGATTTATTTCTAAACATTGAACTATGTAGATGACTTCCTAATCAACATTGATATTGGTATCTATAAAAATATACCCAAGAGTTAGTTACGCTGATGGCGTCATAACACAAAATTTTATCATTGTAATATTCTTATTCCCTATCAAATTTAAACTACTTTCTTCAAAATATCCTATACTTCATCAACAGTTTGTCATTTGTCTGTTCCAATTTTATGAGAAATTCCCTACTCCTATTCTTCTGAGTAAACAGATTCGCCATGTAACATGAATTTAAGATACAGATATAAGGAACAATTTACTTGCAGGAGTGCTTCATCAGGTTGCCAGACCCATCTACTCTGAGGCAACATGCGCAGGACCACCACAATAAATGCTTTGCGATGAAGTGCATGGACTGTCTGCGCACAATGAGTAACTTTCGGTGGTTCGTCACGCACGTCACAGCACACAGGCCGTACTTGAAGTTAGTTCTTGGAAACTACATAAACTTTATGATTCTTGGTTTTTCCTTCACCTATTTGCTCGTTGTGGCCGCAAACAAAAATATTTGGGCAAAACATTGTTCAGATCTTCACAGAGTCATGACTTTCTCGCTGCAGCACAATTTTTAGTAAATGTAGGTCTGTATATTTTTGTTCGTTTTACGCTTCTCTTTTGAGTTTTCTTTTTTATACTTTTTTGGTGTCGTTTATTTATTTACGTGTGTTGATCAAATATCAAAAATTCTAGAACAGTCTTAAAATACGCTTGTTTTGCACATATTGAAAACCAATGAATTTCTTAATAAGCTATCTCCGGATTTGGCCAGATCTCATTGGGTACAGTGTGGCAATATTAGGTACTTATTTATGCATTTATCCTTCCAGACACTATTGTCCGTACTGCAACACATATTTCCTAGACATTAATCGTCTACATAAACATGAGGATGACCATTTAAAGGGTCCGCAAAAACCTTGTCACGGATGTGGGCAAGTCTTTTCGGACAATCACCAAATGTCTTTGCACATGAAACGGTTCAATTCCCCAAGACAGGTCAAGGACCTAACCACAGAGGATCTTACTTGCGACGTTTGCGACAAAGTCTGTCGAAACATACTAAGT
Source organism: Ethmia dodecea (assembly GCA_963855545.1). Classification (NCBI taxonomy): domain Eukaryota; kingdom Metazoa; phylum Arthropoda; class Insecta; order Lepidoptera; family Depressariidae; genus Ethmia; species Ethmia dodecea. The sequence continues at coordinate 7,510,535 of OY979463.1, read as the reverse complement.
TTTCGCAAGCACAAAAAGATCCACGGCCAAATGACCAAATACATTTGCAATATCTGCGGTAAACTGTACAATAGATCGAATTCATTGTCTACGCATATTAGAACTCACAAAGGGAAGACAGAGATTTGCAAGCTGTGCAACAAAGCGTTTTGCACTAAGTACAAACTGCGTCTCCACGCAAAGACTCATAAGGAGGACCGCCCATTTGTCTGTGATGACTGCGGGAGTACTCACAAAACGAAATCTAGTTTGAGATCGCACGTCCAACAACATGTTAAAAAGAGCACCTACAAATGTCCGATATGTCCAAGGAAGTTCAAGTTCAAAGACAACAGGAGAGTCCATATGAATCTACACACAGATACCATGCCATTCTCTTGTTCGATTTGCAAGAAGTCGTTTTCAAATTTTTCGAACTGTGACAAGCACATGGTGAGGATGCACGGGGTTCCGTACGCCAAGACGAAGAGAACTGAAAAAGGAGCCATGGAAGTCGATAAGCTAACAGGCAGAGCAAAAGAAATGGTTCAGAACGACATCACTGAAGAATGGTTCCATGAAATTATAAAACCGCAAAAACCTGGCAAGAAGAAGAAAGATAAATTGGCTGATTTGTTAACAGATATCCTCAATTAAGCAATGGATATATCGCACCTGAAATTAAAGACCGACACAACTCAAAAAAGTGAGTTTCGAAATAACTCAAGTTAAAGTTTTGTCGTCCTTTTTGACCAAGTTCTGTTCCAAATTAGGGTATTAAACTTATTTTAAAATTTAGCTTGAAGTGTGCATTTCCGATTAAAATAACTTAAATTGTAGAAAACTAACAATATTATAATGTTTTGAGGTATATTTGATTAGTACTTCGACTTGTGTCTATATTGCCCGGTTTTCAAAAATATATTTTGCAATGTGTCGTTTTAGCCTTCATTTTATAATTTAAGAAATGAAAAAGGAGATGTCCTAACTCAAAATATGACTATTTAGACAAACTTCAAAACACGAATATATAAAAACAATGTGTATTAATTCAAAATATACCTGTTATGACTACTTTTAATAACTGGGGAATTTAAAAATAGGTGTATCAAGTCAAAATGCAAAAACAATTATAAGAATGAATTCTTTATAATAAAGCAAGAAAACAATTAAATGTTAACTTTTCAATGTTCAGAAATTAAAATCAGTATAAAATCTAAAATATACACTCCTACAATAACCAAAATACTCTGAATTTAAATAGGTTTTACCTACGAATATAACATTACGGTCATAATTAATAATACACGGTTATAATAGGTGTTCATTCAGTTTTTAAAAAGTAAATTTGAGTGATAATAATAAAAAAAATGATTTTTTTGCTAAAAAAAGTAAGTATCACAATAAAGTAAATCTTAATATTATCGTCATATTATTTTATCATCATCATTAATCTTGCAATAAATCCACTATTAGGACGATCTCAATCGGCAAATAATACATTCCATCCAAATCAGCGTCGTAAATTATCTTCTATGCAGTCTTGAATAATTTATTTGGCTCTGGACTTGGACCGTAAAGGTATATCAGCACTTCGATCGTCTTAACATCCCTGCAGAGACTGCCGGACGGCATAGTCGGAGGCTTCTTCATAGTCCGAAAATGCTATGTACAGTGGTTGATTGTAGTCCTTACACTTTCACGCTTCACGTAAGACTATCACGTAATAGCCCTTGAAAACAGATAATAAATATTGGTTAGGACCTTAAAAAACAACCACGATATTCCTACTCCATGACCTAGGAGTTCTCCCACAGTTCATAACGAAGTTTAAGACACATTGGTGTTTCTTGACTTTAAAAACTGTGATGTTATTCAGTCTTCACCAGGTCCTTTTCCATTCTTAAACAGTTTCGACAGCATTTCATAAAAGCTGATCTCCGGGAGATCATCCGTATAGTGGCGGGTCAGTGCTGCTCTATTATCATCATTAGGTACTGGCTTCCGGACAAATTGAATGCGAAGTGCACAACAGGCTATAAAAGTTTTCGATCTCAGCCAAGATCCCCAACTTGAAGACAATGGTTTCAAAAACCCTTGTAAGGAACAGCGTTAGGTGGTTTGTACCCGATCCGTGCTTCAACTCATTACGTAGAGCCCCAACATTGCTCAGTCGCTCATTCGATAGGAAGAGTGTTGAGGTCAAAGTAATGTTTTCTGTCAGCGTTGTGGGATTTATCAATGTCTCACTACTAAATATCAATAATAGGCTATTGATAAATCTTCCACCTAGTTCAGTCGCCTTTCATAAATAAACATTTGGTTAGAATTTTCCCCTGCTTGACCGATGCCCTTAGAAATCAGCGACACAATTATATATTTTTATTGTTATTACTCAAACTAACAAATTATAATAAAGTAACATTCGCTGCTAATAAAGTAAAAATCGCTTGTTTAGGTCTCTATCTAGGTACTTATACTATAACTGTGCAAAGCGGTTTGCTTCCATCATTAAATACAGTTTCATTTTCATAATTAAGTACTATGACTATTATGATGGTTGATCTTCTAATTTATGACAGAAAACAGGTTATAGAGACACAAGTCAAAATAAGAAATCCTAAACACCGAATACTAAAAAGTTTGAAGTGTCATAACACAAAATTTTTTGCTAACAAAGAGACACAAATAAAAATAATGCACAGAAAATATCAGAAATCGTCAAGTACAAAAAGTTAAGATAGTCATAACTCAAAATAATCCCGAAAATTGTAAACATTTAACTAGTTTAAACGGACATAGGACTCGATTCTACCAGCACGTCGCTTAAAATGCGTAAAGCTAAATTTCTTAAATTTAAAATTAAATTTAGTGAGTCTTAAAAACAACTCTATTCCAGGAACATCAAACTTTGTCAGTTTAGAAGGTATTTTAGCATGAACTAAATTGTTTAAATTGAATTGATCTTGTGTTGCAACATAAAAAATATATAATTGAAGGAATAAACGATATTAATAAGTTAAAAATAATTAAATTTATAACTTGTTTGAAACAATTGTTTTTCATTTGTTAATTTTATAACAAATTCGTACATTTTAAAGCGTAATTTTATATAAAAAAAAATCGGTTGTCTGTAAAGTCTGTTTACTGACGATAGTTGAACGTGACAACGTCATAAGAAAATATTGATGGAATGGATTGTGCCTCTTTGTCGCTCGTTGCGCGCTCTTGCTTGCACTGGAACGACGCATACGTCACACTTTTTCGGGAATGCCGCCGGCTCCATCAATTTATAAGACGTTGTCACGTCAAAAATACTTCATAATTAACTTTTTTTATATAGTGATAGTGTATTATGTGGCAAATGTTTTTTCGGTCTCACCATGTTCTCTGGAAAGAAAGTTGAAACATAACCTAAGAGCCATTTTGAATGAATATATTTAGAATTGTAATACACATACAAAAAAATATATCTTTTGACTGCACACTATACGGCGGCACCCACAACAAAATGTTCGTCCTGGCTCATTCTTTCTTCTAAACTTCCTTTGGATTTTGGATAGTTAGTTTTTTCCACCTCAACTTGCACATAAAATCACTGTAGGTAATGGCCGATTTTAGAAGTAACTTAATTTTAGGAGGGACCTTTTTACTCGCCGCTAAATTTACGTAGTTTAGGCGTTTGACAAGTCTAAATTCTTTTTTTTCTGTTTAAAATGACACACAAGGAATAGCGTTTAAGCCGCTAAAGCTAGGTTGAGTTGACCGGCTAAATTTAGGATTTTTAGAAACGTCAAATTCAAATTTAATCATGTCATTTGAATTTGAAAGATAGCGTAGAATAGCAAAATCGTTTTTAAGAGGTTTAGCAATATTAGGAGCTTTAGGTGGTCAGCCAGAATCGAGTCCATTATTCAAATTGTGTCTTTTTTTACTTTCTTACTGTTCTCAAATTCCGTCGCTTGCGCGTATTATTTCGTGTTGTGCCAATGCGGCGCCTGCGTTTGGGACGACGCCTGTGGATCACCTAAGAAAGTCCTGTCTTCCCTTTCGGCTCGATGCAAATCGCGGCAAGTCAAAAGAGACATTTAGGTATGTAAAATTGCCTAGAATTCACGTATAATTACTTGTACGAGTTTTACCAGTCGAAAGAGAAAAATATAGCGGATTTTTTGATAATAAAAGGTCAATTTCATCAAATTTGGAGTTGTGTCGGTCTTTGATTTCAGGTGCGATATAAGGTAATATTATTGGCTATTCGCATAACATATTATGAATGTTTTCTTAAATAAATAAAACATAATAATCTCACACCTTTTATCCCGGAGGGGGTAGGCAGATGTCTTCTTCAAGTTATTATGTATTGAAATAGTATCAAATTAAGGGCAAATCCAGCCTTCGACTCATACAGGGGCCACAGTCGAGGTTTAGTCCCGACAGGCTCCAATTCAGTAACATAAATAAATCTAAATACGAAGTATGTATTTGATTAAATTATCAATCAAATTAGAAAATCATCAGTAGTGATCTAGTCGCAGCCCAAGGAGGTTACGCCATTATTACCCCCCCACTCTGCTTCCGCTCTTGAACAGTATCCATGTTTGTTAAAAAAACAATGTAATGGTTTAAATAGAAACATAAAATATTACATGTTATTGGTGTGGTACTTATACATGTTTAGTGATATGAACAAATATAACTTCACTGGGTGTTTTAGTGTCTAAATGTTACATATAACAATCTTGTAGATTATTATCTACATTGAATACCTAAACTTCCAGTACCCATCCACGTTTTTTTATCTAGAAGTTTTATTATTATTATTAAGACTAAGTAATGGATGTCGACGAAGAGCGAGATTGTGTATTTATGTATGATATTAATTGAGTTACTCAATCAAAATTCCTTTTTTTTGTGAAGGTCAATAAATTATACACTTAAAAATGTTAATTCAAAAAAATTCAAAATTCAAAATCGTTTATTTTCTATTAGTATTAAAATATACACTTAGAAACGACAATATTTTATAATAACAAGGCACTCTAAACAATAGTCTAATAACAAGGGATTCTGAACTCGTTCATGGAGGTTGGCTGAATGTAAACAGCAGAATATCTGTACCGACGAGTTGCTGCTTCCAATATATGATTAATAGCCTGACACAGCGACGAGTCAGCTAGTCCCATGCATGTAAGTAGGTACATGGTCTGTAATTTTATAGTACCTAGCCTTTTTTTACTTTTTAAGCAATTTTTGCGTAACTAACTATTATTTAAAATTTGTCAAGAGGCATTTTTTAAAATTTCTATAGGAATTTTATTGACCTTCAAAGCAGATACCATAAGATTTTGTACCTTCATAGCTGATGCCATGATAGGTATGTGTATCTTTTGTTTTTAACAGATTTTAAAAAAATAACATGAATATGTATATTTTACTGTATGAGCCACATCTGTAAGAGAAACCTCTTAGCAGTAAATTTTTAAGACGTGTTTAAACCAAGTAAGTATAAAATTTTGTGTGGGAGAGGCTTTTGACTTATGGAGACGAATATCTCCAACAGCAGACTGAAAGGCTGACGGTGATATAATATATACCTATTTATCTTTAATATGCAACCAACGCATATTGATGTGTAATTCAATTTATTCATAAAAATAATATATTATATCCAATAACAATATAAATTATATAAATGTCAATCTATAAATTAAGCTTACTATTGTACAGGTAAGAAAACGAAACGAAATAAATAAAAATAAAAATAAAAAACGCCTAGTTTTTTTTGCAAGAATTCTGGAGGCAAGTATATTTGATTTAACCGCCATGCAAACATCTAAATACATAAATTATTACATACTTACATTTAATTTTTTACGGGCTTTAAAGCAAATTTTTTATTATAAATAATAAATTAATTTATATATAATTAATGTACATCCATATGTTTTTTTTGTAAATATTTTATTTGTAAAGCAGTGATAGCCCGAACGGTTATAGAGCCGGCCGAAAATCAGTGAGGCTCGGGTTCGAATCCTGGCATGTACTAATGAGTTTTTCAAAAACTTACGTACATATTTATCACTAGCTCGACGGTGAAGGAAAACATCGTGAGGAAACCCGCAGGTCTCAGAATTAATTCTGAGACATGTGTAAATAGACCCGGTTCGGCGATGGGCTCACCACCTATCACGTTTAGGGGTCCAATATATCTCGTGAAATGTGGGTATATCCAGTAATGGAATACCTCTGCCTACCCCCTCGGGGATAACAGGCGTGTGATTATATTATTATTATTATATTTTATTTAGTTTTGGTTCACTTGACTCAAATGCAAACAGCAATCTTATTTTCGAAAATTATTACTAGATACGCAAATCTAGTAATAATTTTTGAAAATAACATTTACTGTACAATCGATCGATTACGGATAACACCGGTTTCTGGTTTTTAACAAAAAAAGATCGTCACTCGTCAGTCGTCATCATGTCATGTCAACGTCAAATTGCGAATTTACCATTGTTATTTGTTTATTTCTGAGTTGTTTATTTGGAATTATTTACTAGAAATCTCATCTATTTGTCGTGATAAAAATGAATTGCGACAAAAATGGATACTGCCGATTATGTGCCGAGTTGAAAAATAACAGCACACTACTCAATCTGCAGTCAGAACAGAAATGGCGGGAAGTTGTTTCGAAACTCACTCAGTTGAACGCTAAGATGGATTTTGATGACGATATCCTCCCGAAAACAGTTTGTTTCATGTGTATTAGCTTACTCGAAACTGCATTCTGCTTCGTTCTCGACATACAAAAAGCGCAGGAGTTGCTACATGACCTTTTCCAAGAAACAAAGGATGAATCCGAAGGAAATATTTCTGAAAATTCAACTCCTTGTATAGAAGAGGGGGATGATTCTGACGAAGAATATATTGTAATACAAAAAGAAATATATACAGAGCTTACTAAAGATAACAATATCACTGAAGAAAACGGTGGTAGTGACTACAATACAGCTTCAGAATTAAGTAAAAAAGAAGTAAATGATCCTTTCAGAGAATGCGTTGATACTGTGATAAAAAAAGAATTAACTGAAAAAGAGCTTACTGAGGATTTCAGAAATAACACTGAAGAAAACTGTAACAATGACAATGATTTCTGTACAGACTCAGATACACTGTCAGAATTCAGTAAAACAAAGTTGAAAGATCCTAACGAAGAATCTTCTTGCCTTGATACTGTGATACAAAAAGAACAAACAGAGCTTCCAGAACATTCTTGTAATATCAATGAAGAAAACTGTGGTAATGATTTATGTACAGATTCAAATATGGTGTCAGAAACATGGAAAGATCACGTCTGGACGTGTGAAATATGTGAAACCCAATTCCCTCTAATTGATGAGCTGATTGCGCATACTATGCAGTACCACGGGCGCTGCAACGCATACAAATGCAATGATTGCAATGTTAGAGATCTTTCTTTAGACAAATTTATTGTTCATGTGAAACGTCACAAGAATGTGCTAAGACAATCCTGCTACAAGTGTCATGTGTTGGTATCTTCACAGTATCACGCTAATGAGCATAAACGGACACACTTCACCTCCAAACATAAGTGTAGGGGATGCAATTCAACATTTAAAAATGAGACTGAATTAAAACAACATACAGACGCATATTATCTGGCTACAAGATACAAGTTGGATAAAGTAAAACAAACCACGGCAGATGAATTGAGTTGTCCAATATGTAATAAATCGTTCAACTTCAATTACACTTTGAAAAAGCATTTACAGACACACACAGAGCGAAAACGTGATTACACATGTGAGATATGCGGAAAATGTTTCATGGATAAGCATACTTTAACTGGCCACGTGCGCCTGCACGATAAGACGCGTCCATTTCAATGTGATTTATGCAAATTAACTTTTAAAATCAAAAGCCACCTCCGCAGGCATGTTACGATCCATGATAACACCAAGTCGTTCACTTGTGACCAGTGTGGCCGCAGTTTTAGGACAAAGCACCTCCTTAAAACTCATAGCATCATACACACTGACTCGTATCCCCATGTCTGTAGGTACTGCAATAAGGGGTTCCGGTGTAAATCAGTATTAAACCAACACATAAGACAGCACACGGGAGAAAGACCATACTCCTGCGAGTCATGTGAAATGTACTTCACTAATTGGGCGAATTATAATAAACACATGAAACGTAAACACGGGAAGAACATGGCTAAGACGAAGCGGACGCCGAATGGTGTGTTCCCAATCAACCCAGCGACGGGAGACATTGTGGAGCTTATAGTGACAGATCAAACGGATGGAGAGACGACTAATGACTGAAGACAGCTAGGTCTGCGAACCAGAACAACCAAGATGGCACCGAATTACAGAGTACATAGAGGGTAATGCCCTTTTTGCCGACTTTCCCATTATGCCGACTTTTTTGTAAAGTCATACTTCTATTATGCCGTCTTATTAGATTTTATCGCCTTTTGTACCCTTTTGTATACTTTCCCTTGCCGCCGACTACGGACTTCTCTTAATTGTAATATTATTATGCCGAAAACAACAAAACGGTTTAGTTTTGGTACCGTTATGCAGACTATTTGTACAGTCGTGTGCAATATTTAATTTCAAAGTAAACTATAGGCATGGTAGAATTAAAAAATATATATTTATTAAAAAAAAATAACAAACTGCGTTTGTACCTTTTACAAAACTAGTAATTATTACATTTAAAAAAAAGATGAACGTAGTGTAACTAAAAAAAAATATTACATTAAAACTTGACTTGGGTGAGCCTGACCAAGCAGGTCTCAATCTAAATTTTTTTGTTTAAAAAGTTGTTTATATTTTTTTCATATCGACTGTCTCTTAATATATACTTTGTAATTATTTATTTTGAGATTGGCAAATATGTTACGTTATTTCTAGCAGAGTGATCACTATGGATGCTTTCGTCTTTTAATATTTTTATTAATGCGAATATAGGTGGCTGTTTTACTCTGACGAGTTTCTTCAGTCGTGCATGCCAACTTTCAACGGCATTTGTAGTCCGATGAGGGTTCCCGTAGCAGCTTACTACAGGTAACACTTCCGGGTTCATCCATTGTTTCACAAAATAATTGATGAATTGGTTCCAATTTTCTTTATTTGTTTCAATAATCTCAAAATTTATGCTCAAGAATCCTTCTGGAATGCGTTCTATGGGCAATAGAGCTGAGGCAGTATATATGGATATAAACTTTTTATCATTTTCTTCATTAAATTTTTTTTTATATATCACTATCTCATAGTCTATTTTAATAAAAAGATTGTATATTTGACCCCTTTGTTGATTCTTGAGAAAAAGAATAATATATCAATAACGTAAATTATGTTCTGTATAGAAAGGTAATGAGTGTAATTGAATCGATATCGAAATCGATAAATGTTATGAACGTGACTGTATTTAAATCGGCATAAGAAAACTCTTAGTTCCCAAATTCCATAAAGTTGTTGACAACAAAGGTAAAAATTGCATTGAAGTATTAAAAAGTCGGCATAAAAGCCAATGAAACATGAAAAGTCGGCATATCGGGAAAAGATGTATGACTTTACAAAAAAGTCGGCATAATGGGAATTACCCTGCATAGAAACTTTTGTAAACCATATTGTGTTTAATATTATTCATGATGGGGTCTAAAAAGGCCGTTTCGGGTGAATCATAATAGGATCCTATTTCGATTCATATTCGAAATTTTCACCAAATACGAATCTGCTAATGAATTGAATTGTCAGTGAATCACTAAAATGTGGGACCATTTTACGAAATTTAGAGGAATTGCTTAGGATTTGCTGGGAATTCATAAAAGGAGGAATTGCTCAGAGGAATTGCTCAAAGTGGCCATTTTAGACCCACAGGCTTGCAGATGATTCTTCTGATAAATAAGGTACCTAACAAACAAAAAAAAATTGGTGCATTGATAACCTCCTCCCGGTATATTACTTTCCTCTATGCCTCCTCCTTTCCTCTTCTCAAGGTTATATTCTCTTTGTCAACACGTATGTTTTTTTTGACACATTGGATTTACTACAACTGCCCCAAGAGATTTAAATTGCAACTGCCTTAGATGTCAGACTCGCACTAGAAGTGTAAAGCTTCATGTGCTCTTGACTGTACCAGTGAGTTTTTCAAAAACTTACATACATATTAATCACTATCTCGACGGTAAAGGAAACCATCGTGAGGAAACCTGCGTAATGCACATCAGCCGGTAAGGGTGATGCAAAGGCCGTAGAAAGAAAACTAAAGCTAATAAATTGAGATCAGGATCACACTCCAGTACTATCAATTATCATATTACTTTAATATATTTACTTTAGTATATTTTGGGTTTTACTGACTGATACTGTCGATACTGATACAGTTATGCAAAGTTCAACCGCATAGTTTGAATTTCCCGTAGCGTATCTGCGTAGTACCACCAGTCACCGGCAGATGTCGTTTAAATAATACCATCCACCAGCAGATGGGGTTAGAACGAGCATCTAAATTGTACAAGTAATCATTAGCTATAAGTAAATCATATTGTAAATATGAGCAGTGATAGCCTTATGGTTAGGGAGCCTGCTTTGATAATCACTGAGGATCGGGTTCGAATCCTGGCTTGTACTAATGAGTTGATCAAAACTTACGTAGGTACATACACAGATATTTATCACTAGCTCGACGGTGAAGGAAAACAATCGTGAGGAAACCCGCAGGTCCCAGAATTAATTCTGAGACATGTGTAAAAGACCCGGTCTGGCGATGGGCTCACCACCTATCATGTTTAGGAGTCCAAAGAATATCTCGTGAAAAGTGGGTATACATAGTCTACTATATAAAAATAAGTCGGGTTTTCCTTCCTGACGATTTAACTACCCCTATATATAATGTACTTTGTGACCAGAACTGACGAACTGATTTCCATGGTTTTGCATTCGTTGGAAAGGTCTCGGGCTCCGCAAGGTTTATAGTAAAGAAAATTCAGCATTGCACCCGTGCGAAGCCGGGGCGGGTCGCTAGTAGTATATAGAAATGGAATACCTTTGCCTACCCCTTGGGGGATAAAAGGTGTGAATTAGTTTTTCTAATATACAAGTGAGTTTTCCGACATTTGTACTTAGATACTAGGTACTGCTTTCAATCAATCTTTTATTCAAAGTAGAGAGTAGTTAGTCCACATAATGAAAGTCATTGCAACTCCACCGCTTCAACATGTAGTTCAGGAAAAGAAGTAGGGAATGAAAATTCTCAACATAATATTATTCTTTTAATCATTTCTTTATCATCAGCCGGAAGACGTCCATTGTTGAACTGGCCTCCACCATAGAACGCCACAACGAACGGGAACTTGCATCCATCGGTTACCCGCGACCTTGAAGATGTCGTCGATCCACCTGGTAAAAGGCCTACCAACGCTACGTCTTCCGGTTCGTGGTCGCCACTGGAAAACCTTTCATACTGTTGCGTTTTTAGTAGTTTAGATTATATTTACTGTGCTATGATGCAGTCCCAAATGGATTGCAAATAACTGCTCATCGAAGAAACTTTCACCACATTCCCTGCAAATGTAGTCATTTTCTCTTGTATGTGACTGTGCATGTTTTTTCATGAACTGTCTACACGTAGACTTCTTTTTACAAAGTAAACACATGTACATGCCGTATTTCACTATTCTGATTGACGGATGCGGATCTCTTATTCTGTAAGTAGGTATAAAATAGGCATTTGTATGTTTTTTTAACTCTGCCAGTGTACTGAAACTGGTCTGACATCCTTCACATGACTTTTCAGAGCTTATGTGAGTTTTCTTGTGATCGTAAACATGTTTTGATGATGTAAACCGAATGTGGCATCTGTGGCAAGTGTCCTTGTATTCATTTTTGTGCTCTCTGACATGTATAAGGAAATTGGACAAATTAAATTTACGTGCTGGGCAGTCTCTGCATTGGAAGACGTTGCAGGTATTATGGCTCTTTATGGAGTGTTTAATTAATATGTCAACAGATGGGAACGTCTGAAAGCAAAATGCACAGGTCCAGTCGTATGTTTTCCAGACTGATTCGTCGCCAGATGGTCTGGACATGCGGGCTATTTGTGAATATGAATGATCATGGATACATGCATTTTGAGGGATATGCCAATTTTCTTCATGTGTTTTTGCGATTGAACTTGCATTTTGTATTCTATTTACTTTTCCATATGGTTCTGCAAAATTTTCAAGTTTTCTTTTAATGTTTGAAACCTCTAGCGTACTGACATTATTATTGTCATTGCAGGTACTTCCTAAATCTATTTTTGGTTGTTGTATCTCTTGTTGTAGAACTATCTTAGCTTCAGACACCCTGAGATGAGGGCTTGGTTGTTCTTCTGCATGTTGAAATATTGTTACAAGTGAGTTATTAATTTTGTTAGTACATGGTTTTGTATGATTGGCAAAATTTTTTGGTGTCTGCCCTCTGGGTCCAGTTTTAATTTCTTTTAGAATCTTTTGCGCAATCAAATTATAGCTCTGAGAATTTCCATCGCAGATTCCTGGTTCATGGATCTTTCGGTGCAGTTGTTCTTTATCTCTTCCATGTTGAACTGCAATATGTGTGTCACTATTTGGGCTACATATTTCATTTACATCTGCATTGCGTTCTGAACAATCGGCAAGATGTTCTAAAGGATTCTGAGCTACTGGTTCTGTTTTAACACGAATTAAAGACTTCAGTGTATTGAAATTATGGATTTTTAAAGTATCGCAAATTCTTACAGAGTTTGTTTGATGTGCTGAATTGTGTGATATACTATGTTTCGTTACATTAGTGGATTCTGTACTGTCGCGAAGATCTTCTAAAGGATTCTGATCAGCGAATTCTGTTTTAACATCACAATGACTGTTTTGGTAAAGATTTGCGTCGTACCTACTTTCTTTCGTCTTTTGCTGCTGTAATTCGTTAAGAACCTTTTGCGCTGCTAACACCCGGCGGACGAAGTCGAATGCAGCGTCTAGCGATCCAATACAAGGTATGCAAACCGTTTTCGGGAGTAATAAATGATCTTCGAAGATCATGCCAGCATTCAGGAGAGTCAGTTTCGGCTCGATTTCCCGCCTCTTTAGCAAGTTGCTCTGTAGATCTAGGAGCTTACTGGTTTTTTTTAACTCGGCACATAATCTGCAATAACCCTTTTCGTCGAAATTCATTTCGGAGGCAATAACAAGCAAAATTCCAACTTTGTTGTTGTATTGTATTTAACTTCATTTTTTTTTTATTTGTCCCTTTAGGGACAGGCAAAGGGATCTAGCCCATACAGCCCAGTCTGTTGTAAGTTTTTTCTGATCCGAATAATGTAAGGCTAAAAAGCCAAGTCTTATGTTTACAAGTTCAGGGTAAAAGTTTTATCTTAGATAAATGGCTCTGCTTCAGAGACCATGCACAAAAATTAAGTGTCTTCAACACTTTCTACATCCCTCCCTTGTTCATCAACAGTATTTTACTGTTGATGATAGCACTTTTTCTGAAGACTTCATTGTGACTTCTTGGGGCAATCCAAAAATATCCATCCCGCGCATTTTATCGAATTTCCCATTCAGTGCACACCTTCACGGACACTTGCCACATAATAAACTATCACTATTATGAGTCAAAGCTCGAAATACACAGCAAACTGAAAATTAAACAAAAAACATGACGTCCCTCTTCGGATTTCCGCCAAAAAGCCGTATTTAACTTGACACTTAACTTTTTTATGAGTATCAATGGAAAGAGAGATCGATCTTACTCTATGCTGCCCAGTCTTTTGTTACTTGACTTTGCTTATGCAGAATAATATGGTCAACCTAAAGATTGATTTATGTATATTTCTTGAGCCAATATAAATTAGTTCATCCCACGTTCTGTTACGAATACGGATCGGATTTCTAGTCAAAATCTTGAGTCAATCACTTCACTTGAGTAATATAGGTATGTACATGACAATGCTCAGTGCTCGGTCTGAAACTGTGGCCTGAAATATTAAAAAAGTCACTTTTTTTGGTATCTAAAACCGATGTCTACCGCAAATCGATCGATTATTACAAGAATAAAAAGAGCAACACCTACTTAGTCTATTGCCTCACCCCTAGCTTGTTTATTTATTAAATGCGTTGATGATGGCGTGTTTCCTGATCTGATGAAACATAGTAAAATTATTCCATTATTCAAAGCCGGTAGTAGATTAGACCCTTCTAACTTCAGACCAATATCAATTCTACCGACTCTTAGTAAAATTTTTGAGTAAAATTATTCTATATCAGTTGAGTGCACATTTTTCTATCAACAGTCACAGATATTATAGCAACAGTATAATGTCTGTAAAGCAATTTGGATTTACTAGGGGTCGCTCGACAACCGATGCCGGTGTTGAGCTAGTAAATCATGTTTTTAATGCCTGGGAGGAGTCGCAGGATGCTGTTGGGGTTTTCTGTGATTTATCTAAGGCATTCGATTGTGCCCATCATGAAATTCTCATCAGAAAACTACGTCATTACGGAGTACAAGGCCGCGCTCTTGATTTAATAAAGTCCTACTTGAGAAGCCGGATACAATGTGTTGATGTAAACGGTTCAAGATCGTCTGGATCGGCGGTTTGTATTGGTGTACCGCAGGGCTCCATTTTAGGCCCCTTTCTATTTCTAGTCTATATAAATGACCTACCCAACCGAGTGCAACATGATATTATTGTACTGTTCGCAGATGATACATCTCTACTTTTTAAAATTAAACGACCTATTAAGTCTTATGACGAAGTGAACAGTGCAATTGATGATTTTGTCAGTTGGTTTAACGTTAATAATTTACTTCTCAATGAGAAAAAAACTAAATGTGTACAGTTAAGAGCACGTGGAGCTTGACACATTGGACTTTGAACTGTTTGAAGTAGTCGGAGAAAAAATTGTGACAGAGACAAATATATTTTTCTCTGTTTAGCGTCGCGTCTTTCGTGCAGCGTTTCGCTTAGCTTGTGTGAGTCATGCGTGCTATGACTAATGTAACTGTGTGCGTGGCGAGCGGCCTACTCGAACCGGTTTGTGAAGCTTTATTGAGTAAGCAAAACATTAAAAATGTATTCCAGCAAACTCCTTTTTAAGAAGTTTTTCGACTCGTGGTTTCCAATGTTAGAATTTATAAAATATTGTTTTGCAAAACTAATTACAATTGAAATGCAATTTCTTTCTTAACATAGATTACAATTTATACATTTGATAATTAAGAAGTGTTTGCAAAATAAAAGAAAGAAATGCAATTTCTATATTAATTATAACTATATCACTACATAGCATAAAACAAAGTCGGTTCCCGCTGTGTGTCTGTCCCTATGTATCTAACCTTAGATCTTTAAAGCTATGCAACGGATTTTAATGTGTTTTTATTTAAGATAGACTTATTTTTATTTAAGAGGAAGGCTTATATTATGTATATAATACATCAGCATTGCACCCGTGCGAAGCCGGGGCGGGTCGCTAGTAATGTATAAATTAATAATTTAACTTGACTTCTAATTTCATTAACTACCCATTGTCGGATTTTAGTGTTTTATGGACTTTGCGCATATGGCAATGCACGACTCGTTCGGTGGAGATGGGCTGCTGTTTAAATTTATGCAATCTTCATGGACGAGTTTAGAGTCCCTTGTTATTAGACTATTGACTTTTACTGGGTAAGTGTAATTTTCGATACCTACCCTACATACCATTACGTTTAAATAATAATCTAATATCGTTCTAAATCCTATATAGCCGACGCGACGCCTCAAGATGGTGGATTTATTTAGGTATATTTTTCTTCAAAAACTCGTTAATGTAATGTATTAATTTAATGAAAGCGTTTGCCCAGTAGTCAATAAACGATCTAACTTTATTCTGAACCCAACCTTCACGACAGATGAATTCTCTAGAAATATAAAAATGAAAGTTAAAAAAATAAGAAAATATTATGAGTGAGTTAATGATATAATAATAAATGACTGCGCTTACTTAACCAACTAACTTATATTTAGCTTGCATAAAGTCAGAGTTTCCTTCGTAAAATTATGGCTGTAACTTTTATTTTTTGATATTTAATGGAATTTATTTTTAGTATAGGTATAAACTTAATTTTAAAAATTGCATACCGGCTTAGTTTATTTAACTTTATATACTTAACTAAAAAAACTTTTAAAACTCTTTTAGGGAAAACGTTTGTCAAATATTATTGAAATTTAATGTAAATATCAGCGCCCATGATTACCTTCCGATTCACTTGTCTCTACTGTTTAATGCCTATTAGGTAGGTATGGTAAGTTTTTTTTGTGCCAATATGTTGTAGGTAAAATCAAATAAAAACCGAAAACTGTATGTTTGGAATAAATCTACTTTTATTATTTTTTTGTGAACTTTACTTTAAACGATTTATTACCAAAAGTGTAACAGAACTAGTTCTGTTCTATAGGATCAAACTTAATAGTAAAATCTTAATTATATGTAATCTTAGAAATGAATATTATAAAGATACCACAAACTCTGCGCCACGAAAGAAGTCCCGTGAACGTGAACCATATGTCTATCTTACATTTACGACGCGGGATTTATTTCGTGGAGCGGACTACTCAAAGTATTTTTTTTCGAAATTCTACACGTTGAAATTGAAGGCTTTAGCATTTTTTTAAAGTAAGAAACTACACATCAAAATGATAAATTAAAAAAAAAACAATTGTTCTATGCAATTAACTGTAAAAATAATAAAACATCTTTAAAATAACAAATCAACTTTTCATTAAATATTTTAAACAATAATTAACTGTAAAAACATTAAGTCAACTTTTTATTAGCTAGTTAAAACCAAACAGATCAAAATAAATCGGCATAAAATACAATAAAAATCAAAGTAGTAATTGAAACAAAACAAATCAAAATAAACAGGCATAAAATACAATAAAAATCAACCTACTTTATTCCAACCTATGCACCTGGGAAAATAATATTGTTACCTACGAGGATCAAAAACCTTTCAAACCTGGATGACGAGTAATTTAGTGAAATTCCCAAACCAACCAGATCAAAAACACACTAAGCTGAGTGAAGTTCGAAAATACTCAAATGTTACATCATGACCTTAAAAAATCCCTATTGAACAATTGAAGCCCAGAAACAGTAGAGATTAGGATATGACATAGTTAAGAGGATCGAATAGGCACTGGACAGATAACCGTCGATAATAGACTGAATGCCATATTTCTACCACTTAGTATGGCCCCCAACACGGCATTCAATCTATTCCTCATACCGGTCACCATATTCCAACATCCATCTGATCCTCTATTGTTCTCCCAAGTAGAGAACACTTCCTCTCATAAAGTTTCTGTGTTCCGGACTTCAGTTGAGTCCTAATCATCCTCTCATTATTGAAGCACCATAGGACTTGCTTACCAACCTCTGAGGTCTGAAATGTTTTTTCATCGACGAAAATAACAATATTATTTTCCCAGTCAAAATTTAAAAAATCTAGCGCAAACCCCGCTCTCGCTTATTTGTGAGCGTCCTACAAATGAATTTTAGAGGGTCTCCGACATTTGAGACCCGATTCTTTAAGTCGCCGGCGCACTGTCCATGGTGATATCTGAAAAATAAATAACTTATTATTATCTATCAGTATCCCTACATAATGATAAATAAAAGTCTCTGCTTTTGGGATAAATTAAAGAACTATTGTCTCTTAAAACAAAACACGTGTTTTTAAACAAAAATTTAAATGGTTTTATTACCAACTTGCCTTCCTTTTGTATATTTACCACCTAAATGCAAGCCGCCTTACCGCTATTGTGTAGCGCGGCGCCATACCTACAATAGCGAAATATTTTATGCGAAGCGTAATGACAGTTAGCAGGTGTTTTATGATGGGATTACTGTTAAAAGGGTCTTTATATGTTAAGTAATAAAAAAAAGTAGACTCACGCTATGGGTGGACGAGGTCAAGTTATTTGGAAAGAAAGGATTTTCTGTGTGCGTGGCGACTGTTTCGGCTCTTATATAGCGCTCTATTATGAGCCTCGATAGAGCCCCATTCTTCAAACCGCCGCAACCAAAAGTATATGGTTTGTCTCTTAAAAAAAATATAACCATTAAACATATCTAATATTACCAGAATAGCAACCAAAGTATTATTAATTACCTATTAAAATGTTATTTATTCTAACTGAAAGTAATATAAATTCTAGACTTATTTTTGACTGAAATTAATACCCAAAAGCCACAAATTCGGTGCTGAAAAAATGTGGATTGGTGTTATTACCAATCCACATTAAAACGTCATTATTTACTCAATATTCGCTAGCACAGTCATAAAAAATCAAAAATCATCACTATAATATGTAATAAATTAAAGTCTCTCTTCCCTTTTTTCTGATTGGCTGTAAGATATTATGTAGAAAAACGAAATCAAAAAGTCCAAGGATCAATATCTACTACTACTACAATAAATATCTAGAAACTAGATTACCACGCACCAAAAAGTGGTAAAGTATTTTATAATAGATTTCGGTATTTTTACTCGACTGCAACAAAAGGAGGGTTGTTATTCGAGTATATATATATGTATGAATGTATCTAGTCTAAACTGCTTGATGGGAGTGTGATTTCACGCCTTTTATCCCCGAGGGGGTAGGCAGAGGTATTCCATTTCTGGATATACCCACATTTCACGAGATATATGTAAAAAAGAATTGTAGTTATAGTGACATTACTAAAATATTTGGAACTCTCTAAACTACTAGTAAGTATTATATTACTTAGCAAGTTTAACGAAATATTGCAACTAAGTTTATTTTATTAAAAGATATAACTACTGGGAGGAAAAAGCACCCCGACATTCACTAGATTAAGACCTAGATTTGAAACTGCTCGCTTTACAGATTTTTATCGAATATATATAAGAACCATCCAGATTAAGAACTAGGAGTATGTAGGGGTTAAGAACTATGTATAACGTAAAACAACTGAACTAGTTTCTCAGAGGTTACTAACATGAACAAAAAACCGTCCACAAACATAACTTCTAATAAGTATTTTAAATATAATTTTATAAGTCCCCTCTGTCAAATTTAATTAAAGTGGTTCAGCTGTCTAGCCGTGATAAGGTAGCGAACGTGCGACAGACACACTTTCACGTTTATAACATTATGGTAGTATAGATTTTAATGTTGAAAGTCTCCAGAGTATAAACATCATTGTCTAATATTCTACACATGTCGAATATAAAATACATATTATTTGTATTAAAAAATAAATGATAAAGTAGCACAAAAACTTACCGATATTCCCATCCGTTGCCCAATTTGAGAAACAGTATGCCCACTCTGTCGCAATGCTAATATTGTTAAGCGCTGCACTTGTGTTATTTGCGGCGCCATTATTTGCGAATTATTTTTTCAAATGATAAATCCACCGACAAACGCTGCGCGTGCGATTGCCAAATTGCAACTGCACGAGGCACGCCCGCCCTGTGACAGGCAGCGAACAAAGGGATGCACGAAAGGGTGCCGCCCCTTCTAATTTTAGCCAATTGTAGAGACTCTAACACAAAGTTATTGGTTTAGATGAAAATGTTTGTATTTTGGACCAATCGTTTCGGAAGTGTTTTCTTTCTAACACGCTTATCTGTCGTAGCTATAGTTGTTTATTGTGTCAAGCTTGATGTGCTCTTGACTGTACATAGAGCCCTATCACAAAACTACGCTCCTCAAGATTAGGCATTTGAACGCGACAGCCCGCTTGCTCGGGGTCACGAGTTCACGGCACTACTCTGCCGTAGCGGCAGCAAGCGATTTAACGTCCTTGATACTTTTCTATTTTTTTATTGTAGTGTGTTCAACTTTTTTAGCGGGCGTATGTTAAGAAAGTTTAAAACAATACAATTTACACCCCTTTAGAGATTGTAGTTTATATAATATGTTTTTAGATATAGGTACGTAGATTTTTGCTTAAACTGACAGGGACCAACCTTGAAATAAAAAGTCTGTTCTCTCTCACACATAAAATGAAGGTTACCAGGGGTCTTTCATCTATACATACTTATAACAAAACTCTAACGGGACCGTGTCTGTGCATAAAATATTTTTAGAAAAATAAATAAATCGTTGTCATGCAATAATATTCCACGCACAAAGTTAGTCACCATATTCTCTAAGTAGGTGTTTTCTTGGTTAATATTTACGATGTATTCCCATTGTCCTCATTGGCCGTATTCCTATTATAGGGATACGGCAGTGGGGACAACGGGAATACATAAATTTCACGTGTCAATATCCCCATCAAATCTTTTTAAAATCCCTAAAATCTAAATACCTAATGGTTTTTTGACTTAAAGTGAAAATACCAAAAACTTAAAATGTCAAATGGATATATTACTGAAGTTCAAAAGGATAAAATTTGAAATACCAATGCACAAAGTCCCTGAAATAGATTTACCTCACAGTTCATTGACCAAAATGACAAATACCGATATTAAAGTATGTACATAATCTACTTTATAACACATTACATTGTATTTCATTACGCACTTGTGCGTCATTGTAATGTAAATCGCACGGTTTATCAAGGTCCTCCGGCTAAAAACGAACGGTACTTTTTAAAATCTTAACAAATATTTTTTTTTCGCTGTTTTGTTTTTATTCGTTTATGAAAGTTCGAGTTTTCTTTATTTCCTCGCAAATATGTTATGTAACGTCGTATGTCATACTTGCGCCTACGGCTGGGGCTAGCAATATTGCCTCGGCTGTAATTTTCAACTTACCGCACTTATACTATAATGTACTATATCATATTGTAGCATACTTACTTAACAACGGTTATAATAAAAGATCTTTATTTGTTGCTCATAAAAAAACCTAACATCAAAGATCTTCTGAACCTAACCAGTCCAAATAATTTTCGCTCTGGTATTTTGAGCTCGCTTCGCTCGCTCTCGCAAGTGGTGCATTATTTTAAGTATTTTGACCATTTGGTATTTAAAATGTTGGTATATCAAACTTTGTTGTTATAACTATAAAGATTTTGAATATTAGGTATTTAGTCCAATCTGTATTATAATCTTAGATATTTCGTAGGTAAGTATTCGCTGCCTAGGTATATTAAAACATTAGGTATTTAGATTTTAGGGATTTTAAACGTAAGTTATTTTACGTTAGGTTTTTAATTTTAGACATTCAAATACGTGCCCGACCACATACAGAAATAGACTCAAACAACATTTTTATCCAATGACAAAGAAACTAATGAGCAACCCTCAAACATTCAAAAGATTAAAAAGAAAAACGCCTCAAGATCTAATCTGAGAATAGAAAAAAAATTATAAGGGTGGAACACTGGTCCCATTTCTTGCAATACTATATATTCTCATCAAAATATTGCTGAATGTTCAAGGACAGATTGCATTAAATTAAAGGAGAGAGAAAAAAATCTATGGGGACAACGGGAAGTATTTTTAATAATTTTATTTCGTTATTTCAATGGGTACAGATAGTGGGGACAACAGGAAGTATTTTTAATAATTTTATTAAATTCCCGTTGTCCCCACTCAATGGGGATATCGTCAATGGGAACAACGGGAATACACCATATTTACTTGAGCCGAAACTTTATTTACGGCGCTTTTTTTGTTTACGGAAATTTATTTATTGTATGTCGCGAGATTTAAGTACTCGTGTTTAAGTAAATATATGTATAAGTAACTGATTGAATTAAATTTTTAGAATTTTTAGTGTAAATATGAGTACCTACTTAAATCTCGCGAAAAGCTTTTATCTATACATATAATAAAACTCTAACGGGGCCGTGTCTGTACATTAAATATTTTTTGAAAATTTTAACGGTAGTGTATATAGTTATCGATATAGATACCAAAACACTAATTTTTGGAATTTTTGTCTGTCTGTCTGTCTGTCTGGTTGTGCACGCATCACGCAAAAACTACTGGACGGATTTTGATGAAATTTGGTGTGGTGATAGCTGAGTACCCGGGTCAACATCTAGGGTACTTTTTATTCCAGAAAAATAACTCATTCCCACGGGAAAATATAAAAACTGGGTAAAAAGAAAAATACGTACTACTCTGAAACGATAACACCTAGAATCTTGAAATATGGTGTGAAGGTGTCTTATACATCGTAGCCAACCCATATAAAGGGATATTCGAAAATTCCCACGGGAACGGGAATAATCGGGATGCGCGCGGGCAACGTCGCTATGGGCACCCGCTATTTGAAATATGGTATGTAATGTAGGTGTCTTACATATATGTCATAGGCAACCACTATAAAGGGATTTTTGGAAATTCCCACGGGAACGGGAATAAACTGGATCCGCGCGGGCAACGCCGCTGGGCACCCGCTAGTTACGTAATAAATTGTGTAATGACGTTTTAAGATAGTAGAAGTTTTAAAGGGAGAGTTTATTTTATTCTTTTTAGTGCATTAAAATAAAAGCTTGTTTAAAAATTATCTTTTTACTCATAATTTATTTTTTACTTTTTAGTTGGATTTAAAATGACTTCACATAGCTAACCATGCATTGTCATCCAAACTAAAAGTGTATACAAAATTTTAGCTCAATTGGTTATATTCCAGCTCCATCATCAGACACTGACATGTCTGACATCAGACACACCAAAGTACTCGTCAACGCGAATCATACGAGCCCAAACTCGATAGGGTTATGTTGTTTAATTACGGAGTTCCCATGGCCATTTTCCAGCTCCATCATCAGACCCTGGTTACCATCTAGCACCAAAGTTCTCGTCAGGACGAATCAAACGAGCCCAAACTCGATAGGGTTTTGTCGTTAAATTACTGAGTTCCTTTGGCCGTTTTCCAGCTCCATCATCAGACTCTGGTTACCATCTAGCACCAAAAAACTCGTGAAGATGTGTCATACGAGCCCAAACTCGATGGGGTTGTGTCATTTAATTACCGAGTTCCCATGGCCATCTTCCAGCTCCATCATCAGACCCTGGTTACCATCTAACACCAAAGTATTTGTCAAGACGAATCATACAAGCCCAAACTCGAGGGGTTTACGAGTAGTCATTGAGGAGTTGTGATATCCACCTCCTGGCTCCATCATCAGATCAGCTCAGTGATACCATAATATTGCATTGTCACCGAACTTACATAAGTACACCAAATTTCAGCTCAATCGGTATACAAACAACCATCACCACATGAGCAACTATCACAAGTTACAATAAAATACTTCGATGATTAAAACTTGTTATAGGTAGTCGCACTATAATTACGACGAAATTCGCGATCTTTCGGCGTGACAAATTTTGACACAGGTCCATCGTCGACGAGCGCTCGCGCAGTACTGAGCTCGGCCGGCCAAAACTTTGCTTTTTGTAGCAATTTTGCAGTTTGAATTATTTTTCTTTTCAGGTTTATAATGAACTGTTTTTTAAAACATGTATGATGTTTGTATTCCTTATGAACTAAAGTATCTTTTGATATAAAAATCATGTGATATTGTTAATATAGTAAGGAGAAATTTACGGTTATTTCCAAGCGTTTTTGGCAATTTCACGGTCTCGAATATGATTTAATTTCTAGATATTCAATACGTATTAAAAAAAAATTGAAGTAGCTATCCACTTAATCACTATATAAGCAATATTATTATATTTTTTTTTATCTCATTTGTTTACTCGTTTAGTTCAATCCACGAACACAAAAAAGTGCCGTCGCGCGTTTTTCGAAAAACTTGCTTCGGATTTTTTACTTTTATATAGTTAACTAAGATAAAATCGAATAAAGTAGGGTAGGCATTCCCTATAATAATATATTTTCTCTACCATCCCGAAAGTATAAGTTGTTCAAGTTTCCTAGTTTCTCAGATCCAGGAAGCCAAAGTTGGCCTTTAAACGCAAAAATCACGCTCGAAATGTAATAGGGCTCTTAAACGAACTTTAAACTCAGTTACAGTTAAAAACGAAAAATTAGAATGTGTAAACACTACAGTATTTCTAGGAATAACTCTAGACTCTAAGTTACAGTGGGGACCGCACATTGATACGTTGGCGAAAAGGCTCAGTTCTGCTGCATATGCCGTAAAAAAAATACGTAATATGTCAAGCGTAGAAACAGCTAGACTTGTCTATTTCAGCTACTTCCACAGCTTGATGTCATATGGCATTCTACTGTAGGGGAATGCTGCTGATGTCCAGAGAATATTTATTTTGCAGAAACGAGCCATTCGTGCAATTTATAAAATGGGGTCTAGGATGTCTCTAAAGGAAAAATTCAAGGAAATTAATATACTGACACTGGCGTCACAGTATATTTACGAAAACGTATTGTATGTTAAAAAGAATATATCACTTTACAAAAAAAATAGTGACAGACATTGTATAAACACTAGAAATAAGAATGAACTGGCTGCTTGTGTTAGTCGATTATCTAAAGTTACCAAATCCTTTAAGGGTCAATGTATACGTTTTTATAATAAGATTCCCATTGAATTACAAAATTTGCCTCTTGACAAATTTAAAATAATAGTTAAGCAAAAATTACATAAAAAAGGCTACTATAAAATTACAGACTACTGAGTAGACCAACATGCATGGGATTAACCGACTCGACGCTATGTAAGGCTATTAATTATAATTATTATTGTAAACGATATTTATTAGTAAGACATGAGATTAAAAAGAGCTGCCCTTGAGTTTCTTGCTGGCTCTTCTCGGGGTACTGCATTCGGAACCAGCAGCTCGTCGGTGGAGATGGGCTGCTGTTTGCATTTAGCCAATCTTCATGGACGAGTTTAGAGTGCCTTGTTATTATAAAATATTGACGTTTCTAAGTGTATATTTTAATACCAATAGAAAATAAACGATTTTGAATTTTGAATTTTTAGTAGCTTTGTAAATAGAATTAATTTTTTTGATAAGTATGCAACTCCTTAATAAACTCGTAGTTGGGAGCAAACTTGTTTTTCTTTCAGCCCAGGTAATGAGTAATAAGTTACTATCTAATAATCCTTTTCTTTTTTCAGAAGGATCACGCTTACCATATTCAGCGCGTCCGGCAGGTATAAGCTTCAAATTACCTTTTATTAAAAGTTGATACAAAGGTCTCAGGAAGACCTAGGGTAGTGGAACCAAAAGATGAACGACCCCCAGAAGATGAACAACCGTAATAAAAGTTGAAAAATAAAAATGCTCATTAACATTTATCAGCACGTTTTTTTTTCTCGCATA
The DNA here is from genome assembly GCA_963855545.1 of Ethmia dodecea. Lineage (NCBI taxonomy): Eukaryota > Metazoa > Arthropoda > Insecta > Lepidoptera > Depressariidae > Ethmia > Ethmia dodecea. Next base: position 7,485,267 of record OY979463.1, on the reverse strand, counting down.
TGGCAACGTTTTCTTCACCCGCTTCCATAAAAACATCGCCAATCACGCGTCAGGTTGAGTTGCACTAAATCGTTCTAGGTGTAGTTCCCGCCAAAAATCATCTTTCTATGAAAACCTACATAAGGTGAGTATTCCTCAGATTTAAGGTAATCGGTTAAAAGAAGAATTATTGATACCAGTAAAAGGTTTTTTGCCATGTAAAATCTTGATTTACTAAGCTACTGAAATCAAATCCCATATTTACATTATTTAACATATTTAGTGTATAAAACACTGTTCAAGTAATGGACTTATTATTTTTACTTTACTCCAATAGATGAACGGCCTTCATGTAATGGCGAAAAGTTGAATATTTACAATAATCATTATAATTTACCTAATGATTAAAAATTAACACAATATCATTTATGACGATCTAAGTTTATTTAAGTAACTAAAAACCAAAAGTTGAACGGGTCTTTAATTGTATTTTTTGCTAAATTTATTGGTTCTAATGAAGTATGAAATCTGAAGTGTTCAGCTTTAGGATATACCACCAAAAGTTGAACCCAAAAATTTGCTTAACATTTGGTTCGTCCAACTTTTAGCTTTGTGTCCTAAATTTGAACTAATGTTAACAATAATATTATAACTATCAAAGTTTGTCTGCCTGTCTGTCTTTTTATATATATAATATAAAAGTGGCACTGGACCACAACGGCATCGCCGACGGACACGCAGGTGTCATCTGCACTGTTCGCGCTCCCTACTCCGGAAATATAAGAAACAATGATAATTTTATTTTTGTCAAACGCAGAGTTTACAACACTTCTGTCAATACTTTATTCAGAAAAGAAATATCCAAAATAAATTGGTTAGAGTTAGGACAAAATGACTTTTTAAAGAAATTCAACAACATATTTAGAAAATGTTTTCGTCTTAAGAAGAAAAGAATTAATTTGAATAAGGACAGAAAGCTTAAATGGGTCACAAAGGGCATCAGAGTTTCGAGTAAAATGAAGCGCTTTTTAAGTACAGTTACTAAAGAAACAAAAGATGACAAGCTTGTGCAATATAAAACTAGATACATTAGGACATACAGACAGGTATTATGCAAGGCTAGGAAACTGGTAGTTCAAAATGTTATAGAAAATTCAAAAAATGTAGGTAAGACCGTGTGGAATGTGGTAAACATGCACAGAAATAAAACTGTCACGAGCTATGGTGCTATGCCAAAACTTAGACAAAATGACAGAATAATAACTAGGCCACAAGATATAGTAAATATTTTTGCACGTAAGTTTGATCTGGGCAATACAGTTACTGGTTTTAAGACAGAAGAAGCTGTTACTCAACTAAAGAAGAATGCCAGCAGGACACAAGGAGCCTGTATAAATGATATGCCATCCAAAAAGTCGCATGGATATGATGAAATTCCTATTACAATTATAAAAAATAACATTGATATATTGGCTAAACCACTTGCTTATTTTAGTGATCTCTGCTTTGACAGCGGTACTTTTCCTGATCAATTTAAAATTGCGAGAGTAGTGCCAGTATATAAAAAGGGATCTAAAGAGGATCCGAAAAATTTCAGACCTATCTCGTTGCTATCTAGCCTGTCCAAAGTACTCGAGAAATTAATCAAGGTGCGACTGACACATCATCTGAATGTAAATAGCATTCTTCATGAGAGACAGTTCGGGTACAGGAAAGGTGTCGGTACCACAGAAGCTATTAATACTTTGGTAGACGATGTAGCCGTAAAATTGAACGACAAACAAATGGTGGCTGGACTATTTCTGGACCTTAGCTCAGCGTTTGATACCATAGATCATTCCATTGTCCTGGACAAGCTGGAACATTATGGGATCCAAGGAAAAGCCTTGCAACTTTTCAAATCCTATTTATCTAGTAGGTACCAATACGTAGAGTTAGGGAGCACGTCCAGGGGTAGTGAGAGGGTCTATAGATCTAAATTACATAGAATAACTAGGGGTGTGCCACAGGGGTCTATATTAGGACCAATTCTATTCTTACTTTTTATAAACGATTTAATATACTTTATGACTAAAATAATACCGAACATAAAATTAGTACTATTTGCTGACGACACCAATGCCGTGATATCTGCAGAGAGTATTGAGAAGTTGAATAGAACTGTTACTGAGACACTGAAAGCCTTCTATCACTGGTTTACAATAAATAACTTACAAATAAATACGAGTAAGACCAATTTAGTGCTGTTTAAAACTACAACTAGAAACAAACATAGGTTGCAGGTCTCTATCAATAATGAACCCGTGAAACAAAGTGAGGTGGTAAAGTTCCTAGGAATAAATATAGATTCAAGTCTCAACTGGAAAGAAGAGGTAGAATCTGTAGAAAATATGATAAGTTCCGCTTGCTATGCATTACGAAGTCTAAGAGATGAAGTTGACGTCAAACATTTAAAAGTCGCATATCATGCACTTATAGAATCCCGGTTGAGGTACAGCATTAGGCAATGGGGGAATAGTTTCAAATATAACATGGACAAAGCGTTCATAATACAAAAGAGAGCTATTAGAACTATAGTACGCATTCCCCAGTGGGTTTCATGTAGAGAGTACTTCATCCAACTAGGTATACTTACTGCGCCGAGCCTCTACATTTTTGTGCTTTTGTGTGATCTCATGAAACATCCACCAGAAACCGAAGTGGAAAGAGCAACACGAGTTGCGACTCGCAGAAAAAATATGAATTTTTCATTGCAACCGACACTACAGGTAGTCAGGCATACCCCCAGGCATCAATCTATATTACTTTTTAACAGGCTGCCGAGAGAATTGATGAGCGAATTAAATGTTAATACATTCAAAATCAAATTAAGAGCCCTTTTGTTGAGAAAATGTTATTATTCTGTAAAGGAGTATACAGATGACGATAATTTGTAAGTACTTGTAAAAAGTAGCCCTAAGTTAATAAATGTGTCTGTACAGGTTTAATAATAAGTTTAAATATTAATATTCAAATACAATATGATTGTGAATGAATAAATAAATAAATTTTGTTTGTATTTGGTATAATTATATTATAATTGAACGCTTAACCAGTAGGAACCTATAGCGTGTCATCAAAACTGTGCATGGCGCGGGTATTTGTACTTACTAGGTGTTTAAGTCGACAAACATAATCATAGTATATCATTCAAATCTTTGACCGCTCTCAAGACCGCTGTGCAGATAGATAGGCTTATCTAAAGCAAGAGTTGAATTTAAGATTTCTAAAGGTAGGTATTCATGGCAAGACTCCCATTAACGTCGAAAGGGACCACAGACACTTTTGTCCGATGCCGAAGAGCAGAAACTGGGAGACATGGATTTTGAATATGGCTAAAGTTGGTTATCCTGTTAATGCAACTGATGTGGTGGATAGTTTGACAGAACTGGTTTTAAAATAAAAGGATTGCTAACTCCAGAAAAAAACTGATGACATTGTTTTTACTTCAGGTTTTTACAAAGACACAATTTTTAATTACCTACAGGAATAAAATACAGTTTTCATTTTCACACCAGAATATTACCAAGTTTCCTAAATAAAGAACATTTTGTGGTTGTGATTTCTATAATTTTTAAAAATACAGACGAATTGATAACCTCCTCCTTTTTGAAGTCGGTTAAAAAATGAACGTGATTATTTTGTATTATTTTCAGTATAAGTACATAATATAAAATCTAAATAAAACCATTCAAAATACAGTAATTCTCATTTAATACGCCTCTTTAAATCATCTCAAAATGTTAGTTCAACTATTGGGTGTAAAACGTTCATAATTAGGGTTCAGTGTTCAAGTATAGGGGAAAAACCCATATTTTTTTCTAAATTACTTTTTTATACAAAACGTGGTATCGTCAGATTACTTTTTTTATTTTTTAAATAATCTTGTAGATTTCAGGCGTCAAAACCAAAAATAAAATAACCTTTAACTATTAAGATATTTTAATTATGGGCATTCAAAGTTGGCAATTTGGCTTAATCGTTCATTTATTGGTTCCCCTACCCTAGATTTTTTTATAAGATCTTATGGACCGATGAACGATGAATCGAGTTTTGAAAGAGCTGGAGTATTTTATATCACAACTCCCACACCTTCCAAGAGCATAAAACCAACATCGATACAGCGTAAACATGTGGTCGAGAATTGTAAATGGAGAACTGATAACACCTTTCGAGCTACCTCCTTTTTTAAAATTAAATATTACTCTTGACCCCAGCATAGCCTGAGAGCAGACGGGGCCTACCGTGGGACGATCTTGCCCAGAAGATTGCCTTTTATGTAGAATGGAGACACGTATTTAAACTTTTTGCAGAACGAACTTTTTGAATTGATGTGAGATGTAAACTAGGAGATAAGAAGCAATATGAATTTCCAAAATGATGTTGCTCGTTGCCATTGAGGAGTGCGCATGCCAAGTGAGAAGGTGCACCTTGATGAAACTTTTCCGGGCAGATGGTTTAGGCATGGCAGCCCAATCGAATGGCCTGCACGTTTACAACCCATAAGACTTTTTTATTTAAGGATACTACAAAGAAATAGTCTACGCCCGGGAGTCTAACTCCGAAAAAGAACTGAGACAAAAATTGAGAGAAGCAGCGACGAAAGTCAGAGAAAATTTAAGCGCTTTCCGTAGACTAAAAGATATTTTTTAAGACGTTGTAAATTTGTGTATCTAAGGGCTGATTTTTCAATCGTCAGATACATCTTATCTGGAGAATATATTGATGCTGTCACTTTCTGACACAATAGAAAGGAAAAGTGACAGGTGATGTTTATTCATCAGATAACTTTTAACTGACTATTGAAAAATCAGCCCTAAGTTAAAGAGCGTCATTTTGAAAATCTTCTCAGATAAAGTAGTTTTAATTAATTTGTGTTTTATTTTTAATTAATCCTAATAAAGCAAAATAACCGTGCGTGTATATAAGTTACTCTATGATAACCGTGTAAAAATGTAATCATTCAATTTGAGATTATTTGAATATTTCTCACCTAAGTTCAGTAGCCACATTTCATCGTAAAATCAGGTATTAAGAAAATCTTTTTTTTATTATTTGGTAAGGTGATAAATTGCTGAAATTTTTAAAAGTAGTTTGCACCTATGAAATATCCATTTTTTGTTAAGAGAATTTTCAAAATATAACTCCGCCCAACTCAAACCTAGTGTTTTTAATTTTGACCTGTTTTTCGGTAACTTGCAATTAAGAATGTTGTGCAGTTGATTATATCGTATGAAAGAGTGTGTTGGAGCCGAAACGTAGATAGAAACGTGCATTTGTAATTCCACACATTGTCGCTAGATGGCAGCACGTAATAAAATTAGATCGCGCTATCGAGATTCTATAGCAAACGTTAAATTGCCTTTTTGAGTTTTGAGTTATAAGTAGACAAATACATAAGTGAGTGAGTTTGTGCGTTTTATTGTACTGCCCAGTACAAAGTGGTCCTAAGGCGAAGCCGGATCCAGTTAGTTAGTTAGGGTATTGTGAGTGTGGTGTAGTGAAGTGAACACTTGGATTGCAGTGTATAAAACAGGACTTTGCGTAAATCGTGAGTAAAAAAGACTTAGAATAATTTGTGTAAAAAATAAAAGACTGAATTTTAGTGAACATTGAGAAAGACTTGTAAAAGTTTGCTAATTATTTGTGAACTTTGAGACAGCAAATTTTGATTAAAAACACTTAGAATAATTTTCAAATATTGCATTATGAGGAGGACACTTGTGAAATTTTGTGAACTATAAAACACTTGTAAAAATTTGTGAACTTTAACTTTTCATCATTTTGAACTTGGTGTGAATTGAGTTATTAAATTATCTTCAACATGGAGAACTTTATTACGGAACAAGAAAATATTTTGGACTTAATTAAAAAAATTGGTGTTAATTACAAGAAGGCACCTAAAGTTAGATTAACTAAAGGATATATCACAGCACGTTTAGAGACATTGAATCAATACTTTGACACATTTCGTTCATTGCATTCTAACATTACTAAATCAGCAACTACTGCGCAACGAGAGAGCCATGTGTATTTTACTGAGGATTGGTATTCACTAGGAGAGGAGACATACTTTGAGATTAAAGCAGACATGCAGGACAAATTAGAGACGTTTCGTACACACGAAGGAGAAAGGAGGCACGGCGCAATTCCCGATGTTAAGCTACCTGTAATAAACATCCCACAATTCACTGGAAACTATCATGATTGGCCTACGTTTAGAGACTTATACAAATCAATGATACACGAAAATAACTCACTTAGTAAAGTTCAAAAACTACATTACCTCAAGAGTGCAGTCAGTGGTGAGGCAGAAGAGTTAATTAAACATATTCAAATTACTGAGAAAAGTTATGAAGTCGCTTGGGACATTCTAACAAAAAGATACAACAACAAACGAGTTATAGTCAATTCAATCTTAAGTAAATTAGTGAATCAAAGAAAACTTACTACAGCAACAGCGAGCGGAGTAAAAGATTTGCTAGACACCACAGTGCGATGTATTAATAATCTGAAAAATAACGAAATATTAACACACCACTGGGATACATTAATCATTTATCTAATTGTCAACAAATTGGACGATGAGTCACACAAAGAATGGGAAGAAGAAATTTCAAGTTTACCAGTCGACACATTACCAAGCTTTCAAAAATTCGCAAACTTCCTAGAAACTAGATTCAGGATCCTTGAGATGGTTCAACCTAAAAAAGAGAAAATTACTACTAAACCTAAAACATTTGTTACAACTTTACCTTCAACGAGCTTTCAATGTCCATTATGCAAAGAGAACCATGGACTATTCACCTGTAAACAATTTACTGAAATGAGTGTCGATGATCGTGTACAATACGTTCAAACACAGAGATTATGTTTTAACTGCCTTTCACCAAAACACAGTGCCAAATACTGCAAGAGTAAAGTTTCTTGTCATCAGTGCCAGAAGAGACACCATACTTTACTTCATTTTACAAATCAAAGAGAGAACTCAAATTCAAACAACGAGAACAACGACAACAACGAGAAGCCACCAGTGATAAGAACTCATTTAACAACTCAAGGACAGAATGCTCTTATGGCAACTGCGCTGGTCAACCTGAGGACCAACCGAGGACTACAAGTAGTTCGTGCACTAATCGATCCGTGTTCACAAGAATCATTTATATGTGAAGCTACTGCGCAAAGACTTCAATTACCGCGCAAAGCGATTGAGGGTCACGTGACTGGGGTCGATCAGATGACAACACGACTTAACTATCTCACCGAGTTAGAGATCAATTCGAGAACAAATAACTACACAGCATCCTGTACAGCATTTGTAGTGAAGAAAGTCACAGACATTCTGCCCACACAAGTTATGAGAACGGAGTCATGGAGTCACCTTCAACATTTAACTTTAGCAGACCCAACATATCACAAACCCGGCAGCATCGACATGCTGTTAGGTGTCAATATTTATACTGAGATATTGATGAGCGGAATAATACGAGGAGAGCCTGGGTCCCCAATCGCGCAACAAACCCAACTGGGTTGGATTATATCCGGAGGAGTATCGAGAAACCAAAATACTAGAGGTACTGTGAGTATGCACTTGAATGTATCACTAGAGATCATGTTGCAAAAATTCTGGGAAACTGAGAAACTGCCATCCGAGGAGAAAGATGCTCTTACCCCAGACGAGATTAGAGCTGAGAATATATACAACGAGACAGTGAGACGAGAACCTGATGGAAGATACATCGTTGCCCTTCCATTCAAACGAGACGAGCCTATTCTACCCGAGAAATCTAAAGAGATAGCACTAAAGAGATTGAGTCACCTTGAGACAAAACTTTCTAATAATATCAAACTGAGACGAGAATATAACGAGGTCATGAGCGAGTATCTTACACTAAAGCATATGGAACCTGTAAAAGAGAATGAGAGACATCAAAAAGAGAGAGTTAGTTACCTGCCACATCACGCCGTGGTACGGGAGGACAAAGACACAACAAAAGTTCGAGTCGTATTCGACGCTTCCTGCAAAGGAACCAACGGGGTTTCATTAAACGATGAATTACTCATCGGTCCACCGCTCCAAGAAGAACTACGAGACATTCTTTTGAGATGGAGACAACATAAAATCTGTTTTATCGCAGATATCATAAAAATGTACCGTCAGGTACGAGTGAGAGAAGAGGATGTCGATTTCCAAAGGATTCTATGGAGATTTGACACAAATGATACAGTCCACGAGTACAGATTGTTAACAGTAACATTCGGAATGGCTAGTGCTCCATATCTAGCCATAAAGACACTAACACAATTAAGAGATGTCAACCTACCGTTAGCTGAAGCTATTGTGAACACCGATTTTTACGTTGACGATGTTTTATCTGGAAGTCATGATGAGGAGACAGCTATCGAAGCTCAAAAACAACTAACAGAATTATTGAGACAGGGAGGATTCTAACTTCAAAAATGGTTTTCCAACAGTGAGAAGTTCATGGAATCAATCGAGCTAGAGAAACGAGCAAACATGTTAGAAGTTGATATCAACCGAAAGGAGACGACAAAGGCTCTTGGAATCACGTGGAATGTCAAAGAGGATAATCTGCAAGTCACGAACAATGTTGAACTTTTACCTGAGAGAAATATCACAAAGAGAAACGTGCTTGCGGTCATAGCTTCCTTGTATGATCCCATGGGATGGCTCGCACCTTCAGTTGTAATTGCGAAAACATTTATGCAAAAACTTTGGAAATTACAAGTTGATTGGGATGAAGACTTACCTGAGGAGTATTGCAAAGAGTGGATTAAGTTTCGAACAGAAATTCAAAGACTTACTGAGATAACAGTTCCTAGGTGGATCGGAACAGTTGATGATCTACAGACGCTTGAGTTGCACGGATTCGCAGACGCATCCGCAATAGCTTACGCAGCAGTTATCTACAGTAGAGCTGTAACTAAAGATGGAAAAGTTATAATATCGCTACTTATGGCAAAAACTAAAGTAGCTCCGTGTAAACAAATTACTTTACCTCGTCTTGAACTTAATGCTGCATTACTGCTGAGTCGACTATTGAGACATGTAGCAAAAGCAATGAGAATTGAGCACAAAGATACTTACGCGTGGTCAGACTCAAAAGTAGTTCTGTCATGGATAAAAGGAGATCCTCTGAAATGGAAAACTTATGTTAAAAACAGAGTGATAGAAATTAACAACACAATTAATACTACCTGGTCATATGTAAACACAAAGGAGAATCCCGTAGACCCTGCATCGAGAGGAGTTGCACCTGAAAAACTAAAAGAAAATATGTTATGGTGGAATGGACCATCATTTATTCAAAAAGGAGATCTAAACATACTTACCTGTAACCAAAATAACATACCAGACACTGAGTGTGAGAAACAAGAAATCGTTTCTTGTGCTATAATTTTGACTGAAAACGAAAACGAGACACTTACCTTGTTAAAGAGATACTCATCCTTGAAGAAGTTGCTCGCAGTCGTGGCATACTGTCGTCGATGGCTGCACCTGAAAGAAAAGAGAAATATTAGAAGAGAAATACCTAAAGATGTTACCCACGAAGAAAAAGAAGAAGCACTTACCATTTGCTTATTGCTTTCCCAAACGCTAGAATTTGAAGAAGATATTAAGCAACTACAGCAAGGAAAGCAATTAAAAAAGGGAAGTCGTTTAACCTCACTCACCCCATTTCTTGATGAGAAAGGAGTCCTGCGAGTGGGGGGACGCTTGAAACACGCAGATTTAGAGTTCTTGAGCAAGCATCCTGCAATCATTTCAAGCAAAAATGTTTTATTACCATTGTTACTCAATGAAGCTCATGCAAATACTATGCATGGTGGTCCACAAATGATGACCACATACTTACGCGGAAGATACTGGCTGATTAACGCCAACAATACTGTGAAGAGATTTGTGAGAAACTGCATGATATGTGCTAAGCAAGGAGCAAAAACAAAAACCCAGTTGATGGGCAACTTACCGGAGTTTCGAGTCAAACCGTCGAGACCATTCAGCATTAGTGGCGTCGACTTTGCTGGCCCAATAAACGTGCGTATGAGTAAAGGTCGAGGAGCTAAGTCGCACAAGGCGTACATAGCTCTATTTATATGTATGGCCACCAAAGCCATCCATGTAGAATTGGTTAGTGACATGACTACGGACGCATTTATGGCCGCATACAGAAGATTCATGTCCAGAAGGGGCAGATGCCGAGAAATGTGGAGTGATCACGGTACTACGTTTGTATCTGCTGGCAAAGAAATATTGGAGATGTGGAAACAAGGTCAATCCAGTATCCCACAGGAACTTTCTTCACTACTGGATAGAGAAACCACAAAGTTGAAATTTATTCCACCTGGAGCACCAAACTTCGGAGGCCTCTGGGAAGCCGGAGTCAAATCTATCAAATTTCACATGAAACGTGTAATCGGAGATACTACACTTACGTTCGAGGAAATGAGCACATTACTTGTACAAATCGAGGCCTGCCTGAATTCGCGTCCTTTGTCACCGCTGAGCAATCATCCTACTGATTTTGAGCCCCTTACTCCTGCTCATTTCTTAGTTGGTGAACCATTAGTGACCATTGCTGAGCGAGATTATACAGATGTCACTATGCACTCTCTAACACGATGGCAAACTTTACAGAAGATGATGCAAGCCTTCTGGCGAAAATGCAGACAGAATATATGAGCCGATTACAACAGAGACCGAAGTGGACAACCCCGAAAAAGGAACTGGAGATTGGAGAACTTGTACTTATTAAAGATACACGCTGCCCGCCTAGCAAGTGGCTTTTAGGGAGAATTACTGCCAAATACCCTGGAAAAGATCAAATAACGCGCACATATGATGTGAAGACTTCAACCGGAACTTTCACTAGAGCTATAACAAAACTTTGTGCCTTACCTTCTTGTGTATAATTAAAGTGTGTGAAAGGACATGTCGTCCTTTGGGGGGGAGTATGTTGGAGCCGAAACGTAGATAGAAACGTGCGTTTGTAATTCCACACATTGTCGCTAGATGGCAGCACGTAATAAAATTAGATCGCGCTATCGAGATTCTCCTCAGCCCCGATATATAGCAAACGTTAAATTGCCTTTTTGAGTTTTGAGTTATAAGTAGACAAATACATAAGTGAGTGAGTTTGTGCGTTTTATTGTACTGCCCAGTACAGAGTGATTCAAGACGATCATGTTGGAGAAAAATAAATTTAAAAAATCTTACTTTTTTTTAGTTGCTCCGGCAGAAAATTCGCAAATACCTACATATTAAAAAAAAACCATGGTGAACATACATGGTGTGTTTTCAGATACACCCATGACCTAGGTGTAATGAATCTAAAAAAAATTTTTTTGCCTCACTTTTTGGACCTCCCTGTAGGTACATCATACCCATGAAGAAAATGCCATCAAAAACAAAACTTGTCAAACAACCCAAGTCTCGCAACTCAGTTCTTCTACCGTAAAAAGTTTGTGAGATCCATGTAATACCAAGTCGGTTAATTTATTCAGTCCATAATAAGGGACCTTCTGTCTTATGTAATTAGCTAACCTAACAACATCTTATAGTGACCTTATCATTATTAAAAATCTTTTATGTTTTAAATGTAGGTACCTATAGATTGACTTGGCCATCGCATGAAAACCCAATTTATCTCACAAGTGATACATATTATATTAAATTAGATTGTTTAGTGAGATTTCCAAGTCAATCTATATGTTTAAAACATAAAAGATTTTCAATAATGATATGGTCACTATAAGATGTTGTTAGGTTAGCTAATTACATAAGACAGAAGGTCCCTTATTATGGACTGAATAAATTAACCGACTTGGTATTACATGGATCTCACAAACTTTTTACGGTAGAAGAACTGAGTTGCGAGACTTGGGTTGTTTGACAAGTTTTGTTTTTGATGGCATCTCATTTCTTTTTGTAGTCTTACTTTTTCCTTTCCGGTACTTTCCACTTCTTGTATACCAACCACTGATTCTTGCTCAAAGGTAAAGGAAAACATATTGAGGAAACCCCCAGGTCCCAGAATTAATTCTGAGGTCATGTGTATACAAAATTCCAGCTCCATCATCAGACCCTGGTTACCATCTAGTACCAAAATACTCGTCAAGACGAATCATTCGAGCCCAAACTCAATGGGGTTATGTCGTTCAATTACCGAGTTCCAATGGCCATTTTCCAGTTTCATCATCAGACCCTGGTACCAAAGTATTTGTCAAGACGAATCATACGAGCCCAAACTCGAGTGGTTTACGAGTAGTCATTGAGGAGTTGCGATATCCACCTCCTTACACCATCATCAGATCATCGGTGGTACCATAATATTGCATTGTGAACAAACTTACATAAGTAAGTATACCAAATTTCAGCTCAATCGGTTGAAGATATCTGCTTCAAAATTGAGTTGCAAGATTCCACTTGAACATCTAATTTTGTAATACTATACAATTATTATAGGATTACAAAGTCATTTATGCAGTTTGTGTATCTAGAAACCTAGACCGAAATTGCAGATTATTTGAGTTTTTCCTTGATTTATACACTAAACCCTAATTGTATTCTAAAGTTGAAGCTTCTACGACTGCTAGAAGTGCCTTAGAGTTTTGATGATCGGTCAGTGAGTCAGTCAGTCAGTCAGTCAGTCAGTGAGTGACAAAATTAGGAAACTTTGAATATTTATAATTTTAAAACTACTGGTTCAAATTGGATGAATTTTGAAATATACTGTGTTTATACAATGCCTGCTTGCAAAGACGTTTAAAGAAAAAGTTTCTCTCTCCTATAGACTGCTAATGTTCTAAAAACAATATGGAAACCGCTTCAACCAAAAATCGGGGCGCGGGGGGCGAAGTATGAGATGACGTATTAAATGTCAATCAATTTACCAATAGTATTTAAAGGACATTTTGCGCTCGGCCAATCAGAAAGCTCACGTATTATTTTACTTTTGAATTTGCTCCAATAGTGACGGACTAGTGAAGTAATCATATACCACACAATCGATATCGATAAATGCTGCAACCTGTATTATAATTTCATTTGATTTGAAAAATTTACAAATTTGAATTATAAATATAAATTATCTCATTATTTTACTTCCTTCTTTAAAAAAATCCTTCTTTACTATAATATAAATGCAAAAGTAACTCTGGCTGTCTGTCTGTAACATTTATTTCATTCTGCAAAGCGGATGAAGTTGTGAGCAAAAGCTAGTATCTCAAGAAGCTTTTTAGACTTCAGGTAAATGTTATTCTATTTTTAAATTCTAAATGAATAGTATGATTCGATCTTTAGAACACTAAATTACAAAAAAAAACATCATTTCGAAAAAATATTGCAAATTTTATCGACATAAAATTATTCTATCGATATTGTATATTTTTTGTCAAGCACTAAGGAAATGTTTAGAAATAAAAATACAAATATTTAAATATATTTTTGTGGTGTAGTCTGAACAGGAAAATACTAACAGGTGATAGGTAACGTCTGTATTGGATTTCCGCGAATTTACTGTGGAGTTTCCGCACCAAACAACTACACGCAAGCGGGCATATTTTTGTCAAAACCGAGAGCTTGTTTCGATCTGACTTCCAATCAGTGTTGCCAACTGCTACCCTTACCTTGTAGCTAGACATCTTGCGAAAAGTAGCCAGATTGCCCGATTTGTTGACACAAAAAAGTAGCCAGAAGTAGCTAACACTTTAAACTAGGTAAAGTAAGCAGATTACGTGTATTTTTTCATAGGTAAATCAATTTTCAGTTTATTAAAACAGCGAGCAATCATTTTAAATTTATAAAATAAGACAAAGCAGAACGCAATTTAAGTTTTAAACGAAGAAATATGTTTATCCCCTTCATTTATCCAGGTATTAGTTATAAAATACATAAGCCAGCCATGTTTAGGTACAATTTAAGGACCGATACCCTACATAAAGTCTCGAAAGTACTCACATCTTGTAAAAGAGTAAAAGTAGCTAGAAAAAGTAGCTAAAAAATTTAGCTACAAGATTTTGTAAATTGTAGCTGCCTGATACCCAAAAATAGCTAGATCTAGCTACAAAGTAGCTAAGTTGGCAACACTGCTTCCAATATGGCATTGTGTTGTCAAACCAGCGGCCACGTCAAAATTCGGTCTGTCAACCGAATGTTGGCAGTGTTGCCAACTTAGCTACTTTATAGCTAGATCTAGCTATTTTTGGGTATCAGGCAGCTACAATTTACAAAATCTTGTAGCTAAATTTTTTAGCTACTTTTTCTAGCTACTTTTACTCTTTTACAAGATGTGAGTACTTTCGAGGCTTTATAGTAGGGTATCGGTCCTCAAATTGTACCTAACCGTGGCTGGCTTATGTATTTTATTACTAATACCTGGATAAATGAAGGGGATAAACATATTTCTTCGTTTAAAACTTATATTGCGTTCTGCTTTGTCTTAATTTATAAATTTAAAATTATTGCTCGCTGTTTTAATAATCTGAAAATTGATTTACCTATGAAAACATACACGTAATCTGCTTACTTTACCTAGTTTATAGTGTTAGCTACTTCTAGCTACTTTTTTTGTGTCAACAAATCGGGCAATCTGGCTACTTTTCGCAAGATGTCTAGCTACAAGGTAAGGGTAGCAGTTGGCAACACTGAATGTTGGCGAGGATTCACTAGGGCGAGATTTCCTGCATTGGCACTCTATAGGAAAGAGAATTATTTTCTTCCAACCTCTTTGCCTGCTTGGTTACTGAAAATTCAGGCTTCTAGGTTTATCCACAACGAAGTTATAGGGGGTCGAAAATGGCGTGAATTGCTTCGAGAAAAGGATGGTACGGCCGTGCCGCTTTTTGCTCGACTTGGCGGGGGCACTGCCCTGCCCCCAGATTAAGTACAGTGTTAACGACTTTTAATAAAAAAAACTCACTTTTCATTTTATTTTGATTACATCATGGCAACACAGTCTTTTCGCGCGCTGTTTGTGTTTTGTGAAAGTTTTAAATAAAATTAAACTTGTTTTAATAAATAAAGTTCAAGTTCGAGTCAAAGTAAGTAAATTATATACAATAGCATTACTGTTTTCTTGTTTAATTGCTAATGAGGCGCCTTGCATTGTATTATGTCAATATTATGGCTATTCATACTTCACCTAAAAATAAGTTTCATTTTTGTTTTTAAACTTCAAGACAAAAAAGAGTATCTAACTTCATAATTTTTCCAAAGAAAAGTTTAATAAACACTATATTATAGAAAAATTTGTAGTTAAAAACCCCGGTGCATGAGACCGGGGACACCAACGATGTAAGTCAAATCCACGTCACCAATGGTGGGTTAATCTGAAAGGTATAAAATAGGCATTGGTATGTTTTATTAACTCTGCCAGTGTACTGAAACTGGTCTGACATCCTTTACATGAATTTTCAGAGCTTATGTGAGTTTTCTTGTGATTGTAAACATGTTTTGATGATGTAAACCGAATGTGGCATCTGTGGCAAGTGTCCTTGTATTCATTTTTATGCTCTCTGACATGTATAAGGAAATTGGACAAATTAAATTTACGTGCTGGGCAGTCTCTGCATTGGAAGACGTTGCAGGAATTATGGCTCTTTATGGAGTGTTTAATTAATATGTCAACAGATGGGAACGTCTGAAAGCAAAATGCACAGGTCCAGTCGTATGTTTTCCAGACTGATTCGTCGCCAGATGGTCTGGACATGCGGGCTATTTGTGAATATGAATGATCATGGATACATGCATTTTGAGGGATATGCCAATTTTCTTCATGTGTTTTTGCGATTGAACTTGCATTTTGTATTCTATTTATTTTTCCATATGGTTCTGCAAAATTTTCAAGTTTTCTTTTAATGTTTGAAACCTCTAGCGTACTGACATTATTATTGTCATTGCAGGTACTTCCTAAATCTATTTTTGGTTGTTGTATCTCTTGTTGTAGAACTATCTTAGCTTCAGACACCCTGAGATGAGGGCTTGGTTGTTCTTCTGCATGTTGAAATATTGTTACAAGTGAGTTATTAATTTTGTTAGTATTTGGTTTTGTATGATTGGCAAGATTTTTTGGTGTTTCTTCTCTGGGGTCAGTTTTAATTTCTTTTAGAATCTTTTGCATATTCAAATTATAGTTTTGAGAATTTCCGTCGCAGATTCCTGGTTCTTGGATCCTTCGGTGTAGTTGTTCTTTATCTATTTCATGTTGAACTGCAATATGCATGTCACTATTCGGACATGTTTCATTAACATCTGCGTTGCGTTCTGAACAATCGCCAAATTGTTCTGAAGAATTCTGATCGACTGGTTCCGTTTTAACACCAATTGAAGCCTTTGGGGTATCGGAATTGAGCATTTGAGAGTTTCTTTCATCAGCTGCATTGTGTGAGTTACTATGTTTTGTTACATTAGTGGATTCTGTACAGCCGCGAAGATCTTCTGAAGTATTCTGATCAACGAATTCTGTTTTAACATCACAATGACTGCTTTGATAAAAATTTGCGTCATACCTACTTTCTTTCGTCTTTTGCTGCTGTAAATCGTTAAGAACCTTTTGCGCTGCTAACACCTGGCGGACGAAGTCGAATGCAGCGTCTAGCGATCCAATACAGGGTATGCAAACAGTTTTCGGGAGTAATATGTGATCTTCGAACACCATGCTAGCATTCAGGAGAGTCAGTTTCGGCTCGATTTCCCGCCTCTTTAGCAAGTTGCACTGTAGATCTAGGAGCTTACTGGTTTTTTTTAACTCAGCACATAATCTGCAATATCCCTTTTCGTCGAAATTCATTTCGGAGGCAAACAAACAAGCAAAATTTACAAAATACCAACTTTGTTGTTGTGACAACCAATGTTCATGTCATAGTACGTTAGTACATATTCTTATCTATGGTTCATGTTGTGTGCAAGTTGTGTGTAATTTTGACGCTTGACAGTAAGTTTTGAAACCTATATGAGTATCAATGGTAAGAGAGAACGATCTTACTCTATGCAGCCGTCTTTTGTTACTTGACTTTGCTGCACAATAATATGGTCAACCTGAAGATTGATTTACCTATGTATATTTCTTGAGACAATAGTATAACTTATTTCATCCCACGTTCTGTGGCGAATACGGATCGGATTTCTAGGCAAAATCACTTCACTTGAGTAATAGATAGGTATGTCCATGACAATTTATGTATTGTCCGGTCTGAAATATAAAAAAAAAAGATTTTTTTTACGGTACCTATCTAAAACCGATCTCTACCGCAATCGTTCGATTATTTTAGTCTTGTACAGATAGAAAAAAAAACAAAACCTACATATATTAAGCTTTGTAAATAGAATTAATTTTATTAAGTATACCGTGCTGGAAACAACTTTTTATTACCTATTTATCACATTCCCTGGCAACTATAAAATACTTGGGAGTTGGGAGCAAACTTGTTAATTATTCTTCCAGCCCAGCAGGGGCCCGTTTACCGAAACTACAATTCTTGTAACTTGTAGAAAAAAATGGCAACACTAGTGAAAAATCTGGCAACACTGACGTTATTAGTGTTCATGGAAACTGCGATATCACAACTTGTGATTTACTTGCTACAACTACAAGTTTACCTTCCATAGACTATATATTTTTTTTTATAGTTAAAAATCACCAAGTCGAACAAGCGTTCAACAAAGATTTGTGAACTTGTTAATTTATATCTGTCAAAAATTTTACAATTCTACTTACCTTTGGAGCTAGGTAGACTTGTAGATTGTGCGATTTAAATTAGTATTAAATTAAATTGGGTAAAGAATCTGTTTGTCTCGAGTCCTGGGGGCCAATTCTACTAAATGTCAACGGTCTTATTTGGATGACTGACATATCCATGGTCAGACAATTGTTAGGGTAAATATAAATATAGGATAATTATTGTTGATTTGAATGTGTATAGAAGCTACTATTTTATAAATTAGAATATAATAAGATTAAAAGAATGCTAGGCTAAATAGAGATTAATTATTTTATAAGCAATTATATTGTTTTTAGTATAAAAGTTATCAATATTATAATTTAGAATAATAAATTTACGTATACATTAAAGTCACTCATCCATCAGTTTCCGAACGAACGCGGTGGATTGATAGTCTCTGTGGAGTAGAGGTATTCGGTGTTAGCTTCGGGAGAAAATACGGAGGAATATCAGGTCAATAATTTGTTTAATTTGTTATATTATCAATGCTTACGATTATGTGATGGTGGTTTTATAACTGAGAGGTGTGAAACATTGTTGAAAATAAATTATAAAAGTTGAATTAATTTCATATTATTTGATTTCGATACTCGTTATTAAACGTCCTAATATCTCAGAAGTGGGATAGGTGGGCATTTATTGAAGTAGTTAATGATATAAACTGCCCGCTTATCCTTGCCCACTGAGTGTCGTGGTAATATAAACTTGGTATAAATTTTTTTTTTCTTCCTTTTACATAAATGAAAACACCTACTTTTTAAATGCTTATTAAAACCACCATAGCAGTGGGTATGTGATTCTAAGTATTCAATTATCGATAAAGCTATTTAAAGTGCTGGGAAATGCTCATAACCAATAAAATATAGCTCTGCAGTAAGGACCTACATAGTACCTACGCGTCTACAATTTTGACAGTGACCAAATTTTGCGTAGGTACTATCGAAAAAAAAAGTTCTGCCTGATACACCTAAGTGTCATTTTAGCGAGCAGCATCTTTTCCCACCCCGTGGCGAGAAAGCCCTCACTTATAGTAACAATGGCAATTACAAAAAAGTGTTTCTTTCATGTTTATGGCCATTTAGTGTCGATGAATGGATCGGAATATATAAAAAAAAAGAGACGGTTTTACTGGCTTGGAGCTTACAAGCGACAATTCTTCCAAATGTATCAGGCTTAGCGTTTGCTGATAGTACATTTTCAAGATGCCTTGTAGGTATGATACAGGTTACACAGTGAATGTAATAAAGTAGGAACCTATACTGAGGTGTTATAAAGAGGCCAGTATATAAAGCATACCTACATATCAACCAGAAGGTTCAACTAGCCAATAGGTAGACAATAGGGTAGGTACCTACCTACCTAGTGAAAATGCAAATGATTTAATTTATATTCAGATAAAACCAAAAGAGGGACCAATATCTACTCTTATTATTGATTCTTTGTTGATAATGTGACATGCGACCTTGTGATACTGCTAGTTTTCTTAAACTTTTCCAGTGTGTTGGAAGTCCGAAGATGAGTCAAACGTGCCGGACATTTTGAAAGTGATCGGGCGGCGAATACGCTGTTTGTTGCGACGAGTAGACTTCCTACAAACCCACATGACCCTGGAATCTATCGCTTGAGTGGCGGCCGGCGGCACGGCTACGGTGCATCGGGAGAATCGGGTGAGCGAGACAGTCGCGTTAACGGACAAAACCGCAAGGGCTCTGGAGGGAGCTAGGGAGCGGGTGTGAGTCGCATTAACGGACAAAATCGCAAGCGCTCTGGAGGGAGCGGGAGTTAGTTAGTCGCGTTAACGGACTAAACCGCAAGCGCTCTGGAGGGAGCGAGAGTTAGTCGCGTTAACGGACAAAACCGCAAGCGCTCGGGAGGGAGCGAGGGAGCGGGACGGAATCCCATGGCGTCGTAGATCAAACATCACAACATCGTCGTAGAGCTAGCATAACAAGATCAGCTGTGGAACGAGTGGAGGGACTGAAATTGATAGAACTCAAACGCACAAATACAAACCGAGCTTTAGTTGAGTAGTCAAGAGCAAGTCAAGCTTTACACTACCAGTTTAAGCTGAGCTCTGATTTATACTGCGCGCCATAGAATACAGAGCCTTTAGGTTTATATTGCTGTGCCCTATCCGGGTCTATGTTAACAAAAAAACCTGTAAGTGTAAACATAGATAATGCAATAAATGATTGAGTATTGAGTATTGAGCTGGGTCAAAGTCAGAAGTGTCAAGCTTAGCGTGCTCTTGACTGTACCTATGTAAGGGATATTAAATCATCAGTTATTCGGTGATGTAATTCTTTGAGGAAAGATTTTATGAATATTTCCTTTGTATTAAATAATAATTTTATAAAGATACCGATAGAAAAATAAATATAAGTATCTAAAAATTTTACTCCAGTTACAGGAGTAAGTAATTTTAGAGTACCATCAGAGTTTTAAAGGTAGATAAGTCCTACCTACCTAAATCTTTTATTATTTTTCTATTTCGACATTAACATCTCTGGTGTTTCGTAAGGTAAAGTGAAGTAAGGAAAACTTTAGTAAAACTTATGTAATATGTTCCTACTTAAAGAAATAATATCAGCGAAATTTGATATAAAAAAAAAAAAGGTTGTAGTGAATGCAAATTTTGTCATCACTAACGAAATGAAATAATTTAGTATTTTTGTTTCAATTTCTCTCTAACTACTTGGGGCTTCATTAACGTTGCATATTAAATATTTATATATATATATATATATATATATATATAAATTTACTGTATGGGATGTAACATTTCTATGGGCTGGTTTGTTGAGGTTCACTTCCACCATCCAATTTAATTAATGTTATTATTCGTGTACATAATATCTCTACGATTTGTACTTAATGAATATTATTTTTAATAGAGAGAGTTTAATTGGCACTTGAAGCGGTTGTTATCACTATAAAGAATATAAATAGATCTTTGTATAAATTACACTAAAAAAATATTATAGGAGGATTTCTATTTACTAAAAACTAACATCAGTATTCAAATAGAAATCGAGAATGGTCATTATGACCTTTATCTGAGAACAAGAATAGAAATATATGATAGAAACAGCGAAGGATAATAATATAATAATAATTAAAAAAAAAAAGTACTGAAAGCCATAATCAGCGTGACCTGGTCTTTTGTATTACCTGCAAAAATTCAAAGCTATTATTTCTGTTTACATGCTTTAATCTTACATGTACAAATTCTAGAGCTCATGCTGAATATTTTAATATATCTTTACTTAAAGACGCAACAATCTGACCTCAAATAAGTACTTAATTCTATGTAAGGGAGGTTCACCTTTATTCTTTGTATGATGTAAAAGCTAAGTATGTAGATCATTTATTTACTAGTATAATAGTATAATCTCACGCCTTTTTTATCCCCGAGGGGGTAGGCAGAGGTATTCCATTACTGGAAATACCCACATTTCACGAGATATATTGGACCCCTAAACGTGATAGATGGTGAGCCTATCGCCGGACCGGGTCTATTTACACATGTCTCAGAATTAATTCTGAGACCTGCGGGTTTCCTCACGATGTTTTCCTTCACCGTCGAGCTAGTGATAAATATGTACGTAAGTTTTTGAAAAACTCATTGGTACATGCCAGGATTTGAACCCGAGCCTCACTGATTTTCGGCCGGCTCTTTAACCGTCCGGGCTATCACTGATTTTATTTACTAGGTCGTTAACTTTTGGGTTTTGTCTAGATGAGTAGATCGAATTTACTTCATTGGTATTGAGACTGAATATAAGGGTAGTTTTTCAATGAAGTATTATTGATAAAGCGCCATCTGGATGAACCCATATTATACCGAGCTGTAGCTTCTTCGTTGCTCTTGCGCAGTCTACAAGGCAGCCCCATGGCATCGTCGTTAAATCGACCTTCGCTAGATGGCGTTAACATAGGTCTATAACAATGATAAATGTTCACTTGTAAGTTTTGCTATTGAATTGTAAGTACCTACCTACCGATTATACCTGCAGTTGCTGGTGTTAAAACGATAAAGCTACCGATGGTTACTTTCTGAGTAAACGGAAAATCCTTGTTATTTACATAGGTATAACTTGAGTGTTTTACAGTGTATTGTATTTTATGAATGTTGAGGTAACGGTTGGTCAGTTAGATGCATAGTTTATGGTATCGATTATCTTACAGGCATTGACATGACTCTGTGCCTCACAGCACACTATTGTCAATTTAAGTAAGTCTTTTTTTTATGTAGAAATTCGGTAAAAATGGTAGAACCCCTTTATAATAGAGGAGAATTATTTTGATACCTACCTACACAATATAAAACATGAGTTTATGTATGTGTCTATAGTAAGTGCTTCGAAGACGAATTGTCGTATTACCGTGATAGAAGATGGTAGCAATAAACCGGATAAATATAAAATTTATCTTTATAATATTTATTGGCTAATATTTTATTTATTTACTTTAACTATATAGGAATGTAACTTGCAGAGTGTACGTAAGGCATTACATTTATTCTATTTTATTTATTCTATCAAGCACTTATTAGGTAATTTTAATCCACTAACAGGCTTCGTCAAGAAACTTTATTAACTAGCAATGAATATTATATTAATGACAAAATATGTTATCATTGGCTTAGTGGAAAGTATAAATTTAAAGTTAGTAAGTATAAATTTTATTTTGAAATTGTGTAAAAATCAAGATAATTATAATGGAACAAAAACAAGTAGGTAGTTGAGAGGAAATGAAACGAAATGTAATGGAAAGCAATGAAATGAAATCTTCATTGTAGGTATGTGAATTGTCTTAGTGAACTCTACCTATCCAGCTGTACTTACTGCATGTAAATGTTTATATATATTTTCTTTGTTTTTAACAAATTTTGGACGGTTGAATATTATATCTAGTAATTTGAATAACGTAAGTACTTTTACTTTTTGTGAATAAAATTTTAGTTACGTATAAAAATCATGTCAAAATGATGTATGTTCAGCGGATCAACAATGATTAAAGGGGCTGCTGAAATGTGCAGCAGGTGTCATAATAATGCTGAAATGTGCAGCGGGAAACTGCTGAAATTTGCAGCAGGTGTGATGATAGTGTTGATGGCGAAAAATTATTGATAATCTTGGCCGCTTGATGTGAGAAGTTAGACGTGTCAGAATTTGTTGGTGGTGTCGTGTAACGCGCCTCTAAGCCCGCGATGGAAATTGTATTATGATGATGAAATGAAAGGCGGGGATTGGAACACCACGTTTTATCTACCTACAGAATTATCTAGTCTGGAAAGGGGGACCCAGGATGAGTTTTTATAGACGTGGTCTTGAGAGGGATTTTGATGTTTTGAGACGGTGCGGATGGTCCAGGAGGACAGGAAACTTCACAAAACAAAATGACTCCTTTAGGGGCCGTGGCTACTTCTGGCTTTTACTGAGATAAGTGACGTTGAACGTCGAAGATATATATATTGCATAGAGTAACATAAATATACGGAAATCGAGGTATCAGTAAATTGAATCCATAGCGTGTGGCGGCATCTGGATTCTGTGGTGCAACCCTTTTATTCTTTTTTTGGTAAGGTCAGATGTTCAAGACATTTATGTTATTTACTAACTAGTATTTAGAAATAATTGTTTTATTTCTAAAGATAAGTATTCTGATACGAAAACATTTATTAACTGGACATGAAAAGAGATTAATATTAAAACATAATGCAACTGAAAACTTGAGTGTCGTGGGACATGGCACTAGCAAATTCAAACGGTGTCCAAGTGAGTAAGCGAAGGTCTAAGGTCAGCAAAGAGTTCTTCGGGGTCCAAAAAGCAGTTCAGGCTCAAAGTAAAACACAGAAAATCACAGAAAGAGCAAATTTACGAAACACAACGGAATTTGAAATGAATTGACAGATTGACATTATAAATGTTGTATTTCGAACGAATCGCGATGCTAGCGCCATTGCGGAGCCATGATGGTGACATTGTTTCTCATACAAAAGATAATTCTATTGACTGAAAGTCGACTGATATTATGTGGGAGCGTGTTGCTCTGTTAGAATTTTGTATGAGAATGAGGGAAAACAAATGAGAATTGGAACGTGCCGAAGGGGCAATTTGCGGTTTGAAATCTGCAAGCAAAGTGGACAGGCTTATGAAGAGGAGGAAGGGCTGGATGATGGTCCGAAATTTGGTAAGAATTTTCGTTTCGCTACAGTAGCATCAGAGACGTGATTTATCTGTAACTTCGTTTTAATGATAACATTATGTGAATAAATATGTCCTGCTGACATTTTAAAAGGCTATGATTAGATAAGTGTTAATAATTATTAGTATTATATCAATAGTGTAAAGTCGCTTGTAATTGGTTCAAAAGTGTCGTGACTCGTAATAGTGGCTAAGGGCTTGTAAAAAGCAATGTCAGTGTACCGGGGGGGGAGATTCATTACTAGCTATATTGCTGTTTTATTTATGTGCTTGAGTCGGCCTTCTGTATAATAGTATTATTAAATACATACTCTGTGCTATGGTTGAGGAGAAGCAGCGAGTCAGGGGACTCCTCAACACATTACTATTTTAATCAATTACTACTGCGGGTAACATAATTTAGATTGTTTTTCTCGTTGTATTGCGCTGTGCTGGAGGAAATCTGTTCCAAGCATCACTATCCTTTGTATAGTCATTTATTTAGCCAAAGCACTTGTCTAACATGAGTTTTAATATAATTTCAGGCAGATTCATCTTTTTTTTTTCTGGTATTTTATTACAGAAGCGTATGCAAAATAGAAATCATTTTACTTAATCGTGATTGAAGTTGGTCTAATTATTTGTATTCCTAAGATCAGAATTGTGTAAGTCATAGTTTTTATTAAAAAGTGAAATGTTTTTCTGTTCATACTACATAATTTTTATGGCCCTTTGACATGCTTATTTTGATTGTTCTCAGGGAAAGTACCTAATTACTAAACCTACTACTTACTTATTAAAAATAATGTACTTTGTAATGTACCTACATATGTTACTATCATTTACTTATTTATTTAGTAAAAAATTTGAGAGACGAAGGGACTCGTCAAAGCAGGATGGCCGAGCTGTTAGGGTAAATATAAATATAGGATAATTATTGTTGATTTGAATGTGTATAGAAGCTACTATTTTATAAATTAGAATATAATAAGATTAAAAGAATGCTAGGCTAAATAGAGATTAATTATTTTATAAGCAATTATATTGTTTTTAGTATAAAAGTTATCAATATTATAATTTAGAATAATAAATTTACGTATACATTAAAGTCACTCATCCATCAGTTTCCGAACGAACGCGGTGGATTGATAGTCTCTGTGGAGTAGAGGTATTCGGTGTTAGCTTCGGGAGAAAATACGGAGGAATATCAGGTCAATAATTTGTTTAATTTGTTATATTATCAATGCTTACGATTATGTGATGGTGGTTTTATAACTGAGAGGTGTGAAACATTGTTGAAAATAAATTATAAAAGTTGAATTAATTTCATATTATTTGATTTCGATACTCGTTATTAAACGTCCTAATACAATGGTGTTATTTTGACACTTTTCAGAGCAAATAACACCATCGACTGACCATGTCATTGTCATTATCATCCAACTGTAACCGTTGTAATTTAGTAGAATTGGCCCCCTGTTTAGTGTTTACTGTAGGTCTAGTTAACTAAATCGGTTATCTCAAGTGTGTAGGTTTCCTCATGGTGTTTTCCTTCACCACCGAGCAAGTGGACAAGGAATCTCAGAGGTATTTGCTCATGGTTTGAACACGGTCCACACCCAGTTTAGCACCAACATTTGACCCATAGATCCATGCATGAGTTCTAACGGATAGTTCTCCAATACATACCCAAGATCGAACCGAGGCCGAGCTCTAGCCGGCAAATGCTATGTACCTATATCCCTGATGTATATTATGATTGGATTAGGTGTGATTAATCCGTGATATTATGAATAAAACAAGTTATAAAAAAATGGCTTTTGTTATTTCTAATCATACAGCAACAATTTTCAAAAAACTTAGATAAGATTTCAGACACATAATATATAAAACAATTATTTGTCAAACAATTAATAAATGAAAAACCAATGAAGTAGGTCAAAAATGCCCCCCACCTTGGTACATGTCACATACCTGACAAAACCAAACTATCACAAACTACAATGACAATAGATACTATTTCCATAACAAAAATGCTAAGTTCTGAACTAGATTGATTACACCTAGGCTGCTAAGTTTTTAATTCTTTCCTGTTTTCCATGTTCATCAAAAGCCCAAAACACAACAGAAACCACAGACAGTTATTTGACAAGATCAACAGGCATTTACCATAACAATTTACCTTTTTTAAATAGTGATGTAACCAACAATTGTTAAATCGAGGAGAACAACTTGTAATACAGCAAAAAAATAACTAGTTACTAGTCTGGTAGGAAAGCAGTGTTCGATGGACACTTGTACTTGTAAATTGTTAACAATGGGGGCTTGTCACTTGTTGACTTGTTGCTTGTAACTTGTAGTTTAGTTGAACGGGCCCCAGGGGCCCGTTTACCGAAACCACATGAGTAAAGAAACGGAACAGAGACAAAGCTTCTAAGGAGCGTGCAAAATTCTTACCTATTTTAGTAGGGTTGGCAAAGGAGAATAAAATAAACAAAACGTTTATTAGACTTTTATTTGTACATTAGATTATTTACAAATTACCTACTCTAAATATTTTTTTATAACTTTTTATTTTTAATAAATTATTAAATCTTTTAATATAATGATGAATTCTAAATCTAATGGATATAAAGTTTTTTCAAATAATCATTAAGGACGCTTCCACATGGCATAATATTTTTACAATCCTACACTCGATTCAGAATATCATTAGGTACCAATATTTACAATGTTTACGTCGAGTTCTTTGTAATGAGTAATTAAAGAATCTTTGCCCATATTTATAGGTTGTTCAGGTCTATTAACAAACAATTTTATTTCGTCACATATGTGATTTTCGAGACATTCATGCAAACTGTACAGTAGGTAACCATTTTACACCTCCGAATCTAATTATTTACACTTTCTTGACTTTTTAGTTTAATACTTTATTCTACCATAAACAATTTAAAATAACCATTTCTCACTAAGCAGGAGCGCAAAACAAATACGGCAACCATTGCGCGGCCCTCGGCATTTCTACTGACCGAGCCGGTTTTATCCAGTTGCGGCGCGTATGTGACGCAGCGCTAGTAGAAACGCACACAAGCATTGCATGCTTGTAGTAGTGTACCTACGACAGCGCGGTTGTATGAAGCTTTGTCTCTGTTCCGTTTCTTTACTCATGTGCCGAAACTACAATTCTTGTAACTTGTAGAAAAAAATGGCAGCACTGGTGAAAAGTCTGGCAACACTGACGTTATTAGTGTTCATGGAAACTGCGATATCACAACTTGTGATTTACTTGCTACAACTACAAGTTTACCTTCCATAGACTATATATATTTTTTTATAGTTAAAAATCACCAAATCGAACAAGCGTTCAACAAAGATTTGTGGATTTGTTAATTTATATCTGTCAAAAATTTTACAATTCTACTTACCTTTGGAGCTAGGTAGACTTGTGGATTGTGCGATTTAAATTAGTATTAAATTAAATTGGGTAAAGAATCTGTTTGTCTCGAGTCCAGGGGGCCAATTCTACTAAATGTCAACGGTCTTAATTGGATGACTGACATATCCATGGTCAGACAATGGTGTTATTTTGACACTTTTCAGAGCAAATAACACCATCGACTGACCATGTCATTGTCATTATCATCCAACTGTAACCGTTGTAATTTAGTAGAATTTGCCCCCTGTTTAGTGTTTACTGTAGGTCTAGTTAACTAAATCGGTTATTTCAAGTGTGTAGGTTTCCTCATGGTGTTTTCCTTCACCACCGAGCAAGTAGACAAGGAATCTCAGAGGTATTTGCTCATGGTTTGAACATGGTTTACACCCAGTTTAGCACCAACATTTGACCGATAGATCCATGCATGAGTTCTAACCATAGAGTAACTTATATATACGGAAAGTTCTAACGGATAGTTCTCCAATACATACCCAAGATCGAACCGAGGCCGAGCTCTAGCCGGCAAATGGTATGTATATCCCTGATGTAGGTATATTATGATTGGATTAGGTGTGATTAATCCGTGATATTAAGAATAAAACAAGTTATAAAAAAATGGCTTTTGTTATTTCTAATCATACAGCAACAATTTTCTAAAAACTTAGATAGATTTCAGACACATAATATATAAAAAAAATATTTGTCAAACAATTAATAAATGAAAAACCAATGAAGTAGGTAGTTCAAAAATGCCCCCCACTTGGTACATGTCACATACCTGACAAAACCAAACTATCACAAACTACAATGATAATAAATACTATTTCCTTAACAAAAATGCTAAGTTCTGAACTAGATTGATTACACCTAGCGGCTGCTAAGTTTTTAATTCTTTCCTGTTTTCCATGTTTATCAAAAGCCCAAAACACAACAGAAACCACAGATAGTTATTTGACAAGATCAACAGGCATTTAAGGGATGTTACGGAGGTGGTTTTATTGGAACCGAAGTCGAAGTCGGAGTTTTTAAATTTGGTTTTTCGGAGTCGGAGATGGTGGCTAAGAAAGATGTGTCCAAATAACACTTGATTTTGGAGGAAATTAATTAATTGACACGCCGCACAAAACAAACCAAACCATATTATATGTATGGCGTAACAACAAGTGAAATATTAATCGATGACAGAACGCGTGTTCCCCGGGCGAGATGCGTAAACCTGTTCGTACACGTTGACTGGAGCCGCCGCGCGCCCTCCGATTACCTCCGATTTAAAAGTATCGGAACCGAAGTTGTAAGATGTAATCGGAGCTGTAAGATCAATCGGAAGTTCCGACATATCGGAATCGAAGTCGAAGCTCCGTAACATCCCTGATCGATACAGCGTAAACATGTGGTCGAGAATTTTATTGTAAATGGAGAACTGATTGGGCCTTTCGAGCTATTTTCTAAGTTGAATGGAGACACGTATTTAACCTTTTTGCAGATGAATTGCTGGGAGATGTAAAATTTGAGATAAAAAGCAATCCAAAATGATGGTGCTCCTTGCCATTGAGGAGTGCGCACGCCAAGTGAGAAGGTACCTTAATGAAACTTTCCCGGGCAGTGATTGGGCGGGGCGGCCCAATCGAATGGCCTGCACGAACACCGGACCTGCAGGCGTATTCACGGAGCTTCGATACCCGACTCGGAATCGGAAAATCTGTCGAAGATGCCCATCTTCACAGTTCACAGATGTCGGTATCGAAAGTTTTTCACTCGATCTGAATCGAACGCGTAACGGTGTCGAGCCTCCGTGTATACATACGCCTGTTGAACCCAATTGTTTTTTTTTTATTTGGGGATACTCAAAGAGATTTAAATACTAGTATTTAAATCTCTTTGGGGATACTACAAAGAAAGAGTCTACGCCCGGAGGACTAACTCCGAAGAAGAACTGAGGCAAAAATTGAGAGAAACGACGAAGAAAGTCAGAGAAAATTCAAGCGCTTTTCGTAGACTAAAAGAAAATTTTTGAAGACTTTGCCAAGTGTGTATCGAAGTTGAAGGGCGACATTTTGAAAATCTTCTCTGATAAACTAGTTTTACTTAACTAATTTTTGTTTTATTTTTCATTGATCCTACCTAATAAAGCAAAATTGTTAACCGTATTAGTAAAAAAACTAAACTAAACTTTTTTAAAGTAAAATGTTTTTAATGCGTCACTTGATCGTTTAATTTGAGATTATTTGAATACTGCTCAGCTAACTTCGGAAGTCAAATTTCTTCGTAATCACCTATTAAGAAAAACTTTTTTTACTATTATTTGGTAAGGTGACAAATTGCTCAAGTTTTTAATAGTAGTATTTTGCACCTATGAAACATCAATTTTGTATTGTTGAGAGAATTTTCAAAATTTAACTCCGTCCAAGACAAAGCCAAAATTTTTAATTTTTACGTTATTTTCGGCCACTGCAGGAGTGATTCAAAACGATCATGTTAAGAGAAAAAGAGATAAAAAAAAACTTACCGTTGGCTGTGTTGGTAGTGAGTAGAGAATTCGATCCCGGTCGATTATTCTGATCCCGGGATTATCTAAAGTTAATCCCGGGATAGTCCCGGGATTGTATTGGTAATGGAAAGTGGTAATAAAAAGATAGTAAAACATATGAAAATAAATGTTTCGTATCTCCGGGCGGAAAGCGTCAACATTCGGCCCGCTACGCTAAACGAAATTGCCGGTTTTCGCCTCTGTCGAGCTGAAAAAACTATACACACCTCGGGAAGTAAATAAGAAAGCCTTGTGAGGACATAGAATATTAAGTTGGAAATATTTAAAAAGGCGGTTACACAAAATTATACTTTCTTCTTATAAAATAAACAAAACTGGGCCTAGTTTGTTCTGTAAATAATTTATGAAACTAAAAATAAACTTCAAAAAATCTACTTCTGTAGACTCATTTAGATAAACTATAAAAAATATGCTAAAGAGATCAAAGTTTATAGGTAATACATCGTCTATATCAAGTAATCGTAAACGTTTGTGGCAGGTGATTAAAGTATACTAACTTTGACAATTATTTAAGGTCGACTTAAATCTCCTAGGTTCGTAAATGCTAGGTGATTTAAGTCTACTGTTTGGTGTATTTAAATCACCTGGGTGAATAAGCATAGGTGATTTAGGTGGAATAAACCATTTAAATGTATTAATCCCGGGATTCATTAAATTTGATAGATTTCTAGTAGTGAGTGACTTTGCCTTCTGAGTCGGAGGTCTCGGGTTCGATCCCCGCTCGGGGCCAACAATTGTGTCATGAACAAGTCTGTTGGCTTCGTGTCTGGGTGTTTAGTATTTATTTAAGTCTGTTTATCAATTACTTAGTACCCATAGTCGAGGCTCTCCCTAGTTTGGGATTAAATCACTGTGTGTAAATTGTGTCCCACTTTTTTTTTAAGTTGTCAAGGCAGAAAATTCGCAAATATACATTCAAAAAATATCACGAAACATACATGGGGTATTTTTGGATATACCCAGGTGTGAGAAATCTAAAAAAAAAAAGACGTGTGGCACTCGGGGACTGCCGCGGTAAAGCTATTGCATAGCATTTTGTATCAACAAGACTGCCGAAAAGAAACGACGTTAGACTATGCACGGCCTTCAAGCCACACCTCCGTGCCCGTCGGAGTGGGGAGCGTGAGGTTTTTTTTCGTTACGGAATTTCTGGATTCGGTCCCCGCGCTCAAGGCCCTCGATAGAAGCTATGCAATAGCTTAAAAATTTTTACGTCACTTTATGGACCACACTGTATATTATAATAACCAAAGAGATTTTAATATATCTCTTTGATTATACCCATGAAAAAATGACACATCCAGTGTTAACAATGTCTTTTAATAAAAAACATCCACTTTTCATACAAGCTGAAACTCGCAGCAGGCTCACAAATATATTGCCTTTTCTATTTTTTACTTTCTGAATCGGTGTCATCTCGGCTGTTCCGCTTCGCAGACCTCCCTGGCTTTTTCAGACTCATCAATTGTCTCTTCCATTCTAGCGTTTGATCTGTCACCGAGAGCATCACAACTTCTCCTGTCGCTGGGTTGATCGGGAACACACCGTCCGGCGTCCGTTTCTTCTTAGCCATGTTCTTCCCGTGTCTTCGTTTCATGTGTTTATTATAATTCGGCCAATTAGTGAAGTCCCTTTGACATGACTCGCAGGAGTATGGTTTATCTCCCGTGTGCTGTCTTATGTGTTGGTTCAATATCGTTTTGAAACGGAACCCTTTGTTGCAGTACGTACAAACATGTGGATACGAGTCAGTGTGTATGATGCTGTGGGAAGAAAGATGTTTCTTTAGCCTAAAGCTGCGGCCACACTGATCACAAGTGAACGGCTTATTGTTATCGTGGGCCTCAACATGTTTGCGGAGTTGGCTTTTAGTTTTCAAACTGAATTTGCATATCTCGCATTGGAATGGCCGCGAGTTATCGTGCAGACGTAAGTGGCCAGCTAAGGTTTGCTTACTTAAGAAACATTTTCCACATATTTCACAAGTATGGTCACGCTTTCGCTCTGTGTGTATCAGTAAATGCTTTTGCAAGCTGTATTTTATGCTGAACGACTTGTTACATATCAGACAAGTCAAATCATCCATCATGGTTTGTATTACTGGATCCGGCCTTGTTCTTGTGGTAAGGTAATATGTCTTCGTATGTTGCTTTAATGCTGTCGCATTTTTAAAAGTTGAATTGCATCCCCCACAAATATGTTTGGAGCGTAAGTGTGTCTGTTTATGCTCAGCAGCATGACACGGTGAAGAGAATAACACATGACATTTGTAGCAGGATTCTCTGAATATCTTCCGATGTCGTTTAACATGAATAATAAATTTGTCTAGACATAGTTTTCGATGATTGCAATCGTTGCATCTGAAAGCGTTGCAGCGACCGTGGTACTGCATTGAGTGGCTAATCAGCTCATCAACAAGAGGGAATCGGGTATCACATAAAGCACATGTCCAGTCATAATCTTTCCAAGTTAATTGTGACACTGTGTTCAAGTCTGAACACAAATCATTGTTACCACAGTTTTCTTCAGTGATATTGTTAAAATCGACTGTAAGCTCTGTTTCAGTTATTTCTTTTTTTATTTCAATATCAAGGCAAGGAGATTCTCCATAAGGATCGTTCACCTCTTTTTTACAAGGAGTTAAGTTGTCAGAAATGATTTCATAGGGTTCCACTTTTATATCTTGGAAAAGGTCATGCAGCACCTCCTGAGCTTTCTGTATGTCGCTAACGAAGCAGAAAGCAGTTTCCAGTAATCTAATACACATGACACAAACAGTTTTCGGGAGGATATCTTCATCAAAATCCATCTTAGCGTTCAACTGAGTGAGTTTCGAAACAATTTCCTGCCATTTCAGTTCATCAGATTGCAGATTTATTAATACGCTGTTGTCTTTTAGCTCGGCGCACAATCGGCAGTATCCATTCTCGTCGCAATTCATTTTTAACACGTAAAATAGTTATGATTTCTTGTAAATAATGGCATAACTAATGGTAATTGTCAATTTGACATTAATATGATTTTTTTTTCTTATTTTAAGGCATTGGCATTTTGAGCCATCAGCACTAAACACGATACGAAATTCAAGATTTTCAGCTCTGCTTCAGAGCTATGCACAAAAATACATAAGTTTCTTCAAAACTATTCGAAATGTCACTTGGTTATCAACAGTAAAGCGATAGTGCACTTTTACTGAAGATTTTAAAGAGGCTTCTTGAGGTAATTCAAAAAAGTCCATCGCACGTATTTTATCGAATTTTCAATTCACTGCACACTATCACGGACATTTACCACATAATAAACTATCACTATTATGAACTAAAGCCCAAAATATACGGCAAAACGAAAATTTTACAAAAAACATGACGTCCTTCTTCGGATTCCCGCCAAAAAGCCACATTAATATGACAACCTATTGCCCTCATTTTTTATTTTTATACGCAAATAGAAAACCGGTACTATCCGTAATCGATCGATTGTACAACAAAAGATAATAATACTTTTTATTATAATAATAGTATTTATTTGCTTTGAATGTTGTATAACAGTCAGTACAAAATAAATAGTCATACATTCAGATTTTCTAAATAAATCGTGCAAAATTTCAAGGTTACTGCAGTTTGCATTTGAGACTGCCCAATCAAAAGCAGCCAAAGCAGGTAGGTAAATTTTCTAAATCATCCGAGCCATTGCATAAAAATTTAAAAAATAGGCCGACGATAGAGACAGATTGGACCTTGGAGTCAGCTATTTTTTTGTCCCAGAAAAACACTTAGTTGCCAGGGGACGGCGTTGGACCAGAAAGGCTTACTTACTTAGCGCTTTAGATGGATCGGAGACAATAGTTTTGAGCAGTCAGATAACAGATAATTCAAATAGTTATAGATGTAGTTCGTATGTATTTAGGCGGATATACCGCGCGATACACCTAGCCTAAGGTATAAGACATTTCGAGGTAAAATTTAAACCATATCGTCATTATGAACAGTTTTTATTTGTATGCAAACAGACACAAACATCTTGGTGATAATTTTTCATCAAAAATCTTCTTGAATTTACATTCAATACCATTCTCTTTTAGATATACTATTCTGTCAAACAATACGAAATTTTCTATCACTGGCTGCAGCAAATTCTGTAGAAGAATAAAAATTCCCGCCTTTTTCAATGTCAACATTGAAAACTCCCGCCAAATAGAATCTAGTTCTTCTAAGTTGAATTTTATTGATTCTTCCTCGATCAAATCATAATTTTTTGCAGTTTCAATGTTCCGTGATAGCGTAAATCCAACTGTCGCATCATGAATGTAACTTGTAAAATCATTGCACATTGTTTTCGTTTTAACAGCCTTTCGTTTGTTTCTTCTTAATTTGAGGTTATCTGTGAAAGAAACAATTACGAGCCATTAGCACTCCAATATATTATTTGGATAAAAAATTTATAGCGTTTGGTATTTCAATACTTGCCCTACTACCCCCCGGTAGGCATGTACAATGGACGGTCATATGACCGTCCATTGTAATAAAGCGATTTCTTGCAGAGAAAATTGGGAATCTTGGGATGGATGAAACTGAAGCTCACATCAGGTAGGTAAGTAGGTACTGTACGGCCGTTCTAACCTGGCAGCTCTGAAGTTGCGCAAATGGCTGCGCGATATAATTTTTTACCATTTGGCGGTACGAGGGGGTTTGCGCAGGTGAAGCTCATGTTCAGAGAAGCCAAGTTAAAATGGCCGTTCTGTACCTTTGCTGTTTCTCTATTTCTTACGACCGACCGTCTGGTTGACTTCATAGCACGTTGAGATTGATGTTGCTGGCCATTTCACCAATACCTACGTCACGATTGGAGGACGGCAGTGCATGGAAGCGTGACGTAAAAATGGCACTATCTTATTGTCTTAGTAGCGTTTTAAGTCACCCACGTTTAAAATTGTGTAGACGGCATAAAACTCAATGTTATTTATAATAAAAAGCTATTCATTTACTATAACTTACGTCGATGTGCGTACAATTGGAGGACAGCTCTTGCTAGTAAATTGAAAACCAAATTTTCCAGATTATCATCAGTCCTGCACGGCGGTTGAGCGGCGAGCCGTAGAAAAGGCACTCTAATATACTCATAACCTTTATGCTTCTCAAAAACTTCTTTCAAGCAACTACTTAATGGAAAATTCTTAAAAATCTTCTGATCGCAGTCTATAGTCGCCATTTTGTGGTAACAACACGGCATTAGAACCATTGCTTTTGCGTCCGCCATCTTTAAAAATATATTTATAGCATCAACCGTCAAATCCGCACAAGCATGTAGACCGGCGATGCAGAATCTGTTGTTATTTTCGAATTTTTTGTTTAAATATTCCTGTATTTTTGTATCAGAATTATCTGTGATCAAATGCTTTATATATTTAACTTTATCTATAGATGCCATGTGATATTTCCGTTGGCGTTTTTTGGCGCCAACGTAATGGCTGTCATTGCACTCTAAGCCCAAAACTTTGGAGCCTGTCGTTTCGAATAACAACTGATCTAAGTAACCCTGTAAACAAAATTGTGAAATAAGGCGATCATTATCATTATAGCCGAAAATCAACCCTGGGGTTTGCGGAGATACCTAGGTATTCAATAGATCCAACTTTTTATGTGTTACGTTTTTCGGACGGATTTTCTCATGATGTTTTCCTTGACCGTGTAAGTTTTGTCCTGAATCATGGCATGGCGTTTGTCGAACTGACTTTCAATAGGGCTATCACTACTTAAGTAGGAATTCATTTTTACCTGAAAAAGAGTAAAGTTGGTTTATTAATCTACGTTCTAACTAGTGAATAAAAACAGTTCATCCCAGACTTTCGTAGTTGTTAATCAATTAGTTAAGTCCATATAACCAACACATTGGAAGTTGGAACGCAATAAATAAATTATGACCTAGTTAAAAAACAATCTTACCAATCCCGATCCAAAATCTACAACAGTATCGCAGCTAGTCTCTTCACAGATATTAGCTATTTCTTTCACTAAATACACTATTTCATGCCTCTTCTTCGGGCTGAGTGGGACGTCAACTTTACTTTCCGAATACACATCTTCATTAAAATCATCGTAATCAACTGTTAATCTTTGTAGCTTAGTAAAAAAATCATTAAGAAATCCATCTTTGTCAGCTTCTGTACGCAGATCGAAATCTTTCCCAAAAGCATCTATATTCTCTAGGTTTTCTACTTCTATTTCATCTAGTACGTTGTTTACAAGAACATCTGTATTGGGGAAGTTGTATAAACGCTGGTACTGTTGGAAAAACGAAAGGCAGTCTTCGAAATAACCTGTCGGATGATCGTAGGTAAGTGGTAGACACATATTTGTGATCTGCAAATTAACACAATTAATAATAGCTTTATGGATCATCGACATGCGATCAAATAACAAATTGTGTCCGTTCTATATCTTGCAGGCGCAGATGTAATCACTGCGTTCTTAGGAGTGCACCATGAAGAGGAAAAATCGCGGATAGTTTGATTACCGCATCGTGTGGCTGTAAAATACCTCGATTGTATTAACAAGAATAAATATAGTGTAGTGTACCTAGTGTAAAGAGTCATCCAAATAAATGTTTGTCTCTGTCCGTTACCTTTCCAATTTTTACAATAAAAATCGTTTTTAACGAAATTTGGATGGGATACATATATTTATCACTAGCTCGACGGTGAAGGAAAACATCGTGAGGAAACCCGCAGGTCTCAGAATTAATTCTGAGACATGTTTAAATAGACCCGGTCCGGCGATGGGCTCACCACCTATCACGTTTAGGGGTACAATGTATCTCGTGAAATGTGGGTATATCCAGTGATGGAATACCTCTGCCTACCCCCTCGGGGATGAAAGGCGTGAGATTATATTATTATTATTATATACATATTGCGCGGATTTTAGAAAAAAAACTCTTTTCCCCGAAAAACATGGCAGGCAACTTGCATGAAACTAAATGTAAGTATTACTTTATCGTTATAGGATCGATCGTACACACCTTGGCTACAGAATAAAGTGTAATAGACCCTAGGCGTTAACGGCGCGGTTTACACTATATTTAATAGCTAATGGAAATACAAATATAAAAAAAAAACTCACGCCTTTCGTCCCCGAGGGGGTAGGCAGAGTTATTCCATTACTGGATATACCCACATTTCACGAGATATATTGGACCCCTAAACGTGATAGGTGGTGACTTGATGAGCCCATCGCCGGACCGGGTCTATTTACACATGTTTCAAAACTAATTCTGAGACCTGCTGGTTTCCTCACGATGTTTTCCTTCACCGTCGAGCTAGTGATAAATATGTACCTACGTAAGTTTTTGAAAAACTCATTGGTACATGCCAGGATTCGAACCCGAGCCTCATCTATTTTCGGCCGGCTCTTTAACCGTAAGGCTATCACTGCTCTTATTAATTACAAATTTATCCCTAATATTTTAGAGTCTACATTGGATTTAAGGTCTTTTTACTCAAAAATCAAAAAAGTTGCGAGCGAAGAATCGCTATGTCTATTATATTAAAAGTGTTTAAATGGGAACATCAAGACTGAAGTTGTCCGACTGTCTACAAGCACAACTATCATAAACAGTGGAAGGTAAGGTAGGTACAGTCAAGCTTTACACTACCAGTTTAAGCTGAGCTTCTGATTTGTACTGCGCGCCATAGAATACAGGGACGGGTCAAAGTCCAAAGTGTCAAGCTTAGCGTGCTCTGTGGTAGGTACTATCGAAAAAAGTTCTGCCTGATACACCTAAGGGCCATTTTAGCGAGCAGCTATCTTTTCCCACCCCGAGTCGACAAAGCCCTCACTTATAGTAACAATGACAATTACAAAAAAGTGTTTCTTTCATGTTTATGACCATTCAGTGTCGATGAATGGATCGCAATAGAAAAAAAGATGGTGTTACTGCCTTCTCATTGTGTAACTCTTATTAGGGTCTGGGTGATAAAATTTGAGCTTGCAGGCGACAATTCTTCCAAATGTATCAGGCTTAGCGTTTGCTGATAGTACCTACTAGAAACACAATAAAAAAACATATCAGAATCAAAAATATTTATTAAATAACAGTCTCTATTAGAATTCTGTAATAAATAATCTGTTTTCTAAATTTCAACACGTCATGCGAGACGGGATAGTAATATCGTGCTTACAAGTCAAATTATTAAAGCATACGTCTCTTATAATATGTTTATAAGTCTTATAACACTGTATGTAAAACTATACCACAGAGAAGCACAGAGATAATGCTATGAATTCCAATTATTACCTAACATAATTTAAAAGACATCGTAAATAAACTAAACAGGCTAAGTAATCTATACTCTGACACTAATATGATAGTTATTATTACTCTGTACTGCGATCAGGTACAAGCAAGATTCGTCTTCTGGTAAGCCCTTAAGCCGAATACAGAAAGAAAGCTGAAAACTTATCAGCGCTTATAGGCGCCGGTCTACGCAGGTAACCGGCGGCGCAGGCATTTATATGAACCAGCGCCGATAAGCGCCGATAAGTGCCGACAGGCGTCGGTCAGCGCTGGTGCCGCCCGCCAATCATCGGACGACATTTTACTCGCTCTGCTTCAATCTGCTTGCTTTATGTAGAATGGACCAGCGCCGATAAGTTTTCAGCTTTCTTTCTGTATACGGCTTAATGCATTTTATTGTCAACACAAACGAAAAATAGTCCAGTAGATACAAGTATCTCAAATTATTCTTTCAAGATGCGATTCAATTTGTTTCTTGCTGGGGTCCGCTGATTTTCTCCCAAACTTCATTATCGTTCTTCAAATCTTGTGAGGCGCCATTCCCAATTACGCATTTGCCTGCCCATTTGTCGACCGCCAGATACTTCTGACAGACTTCTATTAAATCTTCTGCTTTTACAGCTAAAACCCTTTCCCTCTGCGTCTTCCAAATATCGTAAGAAAGCCCGTAAAGGAACAAGTCTACTCCTTTCATGTACTCTGGTACTGGTTGGTCCATTTGCTGTAAAATCGATAGTTTCGATTCGAATAGATTCTGATCGTCAACAAGCGCTGTATTGTTTGCCATCCATTCCGAAGTCTTATCGAATACGTCCATAGTTACTCTGGTGTTAGGGTCTCTGTAGGAATAGAAGCTGAAGGTTCCATCCATGCTGAGGATTGCGCCACCGCCGTATGCTCCGTTTTGTTCACGAACTAACGGGTGCAAGTACTTTGAGGTTAGGAATCTGGACAGCACACGTAATTTAGCATAATCCGGATCCGTATATGGCACTGCTGGGATAACTTTCGCACAGAAATTGACCGGAATATTCATTGAAATGTGCAGGCCTCTGTTTTCTTTTGGCATTGTCTTGGAATCCGTGAAGTTGATGCGATTGACATCTTTATGCGTGTCATCCTTGCACAGTTCCGTGCAGAATTTGTCGGCGCACTCATGGATTTTGATGTTAGTATTGCTGTAATGAAAAGCTGCTCGTAAGTTGTGACCTTTCAACGTCTGTGTTGCAATTTCATCTACCACCGTTTGTATTTCTTCGATTTTGTAGTTCTTTTGAATGTCCTGCATGTTCATAACGTGCTTTAGTCCTAGCAAGTTCTCTTTGCATTCGTCGACGGCTGATACTAAAGACCTAGCTGATTGCATCGCGTATGTATGACCGTTGTCAATAACGCCGCTAGTTAAAGAGGAGCAGTAATTGTTCATGAGCATACTCATTCTATCACTGTTTTCGAAGTTAGGCTTGCTGAAGATTTCAGACCATATGTCGAGCATTTTCGGTAGATTGTCATCTAGGGAGTGACTAGCAAGTAGTAACCCCTGTTCATATTGGCCCTGTTGATCTATATGCTCAGTTATATGCGTAATAATGCTAAGTCCAGAAGAACATTTGCTGATATACTTGTCGAAGTCCCTGTAATTGTATGTCTTCGTATCAAATTTGTCGAGGACATATCTGAAAAATGGCAGGAGAGACCTCTGTTTGTCATTCAGGCAGTCCGTGCCAATAACTCCTTTGAAATACGTTACTCCGTTCGTATTTGCTTCGCATAGTTGCAAGGGTACAGTCCCAGATACAGTGTGTTTCAAAGGTGGTGCAGTTTTGTTCAGAGTAATCTCGTCGATCTTTAAACATGGCAAGACCTCTAGGTTCTCCTGCTTTTTCTGGGCTTTAGAAAGCTCAATACCGTCATTGTAGACTTGTTCCTTCTGTTCATCATTTAATTCACTGACCTTTTTCTCTAACAGTTTAGCTTCACCTTCAGTGAAAATGTCATCGAATTTTGGATTAGGTTCCATAGTCATCACCAACTTATGATTGTTCTTAATGAAATACTTTTCTATCGCATCTTTCACGTAAGTCGGGTTTACAAGGTTCGCCTTCAGTTGGTCGAGTAAATTGTTCACTTTCAACGCACTTAGTATCGGCCCATTATGATTCCATAGAGGCATAATATTGAACAGAACATTCAACCCAAATTTCGGAGATTGATGTTTGATTGACAGCTCAAAACCATGCAGAACACTTTCAATATGATCCTTTTCAAACCCATTCTTGAAAATGTCTTCAATAGTTTGATTGGCAATAGTTTGGACTGTTTCAAACTTGTCTTTTTCAATATCCCGTAGTCCAATGACAAATAAAGTATCCCTAATTTGATTATCATATCCTGTTAACGAATTATAA
Organism: Ethmia dodecea; assembly: GCA_963855545.1. Taxonomy (NCBI): domain Eukaryota; kingdom Metazoa; phylum Arthropoda; class Insecta; order Lepidoptera; family Depressariidae; genus Ethmia; species Ethmia dodecea. The sequence continues at coordinate 7,444,635 of OY979463.1, read as the reverse complement.
CCTCCCGATATGTTTTTCTCAATCAAGCTCTTGTAGAACGCTGAATTTGGTCCAATTATCATCAGCTCAGCTAATGCGGTTAGCATGAAAGTTTCGTAAATATTTGTTATGTCAGACATAACATAACCAATTGCTATTTGATTCTGTTTTTCAACAGGTCCTCCGTATTGATCAACCCTGCACGTAGTTTCAGCTAGCTTTGGAGTCTCCCATCTATCTTGTGGTGCTACAATTGTCTCCTTTGGATCTAGGAATGTATATTTACTCAAATATGCTTCATTTAAGAACTTTAAGTTTGCGTCTAGAGGAAAATTTCCATAGGAATATATTCTAGCATTACTCGGATGGTAGTACTTTGCGTGGAAATTTCTTAAATGCTGATGTGTTAACTCTGGAATGTGTAACGGATCTCCTCCTGAGACATAGCCATATGTTCCTTGAGGTAGTATCGCATTTATAAACTTTTGTCCAAACAAAGAACTTGTTTCAGAAAATGCTCCTTTCATTTCATTGTAGACTACTCCTTTGAATGCTAAATTGGAAGATTTGTCTTCTAGATTGCTATGTTCTAGTCTCCAGCCTTCTTGGAGAAAGTCTAGCCTAGACAAATTAGGTTTAAACACAGCATCTAAGTACACCTTTTGCAGATTCCTGTAATCCACTTCATTTTGAGATGAAAATGGATAGAATGTGTAATCAGGGCCAGTTAGAGCATTCATGAACGTAGCCAGGGACCGGTTAAGCATTTTAAAAAAGGGATCCCTGACCGGATATTTCTCTGAGCCACACAAAACAGTGTGCTCAAGGATGTGTGGTGTCCCCATTGAGTCCAGCGGGGTTGTACGGAAGCCAACTGAGAATACATTATTGGAATCGTCTCTTTCTAAATGCAAGTACTCCGTCTTAGTTTTCTCGTGGGTTAGAAAGTAAGCAGTCATGTTATATTCTTTTATATGTTCAACATCGGAGCACAAAAACCCATGAGCTGTCTTTCCCGGCTGGATTTTTGTAACAAATTCTTTCTTTTTTAGTATACCTGCACTTGACTGCCTGTTGCTACACAATATGAGGCGATTTTGCACGCTCCGCAATCCGCTATTATGAAGTCTTGAATACATTTTTTCGGCTTAAAAATCGATCCACACTTCGTCCTGGAATAACACCACTAGTTGTTTTTAAATTATCCCGTTTAGGAATTGATTAGAAAATTCAATGAATGTTTTTTTTGTGTAGCCAAAATTCTACTCTCGTTTTTTTATGGAGATATTAAAGTCAACGAAAACAAATGAAAAATGATGCAATCGATTTTTTACTCACAGAAAATGTGGAAATGTCCTTGTAAATTGTACTTGAAGTAATGGCGAATATTGCCTCCTCTTCTTCTTCAGTCGGAATATAGGAATTGTTAGAAATGTTTCTTCATAATTTTCGAAAAATCTAACCTCAGTTCGGCGAAAATGACATTTAAGTACAGTGTTGCCGCAAAAACGATGAAGCATGCAAAATAAGCATGGCTTTATGACGGGACTCTGAAGAGAAGGAAGAGTCATGCTGTTTGTTTGTTTATAAAATTTGAATTTTTGAGTACATGTTAGATTTTGGATTATAATAATTAGTACAGGTATTGAGTGCCCGTGAAAGTGTGCAGTGAATATAAATAAGATTTTTAGTATGATTGAATCTGTAGAAAAATTCATTGTACTGTCCATGACGAAGAAGATTATAAAGTGTTGAAGTCAGTTTGCCTTGTTTTTAGGACGAAGCAGTTTACAGTCTCTAACACAAGTTGGGCGGAAATAAAAAAAACAGTGACAGTCGGTTGACAGTTGTACATAACTATAGTTCTTTTCAAACACGTGTTTACGTGATGAACTCGTACAGAGTTCTATTTACGCTAAAATAGTGAATAAAATAAGCCAAAATGAGTTTATACAACTTTAAAAAGATCGCTGTAGTTCCTACATCGAAGGTAATTATTTTATACCAATTCTATAAGCTTGTTATGAAAATTAAATGTAGATAAACTTTTTGTAACCTAAAAACCTGTATTTTTTCTACTTTCAGGACTTCATAGACATAATTTTGTCGAAAACACAAAGGAAGACCCCAACAGTAGTACACAAGCACTATAAAATATCCCGAATACGTGCGTTTTACATACGTAAAGTGAAATATACGCAGCAGAATTTCCACGACAGATTATCTAGGATTATTCAAGTATGTCTTTGAAATTTTGAGTCTATACTATAGTCTATTGACATATCGTCACTATTATCGGCTATATAAGTCGCCGCAAAAGCCCTGAAAGGCTGTGAAATATGTTATGGTCTATGTTTGTTAATATTGTTACATAAACAATAAAATATATACCAATGCAGCAAACTCCAAAACTCCTATCTGTCAATTATCCACAATAGACCCAGTTAGCACTGAGGAAGTATCTAAAATAATTGATAATTTAGACTGCAATACTAGCTCAGGTATAGATGGTATCAGTATCAAATCTATAAAATGCATAAAACACCTAATCTCTGATAAACTGGCACGCTGTATCAATAAATGTCTTGATGAAGGATCATTCCCTGATAGTTTAAAAGTTGCTAAATTAACCCCTATTTACAAAGCTGGTAATAGATTAGATCCAGGAAACTATCGCCCGATCTCTGTCCTTCCCGTGTTGTCTAAAATTTTTGAAAGAGTGTTGTACAGCCGTCTAGAAAAATATTTAAACTCAATAGATTTTCTCTGTAAACACCAATATGGTTTCAGACCCCGATCCAGCACTTTATCAGCCACTGTAGACCTTGTGACCAAATTAAAAAATAAAATAGATCAGAAACAAATAGCATTGGGGGTGTTTATAGATTTGAGGAAAGCCTTCGATACAGTCAGCCATGAAATACTACTAAATAAACTCAGAGACGTCGGAATTATTGGAAATGCACATCAAATCTTTAAATCTTATCTTTCCAACCGCCGACAAATTGTTAAGATATCTCATTGTCAAAGCTCTCCTCAGCTAATCACCTACGGTGTGCCACAAGGATCAATAGTTGGCCCCTTGCTGTTTTTAATTTACATTAATAATATTCAAGATTTAAATTTAAAGGGGGATCTATCACTGTACGCTGATGATACAAGTATTTTTTACTTTGGTAATAAAATTGAACAAATCACTCAGGATGCAAAGGCAGACCTCGACATACTTAATATCTGGTTTCAATGTAATCTGCTAACAATTAATATATCCAAAACACATTATGTAATTTTTGCAGCCAAAAATAAAAAAATTGCTGATTTTGTACCTCTATCGATCAACAACCAAATAATAAGCCGCACAGACAAAGAAAAATACTTGGGAATAATATTAGACTCCAATCTTACCTGGAAACCCCAAATTGAAAAAATAAAATCCAAAATAACGTCGCTCACGGGCGCTCTTAGGGGCATTATCCGATATCTGCCGGAAAATATGAAATATAACGTCTATAATACGATGGTAAAGCCACACATTGATTACTTAATAGAGGTTTGGGGGCTAGCTGCTAAAACTAATCTCAGTGCCATTCAAATAGCTCAAAATAAATTAATAAAAACTTTATTTAATTACGACTTTCTTACGCCAACTAAAATATTATATAAAGAAACTAAAATTCTAACTATAAAACAAACATTTGAATACTATACTTGTATACTAATAAGAAAAATACTACAAAGAGATATACACACTCATCTATCATTTACTAAAAAGAAACAAATCCAAACACGACGTCTCCGAAATGCAGATCATCTAATACTTCGACCCTCAAGAACAAATTACGGCAAAAATAATACTACCTATTTAAGTGCTCAAATATACAACAAAATTCCAAACGAAATTAAAGAAGCAAAAAGTTATTATTTATTCAAAAAACTTCTAAAAAACTACATATTAAATCAAAACGCAGAAAGCCACATCTAGTTACGGTTGATCTCTGGATTTACGCTGTGTTGACCTACTTAACCGTTTGCCGACATGCACTTCTGCGATGCGAATTTGTCTTCGAAGTTATAATTTTTCTACCCACATTTAAATATTACTACGCTCTTTACAATATTAATTATACATTGTTTAAAATTTAAGTGTTCTCATGTAAGTGAATTTGTAATTCTTTATGAGAATAAATTTCTTTAAACCTAAAAAAATATATAATTATTAATAATCTCACTCCTTTTATCCGCGAGGCGATAGGCAGAGGTATTCCATTTCTGTGTATACCCACTTTTCACGAGATATTCTTTGGACCCCTAAACTTGATAGGAGCCCATCGCCAGACCGGGTCTTGTACACATGTCTCAGAATTAATTCTGGGACCTACGGGTTTCCTCATGACGTTTTCCTTTACCGTTGAGCTATTGTTATCTACAGCCCCTAAATGACACTCTGACCACAATATTATTATAAAAAGGAAATATTAGTTTTTGTGTGTTTGTTTGTAATGAATAGGCTTTGAAACTACTGGAATTCTTTCACTAATTGAACCCTTTATTTTTCTGTGAGTAACATGGGCTATAATTTTCACATCGGAAAGTTACTTACATTTGTGAAATGTGAGGAATAATGACTCATGTACATGAAAATAAACATGAAAAAACCATAATTATTTCATAATATTTTTACCTACATTATAGAAATTCATAGTCATTAATATCTACTACCCTTTTTTCATTATTTGAGGGTAAGCAGAGCATTATACTGCAAAAGGTTATCATAATTTTTTACGACATGTCTGCTTTATGCCTCCCTTATAAATATAAAAATATAATGAATAGTCTCCAAAATTAGTGGACCAATTTCAAAAATTCTTTTACCAATGGAAAACTTACTTTTCTGGGCTATAATTTTCCCATGGGAAAAGACTGATATTGTTGAAATTGCAGCAAACCACTTGTCATAAACAATTATATTTAGCAAAGATCACAAGTCATACAGCCAAGTCTAACTAAAAAAGTTTATGCATTTCCTTCCAGGAATTCCCCAAACTAGACGATGTGCATCCATTCTACGCAGATTTAATGAATGTTTTGTACGACAAAGACCATTACAAGCTTGGTCTTGGGCAACTGAACACCGCACGCCATCTCATTGACAAGTAATACCTTCTGCTTGATAATAATCTAGTCTAGCAGGTACCCATAGATTGAAAACAGTAGTTTTTTTTCCATTTTTATTTGAGTTTTGAACAATTCACAGAACAACAGCTTAGCTATTATGTTGAAGAAGCAAACACACAACCCGATAAAGGAATTATTATTGCTTTATCTATAATGTTGTCAATCTATTTTATTTGAAAAGTGGGTATTTCTTTATTTTAGTTTTATCATAATTCCCACGGAACTTTTCACCTAGCACAACCAATCTGCGGTATTGCAACAAATTGTCGCCTGCGGTATTTCCGGACCGATACGACCTTTAAACCTTCAAGAAGAGAGCGTACTCACCTCAAAGCAATGCACTTGTGACTCTCGAGTCGCGGGTGTCCATGGGTGACGGTAGTCACCATCAAGTGACCCGTCTGCTCGTTTACCCCCTGTAAAAAAAACTCGTTTCACGTTCCAGTGTGGCGAAAGACTACGTTCGTCTGCTCAAGTACGGTGACTCGCTGTACAGATGCAAGCAGCTGAAGCGGGCAGCGCTCGGTCGCATGGCCACCATCATGAAGCGGCAAGCGGCTAACTTGACATACTTGGAGCAGGTACGTCCATGGTGACTGGTCTAAGAGCAGATTAAAAAAAATCGCGAGTTGGTTTCACGCACTAAGGATTCCGTTTTACCGTACAAAAAAAACATGTTTCTTGTATGGGGACTCCGTTTGATTTTTAATCCTAACTAATTTAATATTATAAATGCGAAAGTAACTCTGTATGTCTGTGTGATACGCAATCACGCCTAAACTACTGAACCGATTTAAATGAGATTTGGTACAGAGATATTCTAAAGCCTGAGAAAGGACATAGGGCAATGCGAAAAAAGGGCTGTAAAGAGTTGAAATAAGGGGATGAAAGTTTGTATGGAAATTACGTCATTTTTAAAGCTAGAAGCTTGAAACTTATTTTTTAGGCTTTTGATTAGATATAAATCAATACGACATACAAACTACGCGGGTGGAACCGCGCTAAAGAGCTTGTTTTATTACAAATACACATTCTGTTAAAATTTCAACTGTCTCATATGCATCGAAGTGACGTCGAATTTAAATCCCAACATAGTATAAAACAAAGTCGCTTTCTCTGTCTTTATATCCCTATGTCCTTATGTCCCTATGTCCCTTTGTATGCTTAAATCTTTAAAACTACGCAACGGATTTTGTATTGCATTGTACCCGTGCGAAGCCGGGGCGGGTCGCTAGTTATTTATAATATGAGCTATAATTTTCCTACGAATACGAAAACGAGACTAACGCGGGTGAAATCTCGTAGTATTTTTTTAGTATTATTTGTTGAAGTCGGTTTTTTTAATTCGCAGGTGAGGCAGCACTTAGCCCGTCTGCCGTCCATCGACCCGTACACTCGCACCATCATCATCTGCGGGTTCCCCAACGTGGGCAAGTCCAGCTTCATCAACAAGGTAGACTTTGTGACCTCTTGTTGAGGTCCAAATTACAATAACTCTTTCAAATTGAGTCTATGTTGTATATTGAATGTAAATTATTTTGAATCATCGCTGTAGCAGAAAGAAATATGATTAATTTTACATTTTTATTACCCGTATAATGAAATCCACCATGTGTGTTCCAATCTACAAGATACCACAAAATGGATTTTTAAATGCAAATTGTTATTTAAAAAATTCATATAAATGACTTACCAACATAAATTTCTATCACAAGTCTCTTGGCTCAGTTGGTAGTGCCTGCCCTGCCGGAGGTCGCGGGTTCGATCCCCGCTCAGGCCCAACATTTGTGTTCATGAATGTTTTTTAAATTTATTTATTTCTAAACATGTCTGTTGGCTTCGTGTCTGGTCGTTTAATATTAATTTAAGTATGTTTATCAGTTGTTCAGTACCCATAGTACAGGCCCTGCCTATTTTGGGACTAAATAACCGTGTGTGAATTGTGTCCTACAATTTATTATTATAGTACACAGAAAATGATATTATTCAATGAGATCGTTCTGTGTACGTTGTGTAACAGCATCTGTGTTGTGTCCCAGATCACCCGAGCAGACGTGGAGGTGCAGCCGTATGCGTTCACCACCAAGAGCCTGTACGTTGGACACACCGACTACAAATATTTACGCTGGCAGGTGGGTTAGACAATGCATATGACCCTGAGTAACATATGCTATATTTTATTCCCGTATTCCCACGGGAATGGGAACTGTGAAACCGAATAGAACTGCTAGTTTAATAAAAAAGATTTTTTTTTTAGTTAGTTCAGAGATTGTAATAAGAACGTTACTAGTAAGACATGAGATTAAAAAGTGCTGCCCTTGAATTTGTTGCTGGCTCTTCTCGGGGTACTGCATTTGGAACCAGCAACTAGTCGGTGGAGATGGGCTGCTGTTTACATTGAGCCAATCTTCATGGACGGGTTTAGAGTGCCTTGTCTTTAGACTATTGACTTTTGTATTTTTAATCACTTACAGAAATTAAAATATTTTCATTTTCAATATACCTATATACATAAATATGTATGTGTCACAGTTATTGAAAAGAAGTACTATGGGCAGTGTTATTGATGTAAGCGATTTCTATAAAATAGGTATTTTAAAATAAGATACAGTTATTTATATATTTAGCAGTAAGTGTTTTTTTTAATAGAACAGAGTGCAACTTTGCCAACAAATTGCTATGCAGTTTGGCGAGTATAACAAGTGAAAACATGTAATGCTTGTTGTAAATAAATAAATATTTCTCCTAAATTCAAGAGAGCAGTGATAGCCTTACGGTTAAATAGCCGGTCGAAAATCAGTGAGGCTCGGGTTCGAATCCTGGCATGTACCAATGAGTTTTTCAAAAACTTACGTACATATTTATCACTAGCTCAACGGTGAAGAAAACATCGTGAGGAAACCCGCAGGTCCCAGAATTAATTCTAATTCACGCTCACCACCTATCACGTTTAGGGGTCCAATATATCTCGTGAAATATGGGTTTATCCAGTAACGGAATACCTCTGCCTACCCCCTTTGGGATGAGAGGCGTGAGTTTTTTTTTTAATTACCTACAGAAATCCAAATATTTTCATTTTCAATATACCTACATATATTTCTCCTCCTAACTTCACCAACCAAAAATAAGTATATTCTGGAGTGGTCGGGGATGATCGTGAGCATGTGTTCCCCAGGTGATCGACACGCCGGGCATCCTGGACCACCCCCTGGAGGCGCGCAACGTGATCGAGATGCAGGCGGTGACTGCGCTTGCGCATCTCAGAGCCGCCGTGCTTTACTTTTTGGACCCCTCCGAGCAGTGCGGGCACACCATCGAGGAACAGGTAATCTAATTTTTGGCTGTTGTATTAACTAATACCTTTGCATGCCTGATTGATGAAATATGCAAAAACTATATTTCATATAAACCTTAAACTTAAACTATATTGTACCATATTTCTTGCAAATAAATTATCCAAAGAGGTTGGAAGAAAATCTTTCTCTTTTCTCGGAGAGAGAAACTTTTTCTTTAAACGTCTTTGAAATTATCATTATCAGGTATTTTAGGCTCTTGATTAGTAAGTAATGGGTTCGATTCTTACTACTAACTTATTTTAGTTTACTCCTGTCTTTTTCTTTCTCCTAGAAAAGAAGAGACGAGAGATATTTAGTCCTGTCAAATTAAAATTACTCTGTCAACTAAGACATTTCATAACGTGTTTAGTGCGTAAATAAGTCACGACTAAAATACAGCCTCTGACAGGACTAAATTCGGTAGGTTATCTTCTATCCCTTTTCGCTTTTTGAGGTAAGACAAAGACAGGAGTAAACTAAAACAAGTTTAGGTGCTGTAAAGCAGAATCGAACCCAATATATTTCAAAGTATACATTTTCACAAATAAAAGATCGGTTAGTCACTTATTCAGCCTTCAATCAAGCATGCAAATATTGTTTGTTAGTAATAAAATTTTAATAAAAAAGAATTCCTTACCCAATCAAAAATAGCTGACGAAAATATAAAAAAAAAACGACAAAAGTGGCGTTTTAGTACGGTAGTGGACTCGATTCTGACTGACCACCTAAAATTTCTAATTTTAAGTTAGCCTATCCTTCTTTAACTATGAACGTGCTTATCTGTCACTTTTATCCATGACCTTGTTACATCGTCGCTAAAATTGCTAAACACGCCATACATGAGAAGACTAATTTTAATTTGACAGGACTAAATATCTTTCGTCTCTTTTCTTTTATAGGAGTACGAAAATGACAGGACTAAACTAAAATAAGTTTAGTCGCTGTAATGCAGAATCGAGTCCAGTCAGGGTTTATTGCAAAGCATGTTTTCAAAATATTATTTTTGTTGTTAGATAAGAACAAGAAAAACCTAACGTTTTTTTTTCTTTATGTTAATTTAATACTTTTACATATTTATACCTACCCATAACATATTTGCACTTGAATTAAAATTACGTTATACAACATGTAACAGAATAAGCGCAATTCCTGAAATTAGTTTCATCGATTTCAGATATTTTCAATATGTGTTAAATTTTTCCCAGAAATAAATTAGAGTAGCTAAATTTATTGCTTTCTATGGAAATCGTGCTATTATTAATCGATATTTAAGAAAATTGGTTAGACAAACTAAAGTTCGATTGCATCATATTTTTTTTTATATTATTATACTAATTGGGGTGTATGAGGAATTCAGCTTTTTCTGTTACGCTTTGTATAAATAAATCATGTATGTTATGTATACTATCGGCTATCCCCGAGGGGATCAGCAGAGGCATTTCATTTCTTAAAGCACCTACATTTCTATTCTTAACAACATAATTCAACATTTTGATAAACCACCATGAATATGTATCAACAATTTGACAGTTGTATAAATGGTATATGTAGCCCAGTGGTTAACATACCTGCATTCGACCCAAAGGTAGTGGGTTCGAGTCCCGACGTTGGCTTACGTCATCGATATTTTCTTGTTCCGGCCCGATCGAAGCCGTGCGGGGTCAATGCCCCGTTGCGGTCAATGCGCGGCCGATATTGAACTCTGTCATAAGGTCGCATGGTCTACTTTCGTGTGGACTGTGCATTACCCATGGCGGATACATTTTTGTTTTTGTGTTTTTATTTTTGTGGTGTGTTATGTGGTGGTTTTATGTAGAAGAAAAAATACGGTCAGTTTTGTTATGCAATGTATAGTTGATTTAAACAATTTTAAACAAAAACGACTATTTTTTCGATAGATAAGATTCAAAATGTAACTTAGACATACAAGACACACACGTTTAAATAAACTTAAAAATTTTGGACTAATAGTATGTAAACTAGCTTTTACCCGCGGCTTCGCTCGCGCACGTTTATTTCACCAACCCTTAGAGGTTGAATTTAGCAAAATCCTTTCTTAGTGGATGCCTACACTGTATAAGCTATCTATGTGCAAAATTTCAAGTCTCTAGACCTACCCGTTTAGGCTGTGAGTTGATACATCACCAATCAGTCAGTCAGTTTATCATTTTATATATAGATAAATACAGTAAAAATTTAAAAGAAACAGTATGTATTGGAAGTAGGATAATATTCGTGAGACTTTATTTTTTCATAATGTTTAGAGATTAGACATTGCGGATTTATATGTCAGGTATTTGACTTTGATATAAAAATGTTCGCTAAAATTCGAAAATGTCTCGAATTTTTTTTGTGATCCACAACTGGACCCGATAGGGGGCGCTGTTTGTGGAAGGACGTCATCTACCCAACTAGTAATACACATTCATCACCAAGACTTATATTGAAAGTGGCTTATTCCCCAGATCTCCCTGCTGGAGAGCATCAAGCCGCTTTTCGCCAACAAGCCGCTCCTGGTGGTGATGAACAAGATGGACGTGGCCACTCCAGAGCAGCTGGTGCCGGAGAAACGCGCCCTTATCCAACAGCTGGAGGAAGCTTGCTCTAAGGGGAATCTTGTCGGGTACGCCGTTCACCTAAAAAAGTCGAATTGAGAACCTATTCCTTTTTTGAAGTCGGTTAAAAAAAGAATCATCGAAATCGGTTGAGTTATTCGTCCATTTGTCGCGCACATACTTAATGCAAATTTAGGACTTAAATGGTTTTCGCATGGATTCCGTTGCCAGAACTGGACCAAATTAAAATTTGACGAATCTGGAAGCACCAGAGATTCAAATAAAAAAAGATTCATCAAAATCGGTTCACCCAGTCGAAAGTTCTGAGGTAACAAACATAAAAAAAAAAAAACATACAGTCGAATTGATAACCTCCTCCTTTTTTTGAAATCGGTTAAAAAGTGGGTATTTCCAGAAATGAGTGCCTCTGCCTGCCCCTTCGGGGATAAAAAGCGTGAGATTATTTATCAAGAGCAGTGATATAGCCTTACGGTTAAGGAGCCCAGTTCTCATTCTCCGTTGGGGCGTGGCAATATTAGAGACACATAATTATTTTCCATGCAAGTTACAAATTAAATTTAAATCAACATAATTTTAATCTAATTTATTGTTAAGTTTTATAATTTGTACATATTTTACTTATTTGGCCTCGATTCTGCTTTACATCGACTAAACTTATTTTAGTTTAGTCCTATCACTTTCTTTCTCCTAGAAAAGAAAAGAGACGAGATATATTTAGTCCTGTCAAATTAAAATTAGTCCTGTCAACTGAGGCGTGTTTAGCAATTTTAGCGACGAAGTAATAAGGTCATGGATAAAAGTGACAGATAAGCACGTTCATAAGGTTCAAATTAGTTGGTTCTTACATGTTTGACATTAATTAAGTTCAATCTATGGTTTGTTTCTGTCCTTTTTCTTCCTTATTCTATGGAGAAGGATAGGCTAACTTAAAATTAAGAATTTTAGCGGGTTTTGCAGAATCGAGTCCAATGTCCAGCAATTCATTTCTAACAAAGAAAGAAAGATATTTCGCGAATATCCCACGGGAACGGGAAAAAACGGGATCGCTGCAAGGCACCTGCTATTACAGTGATGAAGTACTGATCTCCTACGCTTCAGTTTCTGAGACCGTGCCGTTTTGATCCCAGCTCGGCGTCGAACCCGGATCTGGCCGTGGTCCCAGTGCTGCGAATGTCGACGGTCACAGAGCAAGGGGTCCAGGAGGTCAAGATTGAGGCCTGCGAGCGGCTGCTGGGCCACAGGGTCACAGAGAAGATGAGGACCAAGAAGGTACCACTCTACGCTTCTTATTTATTTGTATTTTCATAGCCAGAAAGTCAGTCAAAATGTTTTATTCAAAGTAGGAACTTACAAGTCCACTTGTTGATTTCAACTCTACCGCTTCAGCATGTATGGTTGAGGAGAAGTACAAGAGGAGGGTTACATAATTTCGTTATTTTTCCCTGATGTATTGAGCTGTGCTGGAGGAAATCTGTTCCAAGCATCATTGTCATTTATATAGTCGTCTAGTTTGTAATATGCCATTTTGCAAAGTACATGTTTAACATGAGTTTTAAACACAGTTTCAGGCAATTAATTTTTTTTTCTGGTTTTTTATAAATTTTATAATATACATTTTTTTTTATTATAAAAGCGTATACACAGGAATTATTAATTTTACTTAATTGTCAATGAGGTCGCTCTAATTTATTTTTGTATAAAAGATTTACATTGTATAAAGATCTTAAAAACTAAAACAGTACATTATGTACCACCCGTAGGGGCATTGCAAATAGAGAGAGAGCTAACAGACATTTTTATTTATTTACTAGCGGTTCTGCGCGGTTTTACCCGCGTAGTTCCCGTTCCCGTGGAAATACGGGAATGAAATATAGCCTATGTTACTCAGGGATATTCTAGCTTTATATTGGTGAAAGAATTTTTAAAATCAGTCTAGTAATTTTTAAGTTTATTCGTAACAGAGATACAAAAATGCAAATCTTTTCTCTTTATAATATCAGTGTGGAAGTATTGTACATAAGGTGAATTTTTCAAGTGGGCGTGGATGGCTAAATCAGAAACTATGAGGAATAGCGAAAAGTACTCAAAGGAGTCTCGGGACCGATTTTGATGAAAACTAAAACTGCATCTTTGGATAAAAAAAAAAATCAATACTACTAGCCAGGGATCGAAAATGTTGATTTGAAAAAAAAAAACACATCCTGTATTATTACACCATTCGATAGTGTCGCTAATAAGGATCGAATTCTGGCAAGACATGACATACGGCAAAGTTAAGGAAAATTTTGGATTTTAATAATCTGATTCAAATTTTAAAGTTATTCTTTAATTCATACCTGTATCTTGTCCGAAATGATGCTTAGTATTTCTTTCATCCCCTAGGGGGTAGGCAGAGGTATTCCATTACTGGATATACCCACATTTCACGTAGGTGGTGAGCCCATCGCCGGACCGGGTCTAATTACACATGTCTCAGAATTAATTCTGAGACCTGCGGGTTTCCTCACGATGTTTTCCTTCACCGTCGAGCTAGTGATAAATATGTACGTAAGTTTTTGAAAAACTTATTGGTACATGCCAGGATTCGAACCCGAGCCTCACTGGTTTTCGACCGGCTCTTTAACCGTCCGGGCTATCACTGCTCCTGGTGTTAGTATTTTTATATTTTTAGTAATCTATGTTATGAGTATGAATGATGTAAAATAGCGTATGAAAAATAAAAATCAATGCTGAAAATTGTTTCTTGTTATTTTTTGATCTGCCATTTAAATATTTGCACTTGTTTTAAAATGACCATGTATATTATATTGTATAATTGCTAGTTGTCTATACTTCTATGTATACTTATATAATAAAGAGGAAAGATTTGTATTTTTGTTACGAATAAACTTAAAAACTACCAGACTGATTTAAACATTCTTTCACCAATGGCAAGCTAGAATATCCCTGAGTAATATAGACTATATTTCATTCCCGTATTCCCACGGGAACGGGAACTACGCGGGTGAAACCGTGCTGAAAAGCTACATATTGTATAATTGTTGTCCCAAATAAAAAAACACCAACCCCAATAGGTGGACGGCATCCTAAACCGCCTTCACGTGGCGATGCCAACGGCACGCGACGGCAAAGAGCGTCCCGCCGTCATCCCCCCCTCGGTGGCCCTCAAGAAGCAACAGGCGGCGGACAGAGCCGCGAGGAAACGCAAGCTAGAGAGGGAGATAGAGATAGAAGAGGGAGACGACTATGTGCTCGGTGAGTGGCTAGATTATAGATTAGGGATATTAATTTCATATACATTGACATTATAAATTATATTGGAAATATTTTAAGGGTACAAATATGAAAGTGAAATAGAATTATAACGTAAAAAGAGAAGTTTTTTTTCTTGTTGTTTTCTAACAAAAAAATATTATTTTGTAAACAAGCTTTGCTACCGTACTAAAACACCAGTTTCGTCTGCTTTTTTATTTATTTTGTTACTAGCTGTCCCCGCGCGGTTTCACCCGCGTTCCCGTTCTCGTTCCCATTCCCGTTCCCGCGTAGGTCCCGTTCCCGTTCCCGCGTAGGTCCCGTTCCCGTTCCCGTGGGAATATCTAATAAAAAGTATCCTATGTTCGTCTCCTGGTTCTAAGCTACCTCCCCACCAACTTTCAGCCAAATCGGTTCAGCCGTTCTTGAGTTATAAATAGTGTAACAAACACGACTTTCTTTTATATATATAGATTATCGCGCAATTTTTGATGGGGTAGTGTGCTTGTACTGTTTGCGTACAGCGTGTTAGTTTTAAGCCAGAAAAGTGTTTATAAAATACTATAATCTAAAAACTTGAAGTACTTTTAAAATTTTTTAAATATAAAGTAAGTATTTGATTAAATAACCACTCTTAAGAGTAAAAAACCCGACTTCAATCTTCAACTTATGTGGTTTTCTCATGGATGCCGTTATCAGACCTGAACGAAATTAAAATGGGACCAATCTGGAAGCACCAGCTTTCAAATAAAAAAAGAATCATCCAAATCAGTTCACCCAGTCGAAAGTTCTGAGGTAACAAACATAAAAAAAAACCAGACGAATTAATAATCTCCTCCTTTTTGAAGTCGGTTAAAAATATTAGTACGTCTCATTGTATTCAACTATTCACCCATCTATCTCTATTCCCAGACCTCCAGAAGAATTACTCGGAGATCCCAGAGGAGGAACGCCACGACCCCATCCCGGAGTTCTGGGAGGGACACAACATCGCCGACTACATCGACCCGGACATATTCGACGTGAGTGCCCAAATGAGCCCACTATAGTCATTCTCCTGCCCTTAACTATCGCCACAGAATAAATAATAGTGCAAGTATAGCAGGGGTACTCGGTAAGAAAAAACTTGTCTGAAAAAAACTTTGCTCTCGCCTTTTGTCTTTGAGGGAATAGGCAGAGGTACTCCATTCTTGAATTTCACTTTTCACCTGTATAATCTTTGGCCCCTTGAACGTTAAAGGTGGAGAGATATGTGATGATCAGAGATCGGCATTAGGTAGTGTGATTAGGTACCAAAGTAGGTAGAGGATATAATATAGAGTTGTTAAAACCACCATGTTCCTGCTTTTAAATCGAAGCACACATATGAAATGCCAAATTTCATATGTGTGCTTTGTGTCGGATGGGACCGAAACTCATTTTTTTTCTAGCTAAGGAGCCGTACTATTACAAATATGCAGATTTTGTTGATCATCTCTATAACTGGCTACTGTAGAGAAAATCACCTAAGAACAAAAGAAGTTTATATTTAGTAAGTAAATATGATACTATAGAAAAATTTCCCGGGAAATTTTCAGAAGTCCCAAATAAAGTGGTGGTTTTAACAACTCCATATTACATCCTCGTAGCAACCTTACCGACTATGGTACCTAATCACACTACCTAATGCCGATTTCTGGTGATGATGCATTGCATCTTAACTTGCCTACTAGCCAAGTCAGTTACACATGCCTCCGAATTAATTCTGGGACCTGCCGGGTTTTCTCACAATTTTTTCTTCGCCGTTGAGCTATCTTTCTCGATTGCTTCCATTACTTTAAGAGTTTTTTTTAAATTTTGGTTCACAATTACCACAGTTATTCAGTCCCAAACTAGGCAGGGCCTGTACTATGGGTATTAAACAACTGATAAACATACTTAAATAAATACTAAACACCCAGACAAAGTACACTTTTATAAGTACTACAGAAATAAATAAATAAACTTTGACTTTTCAATCCTGTCTCCAGAAACTGGCTGAGCTGGAGAAGGAAGAGGAGCTTAGGGAGGCTGCTGGGATTTATGCGACTCCCAAGATCGAGCTGGACGAGACCATGCGAGAGATACGGGACCTGGCCATTCAGATCCGGTGAGTGAAATAAATCATCTCACGGCTTTTATCCCCGAGGGAGTAGGTATTCTATTTCTGGAATTATCAATTTTTCACAAGATATATTGGACCCCTAAACGTGATAGGTGGTGAGCCCATCGCTGACCGGGTCCGTTACACATGCCTGAGAATTAATTCTGGGACCTGCGGGTTTCCTCACGATGTTTTCCTTCACCATCGAGCTAGTGATAAATATGTACGTAAGTTTTTTTAAAAACTCATTGGTACATGCCAGGAGTCGAACCCGAGCCTCACTGATTTTCGGCCGGCTCTTTAACCGTAAAGGCTATCATTGCTCTGACTGACTCCTCAATTAAGACACAACCGAAGCAGCTGGGTCTAGAAACATGTTTTTTTCACAAACAGTCCTTAAATTGCCTTGACGTCTGTTTTTTACTCTTTACACATAATTGTTATATAATTGAACTAGTTTTTACCCGCGGCTTCGCTCGCGCACGTTTATTTCACCCCTTAGGGGTTGAATGTTGCAAAATCTGTTCTTAGTGGATGCCTAAACTGTATAAGCTATCTATGTGCAAAATTTGAAGTCGCTAGACCCAGCGGTTTAGGATGTGCGTTGATACATCACCAATCAGTCAGTCAGTTGATCATTTTATACAACATGTAACAGAATAAGCGCAATTTCTGAAATTAGTTTGTTCAGTATCAACTACTTATTCGATTTCAGCTATTTTTAATGTGTAAAATTTTCTCAAAAACATGAATTATCGTAGCTGAATTTAGTGCTTTCTATGGAAATCGTGCTATTATTAATCGATATTCAAGAAAATTGGTTAGACATAACTAAAGTTCGATTAATATACTAATTGGGGTGTCTGAGGAGTTGTATATACTGGATGATTTTTTTTACCGTCTGGAAAAAAATATGACGTATAGGTATCTAGAGCCGAAGTTATACACAAGATTAATTGTTAAATATAGTCATGTTTAGTGCAATTTACAAAATCTAGAAAACTACGCACAGTACTACGCGCTGCTGGCGGTTGTAGGTAAATTGCGCATAAATGGAAGCTAAGAGCCTGTTTCTTTTTAAAATACTATTTCAAATATTTCAGTGTGTATTATTGACTACAATTGAGTAATGTAAATTAGTTTAAGCAAGAAAAAATTGTAATTATATATATATATATATATATATATATATATATATATATATATATATATATATATATATATATATATATTTTTTTTTAAAGTAACATTGCCAAATGAATCTATTACACTTCCCTACCTATCACACCACATTTTTTTCCAGACGGTAAAAAGAGTCACCCTGTATATAGATTTTTATTTCTGTGCCTGTGTCTGATATAAACCATTATTTTTAAAGCAACAAGAAGGCTGTGCTGAAGGACGAGTCTCGGCTGACGAAGCAGTCGACGAAGCCGGTGATGCCGAGGACCACCAGGGCACGGGCCAGGGACCGCTCCACGGGCAAGCTGAGACAGGAGATGGAGAAACTCGGTGAGTGCCAGAGAATCACAATAGTATATTACACATCTAGGGAAGTAAAATAAGAAATGTCTCATATCACATGTGATCTTTTTGTCACGGAGTACAGTCAAGATCAAGTCAAGCTTTACACTACCAGTTTAAGCTGAGCTCTGATTTATACTGCGCGCAATAGAATACAGGGCCGGTTGAAAGTCCAGTGTCAAGCTTAGCGTGTTCTTGACTGTACCTAGTTTTTCTACCTATGTTTTTGTACCTACTGTTGTTGCTCCTGTGGCAAATAAATACTTTTATTATTAATATTATTCAATAAAAAATAAATTAGTTGTCTGTGTTGATAAAGACAGAGTCGCAAGCCGAACGCTTACGCCGATCGGGCTTGGGCTCGCTTGCACGCTCGGCTCAGGCGGAACGTGACAATGAGTCATGCTTTTTCGTTCGTGCAGCCGGCGTTCATCGATTTATAAGACCTTATCACGTCAATAAATAGGACGTTTATTCATCAACACAATAAGGAAAATGTAAAAGATTAAACATTAGTATTTGACTAAAATTTGGTCAAATGCGTATACGCAATTCGCATTTGGTTAAATATGTGGTCAAAAATGTGTTTGCTTTTGGTCAAATATGTGTTTGCACAAATGGACAAATGTGTATTCCTATTAATATATATTCCAATTTGGTCAAATATATATTAGTTTTTAGTTGTATGTATATGTATACGCGTTTGGAATTTACGTATTCGCATTACTTTTTTTCAATTTCACAAAAGAAAAAAAAGTTGCTCAGTATTTTTATACACTTTCTAAACCATGTATCTTTTTTGCTGTTAAAGAAAAAATCCACCCTTGGGGTGGGCAGTGGTATTATATTTCTGGAAATACCTACTTTTCACCTGCATATTTCGATATTAGTAGCGTAACATTTAAAAAAAATAAACTTTTTGTTTGCACAAACACATGATGAGCAAATGCGAATATACAAATTACTAAACCTTAAAAACTTTTACATATTATGTGTTCGGGCCCGATCGAAGCCGTGCGGGGTCAATGCCCCGTCGCGGTCAATGCGCGGCCGATATTGAACTCTGTCATAAGGTCGCATGGTCTACTTTCGTGTGGACTGTGCATTACCCATGGCGGATACATTTTTAACACAGTCATGTTAAATTACCAAAATTCCCATAATGTGTACTGTTCCTCGCGATTTCAAGAGTGTAAGTACCATTCTCAAGAGTGTAAGTCCTGTTCCTATGGGAATATTATAGCTCACGTTAATACCAGAAAAGTAAGCTTTACATTGGTGAACCTATACTGGTTCGATATTAAAAATACTCTCACCAATGGGAAGCTTCATAAGGAATAAGAAATAACATAGGCTATATTTTATTTAAAGATAGAAAAAAAACTTATTTGTTTTTCGGAAAACTTACAGCTAAAATAACATAATGAAGAAAAAAACCATGAGTAACAAAGAACACAAGTTTTCGCAATTAAAAACAATTTAAGGCACAATAGGTTTCGACGCAGGTACTGGGGCCTTATTGTGAATTTATAATTGTAATCATAATCGTCTTCATTTGACATTTGTTACGACTCACTTCTCTACTCTCACTCTACTTCTTCACTGACTGTATTGACAGATGTACGGAAGAACCAACTAATGTCAAAATGAAGACGATTGCTATTACAATTGTAAATAGACGATAAGGTTTTTATACCCGTATTCCCAGGGGAACTACAAAATAAAATAGTTGTCCATCTACTTGACCATTATTTTCCATCCCCCCTTTCCCCAGGCGTGGACATGTCGGACACGAAGGAAGCCCACTTCACGCGCACTCGGTCCCGCTCTCGCTCGCT
Organism: Ethmia dodecea; assembly: GCA_963855545.1. Classification (NCBI taxonomy): domain Eukaryota; kingdom Metazoa; phylum Arthropoda; class Insecta; order Lepidoptera; family Depressariidae; genus Ethmia; species Ethmia dodecea. The sequence continues at coordinate 7,424,834 of OY979463.1, read as the reverse complement.
GTCGGCCCCTAAGGCGAAGAGAGCGCGCGTCGACGTCCCGTCGACGTCACGCGGACGTTCCGTCTCACGCCCCGCCAGGGACGAGCAGGGCGTCAAGGATGTCGTTGTGAGTATCCTACTATTCATCATCCTCATCATCATCATCATTGTACGAGACAACGGTACATGCTAAATTTGCTTACTTGCATGAAAACTATTTGACCTAAAACAGTCGTAACAGAATCGTCATCTCGCTCTGTCGTGTCGACAAACATCAAAACTAATACGAACTCAAATAGTCCAATTCATAACATTTAAAATAAACATTATTATAACAACAAAGTGGTTTGGTGTGTACTCTATAACATCTTAACTAGATTACCGTCAACGGCGGAATATCTACAACAATCATCAACCCGTAACAGCCCACTGCTGAGCTAAGGGTCTTTCACACATGAGGAAGTATGGGCTATAATCTCCCACGCGAGCCCACCGCGGATTGGGAGATGGTGTTAAGCTAGTGGCCACTTAACAGTCACAATTTTTCAAGCCACCCAAGGGTATCTGACATGGCTTAACGACTTCCATTGTGCATAAACACAACGGAAACCGGGATCAACAATTTAACGTGCCTTCCGAAACACGGAAGCGCTCGTGATATAAATGCCACTAGGCGGTCACCCATCCACTGACTGACCGCACCCAATTTCGGTTAATCAGCGTGATCGTTAGAAACACACTGGCAGGGCTACGAGCGCTCTACTCATCCTACTATTATAAACCAAATTATAAAAAAACGCAAAAACTACTTAACGGATTTTGATGAAACTTTACAGTTATATAGCTCATACATCAGAATAACACATAGGCTATATTTCATCCCCGTATTCCCACGGGATCGGGAACTATGCGGGTGAAACCGAAGCGAACCGAGGGCGGATCGCTATTCCTATAGTAAACCAATAATTCTTACCTTTTCTCCAGATGCGAAAGAAGGCGAGAAACCTCGCCCACGTGGCCATCGCGAAGAAAACCAAGAAGATGGGTCTCAAAGGCGAAGCAGACAGGTTTATCGGTACGAAGATGCCCAAACACTTGTTTTCGGGCAAGAGAGGCACCGGCAAGACCGACAGACGATAATCTATATATATATCTTGGTTTACAATGTACCATCGGTTTTATGTTCAAGAAAAATATCTCACTGTTCATGTATTACTTCAATACAAAAGTTTATTCTATTAAATAAAGAAGTTGTAAAAACGAAGTTGTTTTATTTCTGTGATCACTTTTGAACACCTAGACATGTCGTAAAGAGTAGTCAAGAGCACGTTGAGCTTGACACATTGGACTTTGTAACGTTCTTATTACAATCGCATTAGAGGTCAGACTCGCACTACAAGTGGAAAGCTTCATGTGCTCTTGACTGTACCCCCAGCCAAATATCTCAAACAAAGCTTTTACTCGCTTAGTTGTAACGCTAACTCTTAAGAACTACGTCAATAAAAATATATAATAAACTCCCGAAAACTTTATGCGAAATAGACAACCAACTTTTATTCCACAACCAACTTAAAGATTTCTTGTTAATGAACAATTTTTATACACTGCAGGAATTTTTCGATTTCAAAAATAGAGTTAATATTGCAATTTAAATATGTATATTTTAAGAAATTTTATGTGCCCTTTTTTGTAATTCCTTTTGTATTTAAGTTTGTATGTTTTGTATTTTACCATTTGCAGCACCCTTCCAGGGTTCATGTGTGTACTATATATTATTTTATAACACATTTGCTCGTAAAAGGTGTCTTATTTCACCAATTTTAATATTGTTACCTATCTCATTACGCCCAAGTGCGGTAAGTGTAAAGTAAAACGCACGGTTTATCAAGATACTCCGTCTTAAAGCGAACGGTACTTTTTAAAATCTCAGCAAAGAGTTTTTATGTCAAAAAAGTTGTCAACATTTTATGATTAAAATTAACTTTGGGAAATAAAATATATTAAAGAAATATTTATGTACATAATTATTTAATTTAATTAATTTTGACAGTAAATTACAACCAATCTGTAACAATTACAGCCGCTGCTTACTTGTAGCCCTCGCCTACGTCTCGGGCTAGCAATATCGGCTCGGCTGTAATTTTCAACCTACCGCACTTATATCATAATGTACTATTACCTACCACCTGTAAAACCACATGGAGCAATAAATGATATGACTATGACTATTAAGTCAATTAAGAAGACGCACCTGTTGGCTAAGTTGGTAGTGACCCTGCCTTCCGAGTCGGAGGTCGCGGGACGATCCCCGCTCGGGGCCAACATTTGTGTGTATGAACATTTCTGCTGGCTTAGTGTCTGGTCGTTTAATATTTATTTAAGTATATATCAGTTGTTTAGTATCCATAGTACAGGCCCTGCCTAGTTTGGGACTAAATAACCGTGTGAATTGTGTCCCACAATTTATTATTAACTAGCGGATGCCCAGCGGCGTTGCCCGCGCGGATTTCGTTTATTCCCGTTCCCGTGGGAATTTCCGAAAATCCCTTCATAGTGGTTGCCTACGACATATTTAAGACACCTACATACCATATTTCAAATAGCGGGTGCCCAGCGGCGTTTTCCCGCTTGGATTTAGTTTATTCCCGTTCTCGTGGGAATTTCCAAAAATCCCTTCATACCAATTTCCTATGACATATCAGACACCTTCATACTATTTTTCAAGTTTCTAGGTGTTATCGTTTCGGAGTAGTACGTATTTCTCTTTTTAACCAGTTTTTTTATTTTCCCGTGGGAATGAGATATTTTTCTGGAATATAAAGTACCCTAGATGTTGCCCCGGGTACTCAGTTATCTCCATACCAAATTTCATCAAAATCCGTCCAGTAGTTTTTGAGTGATGCGTGCACAACCAGACAGACAGACAGACAAAAATTCCAAAAATTGGTGTTTCGGTATCTATATCGATAACTATACATATACACTACCGTTAAAATTTTCAAAAAATATTTAATGTACAGACACGGCCACGTTAGAGTTTTATTATATGTATAGATTTATTTCATTCTTGGTCCCCTTAATAAAGCAATGCGCATGACACGTCTAATAATGTCAGTCCCATACATTCGTCTTAGTCATTCTTTTCGAGTAAACTACGTTTTACACGAAGCTACCTAGGCGCTCTGATGTGAATCCTCTTAGTGAACGCTCTTGGATTTTGAAACGGATCCTTGCTACATTCAGTCATCAATTTGTCAGTGACAAAATGCCCGGTGCAGTTACCTTCGAAGATATGAATTAAAAACTATTATCGGTGGTCCCATAAGCAAATGGGTCTACGGTTAAATTATTTTTTCCATCGTCGTCAATGGGACATCCAATTGAACTACGGAAGAAGAGTGGAGAAGTTTTTGGTTTTAAGGCAGATACGCCTACCTAGATGTGCGTGTGATGTGTCAGGTGGTTCGCACAGCTGGTGTAAAGTAGGTTATGAAATAGTTCCAGAAATAAAATACATTTTCAACACACTTGCTCATAAAGTGGCGCTAATTTAACTGCAATTAGGCACATAATGACGCACGCGCATAGGAAAACTAATAATTTTTTTCCGCCATTGCGAAAAATGATTATTTTAAAATGATTATTTTCTTCACAAGTGTGTTGAAAAACGTCGTATGATACACGTGTGTATTGATGATGACCGTCCTCGGCTGTCTTAAGACCTCAATGGCGCCTCAGCGCTAATCACCAACATTACACACTTGTACCATAATGTACTATTACCTATACAAATAAAATGAATTTGTTACTAACGTAGTTTTAAGATCTTTACTAACAAATTATGGATAATTATCTGAATTAAAATATATTTATTTTCATTTATGTACAGTCAAGAACAAATGAAGCTTTACACTTGTAGTGCGACTCTGATCTCTAATGCGATTGTAATAAGAACGTTACAAAGTACAATGTGTCAAGCTCCAAGCGCTCTTGACTGCATGAAAATTCAGATCTTGAGATTAAAAACCACAAGAGGGCATTCAATTGTTACAGAGGTACAGTAGCTCTCAGTTAAAAATAAAACACAAAATTAGCAAAATGAATGGCACATTTATTTTAATTAATATTATTCATTTTTATAATTAGACCTTTCTTGTAACTATATCATCTTTACTCTATGCATTTGAACGGAAAAAAATATCAAATGCTCTATGATACAGCGGCTGCTGGTGTTGCCAGACGAAAACAAAAAAAATAACAAAAAAGCCTCATTTTGTACACAATCTCCAGGATTTGTAACAATATCCAGTGCCTAGTTTGGACCATTCATAAAAAATATGAGCATTTCATAATAAATTACGGTTTACTAGTACCAATTAAAAAACTGTCATCTTAAAATAATCATACGTAGTTGTACGTACAGACAACAAAATAATTATATAATAATAATTATTATTTAAAAAAAACTTAAAATTAACACTAAATGGAAGAGAAGTCAACTAAACTAAACTAAAAGGTCTTGAAAATGATTAAGTGACTTAAAATCTACGACAGAATACAAAAAATATTTTGAACTTTTCATATTAAGGCTGTGATTGATTTGAAAAGACCGGAAACGGCCGTCAAAATAGTCATTTTGGTGTCAATTCCTCTAACCGTACCCCTTTGCTAGTAACTTAAAAAAAATTAATCTATTGCAGTTACCAAAGAATACTACAGTTATGGCAACACTGAATTCTTCTGTCAAACACGCATTTTTCTTTTCTTTTATTACCCACTAAAATAATACGAGACTATTATTTTTAAATTACTAGCAAAAAAACACGTTATATCTGTCAAAATATCAACTTAAGCTATATAATACAGTTTGAACTTGATAGCTACATTATTCTAGAGCCAAGACAGCTTGACTTAATGAAACATATATATAGGTATATATATACACATCTATATTTGTTTCACTAAACAGAACAGGTTTAATCGAGGCAAATCTTTAAGACCTTATTAAGGTCCAATGAAATCAGTATATAGAGATTGATATTAAACTAATAATTTACACTAAATATTGCAGATTTATCAGTACATGATGTAAAATTCAATTGTAATAGTCTGCTTATACTTTTGAACGATGGTAATAGTGAACTGTGCCAGAACTGAGAGTTTTTGCCAAAAGTTTATTTATCATGCAGAATGTAAATCTATTATAGCATAAGTAAAGCAAATTCAGTAAGCCAGCTATAACTTTTTATACTGGCTTCGAAACTGACATTAGGTAAGCCATCTTTATTGTATTAGATGACTTATTGAATTGGCTTACTAGCTGACAGGACGATTCAGTAAGCCAGCTATATTGCGTAAGCTGGCTTATGAACGTACGTTAGGCAAGCAAATTCAGTAAGCCATGTATCGTATAAGCTGACTTACCGAATTGGCCTCGTGCGTTAAAATAATTACAATTGCATTTCACATTACACACTGAAAACTCGATCAATATTTTCAGAAACACAAAAAATCTGAATTGGTCTATAAAAGTTCTGGTTCCAGCGGTTAATAACAACTACAACACTGTACTTTACTCATAACCTGTCGGTTACTGATCTAGTACAGTGTGTAAATGTTTTGGAGGTTTGATATTAGGGTTAAAACAAATGGGTTCCTGTTTCGCAATTGCCAAAAAATTACATAAATTATCGTCAATAGGGTAGTGTCCTGCCTAGTCAAATCAGTTACTTTTTATGATATGTCAAAACGAAATTTTACTATGGAAAATGTACTGAAATAGCAAGGTGTGACGTCATAGTTTCTAGCACTCAATTGCAACACTTTTTTTGATTGTTTTATTATTATAAAATTTGCTATAATTTTAAAGTGAAAACTGAAATACATGTGTTAAGGTGTTTTGGGATAAACTTTTTAATGAATGTCTACTCGCAATTTAATTTCGATGCTGTCCACTACCCCATTTATGAGATTTCATTTTATGTTTGATTTATACGGTACGGAGACATAAAACACCGAATCGATTTTGGTCTCATGTCGGTGTCCGAGTACCCTCGGATCATGTGTTTACACGATATGAGTAGTCCTCCTAGTAGACATCCAAGCACGCTCGTACTGAAGATTCAGCTTTATTTAATGAGTGGTATTTATACATTGTAATGTCGATATAAATTATTGTGAATTGTACCATATCATTCACCTGAATCCCACGGTAAATTATATTATAATATAACTCAGATATATTCAATATATAGATGTGTTTTTTAATATTGAACCCGTTTGGTTTAATCCAAATTGATTTATGTCAAATAAATGGATTTGTCATTGAGATATAGTCATATAAATATAGGTGAATTAAAGCTAGTATATCAAGAAGCATTAATTATAGTTGTACAACTTTTGGTAACAACTAATTAGAATACGAAAATTATTCATTTTCTTTATTTATAAAGAAGTGAACTATTGATATACTGTTTCAGACAACTTCGTGTAAGGGATATTGTAAACCGAAATATCATGATATATAACCAATATTTGAGCTTAGTGTTTGTATAATTTCAAAATATATTAATTATTATGCTCGTTAAGTAGCCCTGAGACAGAGAATAAACTGACGCGTTTCTAAAAGATTTCTAAAATTCATTTGACCGATTCACGTTATACCGAATCCGAAATATTTTCCGAAAGCCCGAATTGAGTCTAATTATATTTCGAAAAATATTACACAATCAGTATTTTTGAAACTATCCATTCTAATACATGTTTTGTCATGATTCGATTTATAATAGAAATCTTTACGAAGGCGTTCGAATAAAATTCGAATTCGAAATCGAAAAACTTTACACAGCTTTAATAATTACTTAATTTGTCATTTATTTCTACTCCTCGGTAGAAGCAATGTAAATTTTCCGGAACCGAATTTCAATTAAAATTTTGTATAGAACAACAAATTGAAACCACGATTTCTGAATGTCAAATAGCTACCAAATAAAATCTTAAAAAAATAAAGTGTATAAAAAATAATACTACGTGCAATACGTAGATCGCCTGGACCGACGCTAAAATATACGTATATAAAAAAAAACTAAATTCTTTTTAACGATTTCACTGGAGTTTTGGTACAAAAAGAAAAAAAAATCCCTTAAGTACAATCTTAAGTTAGCATTAGCAGCCATTTCATCAAAAATATTCGCGAAATTCGTGTAAATTCATCGACCATTTCGAAGTATTGATTAATCGAATCCAGAAAAATACTAAATTTTCTATCTTCTATTTAACTTTTGCAAAAACTATGTATCTGAAAATGACACTGTTAAAACAGTAGCTAATCAAATGTATTTCATAATATTTGCAGTAATTTCGAGTTAACAACTTTTAGCCGAACTCCTTAGAATGTTTTATGCGACATCATTACTCTCTCTCTAAAAAAACAATTTATCATTCTGTGAATATTGATTTTAAACAATGTTTTCTCATGTATCGAAATCACAGTTCTATTTAAAAAAAAACCGTCATTCCCCTCTTTGCCCGTAAGACAGAAATGCCGGAAAATATATTAATTACATGTGAATTTATATTAAAATAGTCTGTATAGTGCAGGAACGAATGGAGAATGGTATTATGCATGGATAATAGAAAGATAATAGAAAGATTTATGGACTGAATAATTGCCAATTTATCATACAACTATGGCTTGACTCGATGTTATGTGTTACCAATAACATTTCGGTTTCCATAATATTTGACGAGACAGTCGATGAAATTACACGAAAAAAAAACCGCAGCAAAATATTCACTTCGCCACCTATTTATTCATCGATCAAAAAAATCACATAATCAAAACCTTCCTCCTTTCGCTTAGAGTCCATTTTCGCGCATTATTGTCAAGCTTGAGAGCGGTGATGAGAAAAAGAAAGGACGGTAAGCGGTGGTGACTCTAAGAATATCAAAAATGGACTCTAATTAATTGCTTAACATACGCTTATGACAGCGAAAAAAAAAAATTTAAATCGTAATTAAAAATATCTTTTCTTATATATTTATCAATAACGCTATAATCCTATACATAAACTGTAGTCTAACGCTAATATTTTACAAAACTCTGGAGTAAGACTTTTTCCTTTTTTGCTGACAAAATTCTCCATCGCGATTCATGATTCTTGAATTATTATAGAAAACTATACTCTATACCTAGTAATATACACACTTACATATACTATATAGTCCGATATATATGTCACTACGCACTGCAATGTTGTATGTTGTAAACACTCTTTGGGACGATCGCTTTTTGACCAATTTTTAAAACATATCTTAGAGAAAAGTCTAATATTTCAGGTCATTTTGAAGTTTTTAAACTTGTATATTGAATGTCAGTGGAAAAGGAATGAAATACAGACAGAAAACTATGGTTATTTAATATAGAATGTTAGAATGTAGATTCAAAAAAACAACTCGAAATATTAAACCATCTCAATTGATCACTGGGTTCAATTAAGTTTAAACTTAACTGCGCTTTTATTCGATTTACTCTGGTTGCTTGCCGTGTCATTTTCTATGATTCCCTTAAAACATGATCAATAATAATAGTCGCATTTTAAAACTTGGGAGTTTAAACAAATATTAAAACATAAGCAAAAATGCTTTGATTTCAACAACTTTGAAAGTAAATCCATTCAAAATCATACCATAAAACTCTTCAATTGAAATTGAACCTTATTCACTTGAAATAAAAGACACAGCATCCACCACCCACCCCCGAGACCAGCCGGGGGGCAAAGCGCTGTCAGCTGACTGCGGGCGATGCGACCGACGCGTGCGACAGAAACAGAGCGACTAATTCAGTCACCATCACTACTAACGAGACAACGCCAGTCGGTGCAACCAACTTAGTCGGCGCAACCGACTCGAAAAATTCAGTCGACACGACAAACGATGCGACCGATGCGACTTCCCCGACAGATTTCTCAGTCGCCACTATTCCGAGATGTCCGTCCGATATGATGTTTTCGACTGTCACTTGTCGTGTGCTGTGAATAAATTGAGGTACCGATCCGACGGGTGCGGCGTATCCGTCCGACCCGGTGGCTGCGTATCCGTCAGACACGATGGCTGCGTATCCGTCAGACACGGTAGCGGCGTATCCGTCAGACACGGTGGTGGCGTATCCGTCCGACACGAGGGCGGTGGCGGTTAGGGCAGCGCGTAGGGGCGGGCGGGGAGTCGCTATTGCGGCGGGGGCCCGCTGGGCGGCTGCCCGGGGAGCGGGCCCAGGCCCTGCGAATACAAACACATCGTTAAGGAAACTAGTGCAAGCATTGTTTTCTTTCACACTCCAAAGGCGATGGAGTGATGGAGAGAGTCTACTGTCCCAAACTAATCTTTCCTAATCTTCAGTCTCAAAACTGATGTGCCAAAATTTCTAATCTCACAGCCTTCAATCCCAAGATGCAGTGTCTCTAAAATGTATAGTATCTCCATTTTCACTCCCAAAATGTCTAATGTCACAATCTCGTCTCAAAATGTTTAGTTTCTCATGTTTCTACTTTCCCGAAGTTTGTAATCTCACAACTGTAAGTCCCAAAAATATTTAACGTCCTAAAATGTCAAGTGTCTCAAATAACTTGTATAAAAATGTGTCTCCTAATCATAACGACCCAATATATCCCACCAGAATATGACTTCTAGACCTACTTGGACTCTATGGCAACGTTTTAGGACAAAGTCAAAGTCAAAGTCAAAATGTTTTATTCAAAATAGGAACTTACAAGTCCACTTATTGAACGTCATTTCAACTCCACCGCTTCAGCATGTATGGTTGAGGAGAAGAAGACACGTTGCCATAGAGTCCAAGTAGGTCTAGAAGTCATATCCTGGTGGGATATATTGGGTCGTCCAGCTGGTGGGGTGGCCCGTAGATAGAATCATACATAGATAGTATCCACGGCTCACCGGGACACGGCTCTGGTGGGACTAATGGGGTGGCCCGTAGGTCCTTACGTAGGACCCACGGCCTACTAGGACATGGCCCTAATGGGACAAGGGTCCCCAACTAATGGCCTGGGTGGCTCTTTAGTCCTTACGTAGGACCCACGGCCAACTGGGACGTAGCCCTCCTGGGCCATTGGTCCCCAGCTAGTGGGAAGTTGACTCACCGGCATGGGCTGGTAGTGCTGCAGAGGCGCCGCCAACAGCTTGGGCGCCTCCTCTGCCTTCTCCTCCTCGCGCCGCTTCAGGCACGCCGCCTTCGGGTTCAGGTTGCGTTCTGGAATCGGAGGCGATCATTGCAATTCCTAGATTTGTATAGTTTTCAGCTCAAAACTGGATTAACTAAAGTCATATATGAGTTTCAATTTCCCCGTTACAAATCACCCCAAACTTGCTGCTCGAGGGTCACAATGACCTCAACCGCTATGTTTATTAGGCTAATTTTATAACTAAGAAAGGGTTTTGAGAAATATCCACGAATACCGAGGCAAAACATTGTCGTCACTGTCTGTTTTGTGATATATATATATATATATATATATATATATATATATATATATATATATATATATATATATAATATAACTCTAACGGGACCGTGTCTGTACATGAAAGATTTTTTGAAAATTTTAATGGTAGTGTATATAATTATCATACATATAACACCAATTTTCGAAATTTTTGTCTGTCTGTCTGTGCACGCATCAAGCAAAAACTACTGGACGGATTTTGATAAAATTTGGTATTGAGATAACTGAGTACCCGGGTCAATATCTAGGGCACTTTTTATTCCAGGAAAATATTTCATTACTATTCCGAAACTATAACACCTAGAAACATTAAATATGGTGTTTAGGTGTCTTATATGTAGAAGGCAACTGCTATTAAGGGGTTTTTGGAAATACCCACGGGAACGGGAATAAACTGGTTCACCGCGGGCAACGCCGCTGGGCACCCGCTAGTAAATAAATAAAAACGGGATACACCTAAGGATAGTCTCAATTCACCCCGTTCCTGTTCCAACTCACCCCGAACTTGCTGCTCGAGTGTCATGATGACCTCAACCGCCATGTTGAGTATCCCGAGCTTGGTCTGTGGCTTGTCGCTCTTCAGGTGCGTCATGCACATCCTGCCGAGCTCCTTTAGGGCTTCGTTGATGTCCCTTATTCTTATCCTGTGGAGTAAAATGAGGTCATTGTGGACCATGGTCTAGTGCTGATGGTGTACCACGACAAATATTGTCAACTGTTTTGTCTCGCTCTGTCTCGTATAAATTGAAAGTCGATAAAATAATAAATAAAAATCATTTCACGCAATCATAATAAAAAAAAAGGTTAGTAAAACTAAACAACGATTGAGGCAACATATTGCCTGAATGCCATAAATAAATGCGAGACAATTGCAAGAGATATGAGTAGACAAAATTTTGTCACAGCGCCCATGGTAGCTACACTGGGGTCAGATTGATTCATTGATGTCACTGTATCATAATGAAACGTTTTTTACTGTTTCAAAATGAAACGTTTTAGTATCACGCAGTGTAATGCAAACTTCGTTAATTCGATCGTATTGTTTGTTGATACGGTCGAAATTCGATAGGTGTTTTGTTAGAAGTAAACGTAAGAAATCAATTTGAATGACAAAATGTTGCAATGAATCGATCTGTCCCAAGACGTAACAAGTAACAATGATACGTTTTCCTCTAAATAAGATCTTGGGCCACAGGGTGTAAAATGTCACTGAAAAAAAAAGGGAACATTATAGTCTATAAATAACAGGAAAGGAACAAACATAAAATCTAGTAGGTACTATATATTAATTTCTAAGTTGACCTCTTATTATCAGGATGTAGACAAACTCAAACAGCCAGTAAATATATGTGGAGTGTGGACCATCTTTATTGAGAAAATGTTGCGAGTTTTAGTTTCATGGTTTTTCCTCATAGAATGTGGCGCCATGTGTTTTAAAGAGATTTAAATCTCTTTGTTAATCTGTTCTGTGACAGGTTTAGAAGAAAAAACTGATCGCGCAACTTTCAGAAATTTTGTCGAGTGTATTTGTTCGGTTTTAAATAAATTTGTACTAAATTGACTATTTTTCTCGCACTCAAAGTGAAAAGTACAGTTTGCACCTCGAGACTAAACGCCAACTTAATATACGCAAACCACCTCTGGTATATAATGGCTTCGTTTAGTCCCTCGATACAAAATATACTAATAGGATAATCCAGAACTGATCCGGTACTGTGGCCTCATTTCTCTATCTCACCTCTCTCTCGCGTTGTTGGCTTGCCGTCTCTCTTTCTCTCGGAGCGCCTTTGCCTGGGGATCCCCCTCGTCGTCTCCTTCATCCGCCGATGAGCAACTACAGCACCCATTTTTTGTTACGGTCGGTTAAGTTGAATCAAGACTAGACGACGTTTGTCTGAGCTGGGGTTGTGATCAGAAAAATGCTGTTTTTGCTATGCTTCGAGTTTTGAAAGCTGGGTGTAATATTATGTATTTTTGCTATATTATGAAAACAAATAAAAAAAAACTCGCAATTTTAATCCCCGAAAGGGGAGGCAGAGGTATTCCATATCTGGATATACCTACTTTTCACGAGATATTCTTTGGACCCGTAAACGTGATAGGTGGTGCCCATCGCCGGGTCTATTACATATGCCTCAGAATTAATTCTGGGACCTGAGGGTTTCCTCACTATGTTTTCCTTCACCGTCGAGCTAGTGTTGAATTGAGTTTCATATCCATTCGTTTTTACAAAAAAAAGTAACAATATCCAAAACCATACAAAATTCATTTTGATGGATAAAGATTTTTTTTCTGTTCACTTAATACCAAACCAACTCTTCCTTAACATCAAACACGTACCTCGAACACGAAGGCGGTGCGAGAGAGAAGGCGGACATCCTATACGGGAACCCTAACAAGCGTGAGAGGAATAGCAACACTACAAAAATTGAAAGGTTGGTTATTCACAATGTCAACCAATGGAGTATGAAGGTGAAATATGAAGTGTTATTATGACTTGGAGTTAGTTGAGAGATTATGTAATTATGTAATAATCAAAATATATGTGGTCCCGCCTTTTAGGCCCGAGGAGGTAGGCAGAGGCATTCCATTTCTTGAAATACCCACTTTTCAACCGACTTTAAAAAGGAGGTAATCAATTCGACTGTTTTTTTCTGTTTGTTTCCTCAGAACTTTCGACTAGGTGAACCGATTTGGATGATTTTTTTTTATTTGAAAGCTGGTGCTTCCAGATTGGTCCCATTTTAATTTCGTCTAGTTTTAACAATGACATCTATGGGAAAACCCTTTAAGTCTTAAATTTGCATTAAGTATATGCGTGACAAATGGACGAATAACAATAAAAAGGAAGAGGTTCTGAATTCTACTGTATTTTTTTAGTATTATTCGTTGAAGTCGGTTTTTTTAGGTCGTTGAAGTTGGTTTACGAGAATATTCGACCCCTAACCGTGATAGGTGGTGAACCCATCGCCGGACCGGGTGTGTTACACATGCCTCAGAATCAATTCTGAGACCTGCGGGTTTCCTCTCCATGTTTTCCTTCACCGTCGAGCTAGTGACAAATATGTAGGTGATTTTAAAATGGTACATGCCAGGATTCGAACCCGAAACTCACGAATGGGAACCGGTGGCAAGGAACCCGTCGTTCGAGATTCCGCTTCGAATTTGGCCGGTTTTATTTGAGTAATATATTGTAACAAAATTGCTGTGATGAAAGCAATCTGAATCTTAATTAAATGAAATAATTATTGATTAGTAACGAATCTCTTTTACCTGTTAACACTTCTTTTTAATAATTCCAAAATGCACTTACCTTACTCCTACGAGAAGCCTAACACAAAATATACACCGACAGACAAAATATATATATAAAAGTGACATTTACACACTGTGACCCAAGATCTGGTTAGATATGATGAGATGAGCTGAAAACTATAATACATTTTATGTTAGTATCAAAAAATTTACACCAGAAAAAATATTGCATACCTTATAAATATGTTTGATTAAAATTTTGTGTCAATTTCGCAAAAAAAAAAATCTTAAATCGCTAAATGTTTTACGTATTTAAGGATATAGGACTTCGAAAGCATAGGCCACATAGGAAATATTGGCACATTTCGCTTCTAAAAGAAATTTTGTCAAAATGACATTATGCTCTATATAAAATACACTTTTCAATATGCAATATTTTGAAAATGAAATATAAAGGTAGAAAAGGGTCAGTTGTCTGAAAACTAGCAGATCCAAACGTAGTCGAAAGTAAAAAAATTGGTTGTCTGTAAAATCTGTTTATGGACGATAATTTTAAGTGATAACTTCATAAGAAAATATTGACGAAAAATTGCATACTAAAGATGCGTCACAACTCACAAGCCGAAAGCTTAGACCGATCATGCCTTTTATCGCTTGTTCCGCGCTCTCACTTGCACGCTCGGCTCAGGCGGAACGTGACACTTTTTCGTGCCTGCAGCCAGCGTTCATCGATAGACAAGACGTTATCACGTCAAAAACCTTTGACATGGTATAGACCTAACATTTTTCTACATCCCCGTGAGTACAGATACGTACTTTACTAATAGTACTTTCTTCGCATGTAAAGTAACCTAAAGGTAGAGTTCCGTGGGTCGCGGCGTTTGAGTATTAAACCAACAGGAGACGTCACGCGCACTAGTTTCTTTGCAAAAAAGTCTGCCAATTTCTGCACGGGGGACGAGGAAACGCACACAAATAATGTTAAAACAAACGCATTTTTTGACAAAACAATTAAACACTAGCTTGAACTAGATGCAAACAAATACATTCACCAATCCAAGCACTCCGTGAAATGAAAAAAACTAGTTGTATTTAACAGGTGTGCGTGTTGACCGACACTTTTTTTTGGCAGAGGGGAACGCCTGTCAGTGGCGTCTCCGGTTGGTTTAATACTCAAACAAGTCAATGTATGTGAAGTGGACTTGTAAGTTCCTATTTTGAATAAAACATTTTGACTTTATGAAAATGATAGACGTCGGCCGCACGCGTCTGTCGCAGATTTCGGAATTGGCGTCATACATTTTCATCAGCCGCGACCCACAGATACTTTATTCGCATGTCTAGCAGTAAAGTAACCTAAAGCGAGTGAGTATCCCCACCTCTCTCTAACATTGTTGGCCTGTCGTCGCTCCCTTTCCCGCGCCGCCTTTGTGTCAGCGTCCAAGTCGTCTTCGTCAGCTGACGAACAGCTGTTGCGATGAGTTTAAAAAAGCTTCAAGTGAGTTTAAAAAAACATACTCGAGCATTTAAAATAAAGTATTCAAGTCTATGTTTCAATAAGTACTAATTCTACATAGCAAATTGTACACGTATATGTGTCAAATATCTTTGGTAACTTTTGCACTGTGCTTAAGTAATTTATCTTTTTGAAAATAAACACAGTTAAGGTCAATGAACACATCTATGAAAGAGAGTGTATTGAAATGGTTTTGTACTGCGTTTCCAGAATCCAAAAGAAATATAACGTGTGAAATGAAAGATTGATCCAGTAATTCATTAAAATGACAGTATTCGAATATTTAGTGATATCCATTTGAAATAAGTGATACATTTTTTACTTAAGCTTAGTGCAAGTTTTTTAGTAGAATTGATCGTGACTCAAGACCCGCTATTCAGCTGTTCATCTTTGGACTTCATCTTTAGACTTGTTCATCTTTAGACTCATAAGACGATCGACTAGGCGACTAGATTGAAATGAAAAAGTATTTATTTCCGTAGTGTTAGCCCATAAATATCGATTCGAGCAACTCTATTGGAACTACGTCTCTACGCGTGACGTCACGAGCAAGAATCCCGTTCATTGTGTCTGACGAGCTAGGCTGTGGCGCGTATAGTTAATTGATATAAATGTTTACCAAAGTCTATGAAAGTCTGTAACTTAATAATAAACCATCATAAAGCTATCGAATTATAAATTAATCTTTCCAATAGTAGGTAATTGAAAATTACACTTAGAAAAGTCAATAGTTTAATAACAAGGCACTCTAAACTCGTCCATGAAGATTGGCTAAATGTAAACAGCAGCCCATCTAAACCGACAAGTTGCTGGTTCCAAATGCAGTACCAAAAGGAGAACTAGCAACAAACTCAAGGGCAGCTCTTTTTAATCTCACGTCATGTTACCTCAATGATTTAACCTGCGTTATCACAGTCATTAGAACGAACAAACTAAATTCGCACTTGTATTATTTAGAGATTGTTTTATTCTGCAAAACATTTTGCGAATGTGACATTTTGCGGCCTATTGAAACTGACATTTTGTGACGTAGCCTATTGAGAATATGACTTTTTGCGGATAAGACATTTTGCGTTTAATTAAGTTTTTTGTAGCTTCAGCTATAATGAATTCCGATGGTGGTAACTTCAAAGAGCGGAGTCCTCTAATGAATACAAAAGTTATCGTGACCACTTTGTAACCCACAATTTTTCACACAACAACAAGATCTTTAATAGTATACCGCTATGGTTGTTTTTTTCTTGACAACTGACCCTTTTCACCATCCGGGCATTATTTATAAGAATTCAAAATGAACAACTTTTGAGCAGTAATAATTTTGAAACTTCTGTATCAAAGTTAAGTACCTATTTTTTTCAGAAGGAAACTGAAAAGTATCTGAAATTTCACACTCAAAATACACAGAAATGAATATACAAGGGTTAGTATGTGACCTAGGAAGAAACATGTTAGTTTTGTTCATTTCAAATTCAAAACTTAAAAATAGTGCCCATAACTAAATATCATCTTTCCTGCAACTGAATTTCTATTGTCTCTATTATCTTTATTCTATCATATCTTTATTGTCTCTCTCTTTGGCCCATCCTTCCCTATAGCTAATTATCTCTCTCTGCTCTGCCTATCTCTTCGAAAATAATCTTGACTATCTCCTTACTAACCCCGCCTATCTCTCCACCAAGTTTGCCTATCTCCCCATTAACACTGCTTATCTCTCCACTAACCTGCCTATCTCCTCACTGACCCCGCCTATCTTCTCACTAACCTGTCTTTCTCCTCACTAACCCCGCCTATCTTCTCACTAACCCTGCTTATCTCTCCACTAACCTGCCTATCTCCTCACTGACCCCGCCTATCTTCTCACTAACCCCACCTATCTCTCCCACCCCGCTAGCCCATGCAACAGTACACAGTATCCCCACCTCTCTCTAACATTGTTGGCCTGCCTGCGCTCTCTCTCGCGCACCGCCTTGGTGCCGGGGTCGCCGTCTTCCTCGTCCGCCGACGAACAGCTGATGGCAACGGCTCGTATAGTATACACGGGGTATATTCGTTTCATCATTATTATATTACAAAAAAAAACTTCGAAAAACCAGTAATTCCTTTGACAGTTTCACACAAACAAATTTTATTTAAGTCCACTTGATTTCAATCCACATAATTTTGATTGTCGATTTTATCATTAATAATAATGAAACGAGCACTACAAAATACACATTTAAATTATTCTATTTTAAAGTTAGAACCATGATGATGCTCTATTCGAATCCTTTAAGTTTACAAACAAATAGTTTCCATACAAAACCTTTGATAAGAATATCATCATCGTTCAATCAAACACTAAGTGTGTTTGTATTAGAGTCATACTTCAGATATTATATTGTGTGTAAGTATGTGAAGTGTCAGTATCACAAGTGTAAAATATGTAAAGCTTGGGTCCCACGGTCCGTAAAATCGCGGATGCACGCAGACCAGCTCGCACGACGCACCGTGGGACCGGCCTCGTCCGTGATAGCACAGAACGTCTGTGGCGGTGCGCCCGTATCCATCGTGAGTCGGTAACTTCAAAGGTGCGCTCTTCTCTCTCTTTCTTTCGCTTTGCATTATGACAACATAAAAACATCTACACACACCGACACGCACCGTTGGACCGGCCCTGCCTGTGGTGCGTCGCCGTCCGTGCTCGTCGGCTGAGTGTAGCTGATCCGTAGAATAGCGGACCGTGGGACCCCAGCTTAAGAAGTGCGAGCATCATAATACGTGTTAGTATGTTGATTGTAAGTGTGACAAATATGAGCTTGGCAATTTCAGTCTGACAAGTGAAAATTGTGACGATTGCGAGTGTGGGAAATCTCAGTTAGACAAGTGTGAAGATAGAAAGTGCGGCAAGTCTCAGTTTTACAAGTAAGCGTGAAGATAGAAAGTGTGGCAAGTCTCAGTTTTACAAGTAAGCGTGAAGATAGAAATTGTGGGAAATCTCAGTTAGACAAGTGTGAAGATAGAAAGTGCGGCAAGTCCCAGTTTGACAAGTAAGTGCCAAGATAGAAAGTGTGGCAAGTCTCAGTTTGACAAGTAAGTGCCAAGATAGAAAGTGTGGCAAGTCTCAGTTTTACAAGTAAGCGTGAAGATAGAAAGTGTGGCAAGTCTCAGTTTTACAAGTAAGCGTGAAGATAGAAAGTGTGGCAAGTCTCAGTTTTACAAGTAAGTGTGAAGATAGAAAGTGTGGCAAGTCTCAGTAAGTGTGACAAGTAAGTGTGAAGATAGAAATTGTAGCACGTGGCAAGTGCTAGTAAATCGATAGAGAGTGTGACAAGTCTGAGTTTGACAAGTGTAAGTGTGACTTTGAAGAGTGTGGCAAGTCTCAGTGTATATGTCTCAGTGTGTACCAAGTGTGTAAGTGTACTCACTATCTGCGCGAGCGCTTGGAGCCGGTGGGCTTCCCGCCGAGCGCGTCGGCCGAGCCAGACGACGACGGCTTCGAGTCCAGACCCGAATCGGGGGGCTCTTTGCGTTTCTCTGCGAACACAGTGTTTCCTTAACAAAGAGAATGATTCAC
This sequence comes from Ethmia dodecea, assembly GCA_963855545.1. Lineage (NCBI taxonomy): Eukaryota > Metazoa > Arthropoda > Insecta > Lepidoptera > Depressariidae > Ethmia > Ethmia dodecea. The sequence continues at coordinate 7,406,014 of OY979463.1, read as the reverse complement.
TGAGTACAATAGGGTAGTGTCAGAAGGCACGGTAAATTGTTAGTCCCGGTGTTGTTGTGATTACCAGTGATCGGAGTAGGTATATTGATTTGACGTCATTGACGTCAAACGTATATGTTAATATGGATATGGCTCCGAAATTGCCGGAATTTTAAAATTATTTTGATATTTTCTCCGGAGCAGTGATAGCCCGAATGGTTAAAGAGCCGGCCGAAAATAATTTTTTACACATGTCTCAGAATTAATTCTGAGACATGTTTAATTCTGAGACATGTGTAAAAAGACCCGGTCCGGCGATGGGCTCACCACCTATCACGTTTCGAGGTCCAATATATCTCGTGAAATCTGGGTATATCCAGCAATGGAATACCTCTGCCTAACCCTCGGGGATAAAAGGCGTGAGATTATATTACTATTTATTACTATTTCTCCGGAATTTTGAAACTATCAGATGGAGCTAGGTGGAATACTCTCAAGTAACTGTAGCGTTTAAAAATATAATAAAATCAATTCAATTTATGAATCTATTACAAATGAGAAACTAAGGATGTCGTACCTATATCAATAAATTATTTTGTTTGTATGTTTTTTATTTTAGTGTAATAAAATTTTATTTTAGTGTAATAAAATAAAAAACATACAAACAAAATCATTTATTTTTAGATAACCGGAAATGGTACCCATTTCCGGTAATTTCTGGAAGAATGGCATGTCCATGTTATGATATCATGTTGCAAGTACGTAAAATCAATATACCTACTCCGATCACTGGTGATTACGCACAATATAGGTCGTTAAGCCATGTCAGATACCCTTGGATGGCTTGAAAAATTCTTTGGCCACTACTTTAACATATCTCCCAATCCGCGGTGGGCTCGCGTGGGAGATTATAACCCATATTTCCTCATGTGTTAGGAAAGAACCTTAGCTCAGCAGTGGGCTGTTATGGGGTGCCAAGTTGAGTATACTGTACACTTACTGGTATTGGGCAGCAGATGGCGCTCCATCTTGACGGGTGGCTCCGCGTGGAGGTGCGGCAATGCGCCTGCGCCGAGCCGCGATACTGCCAACACAACACAGCCTGTTATTCTTAATTCATGACCATGGATACAAGTGCTTCCGTCGGAAAAAAAACGTGTGAAGCGTCTAAAATAGATCTTTCACAGAGTAAAGAAGATCTATTTCAGACCCTGTTAAATACTCCATATTATACAGAAATATATTTATTTAAACACTTCATCTTATCATAAGAAATATAATGAATATTGTGGGACACAATTGGGTAGTTGACAGCATCGAAATTAAATTGCGAGTAGTCATACATTAAAAAGATTATCCCAAAACACCTCAAAATATGTATTTCGATTTTCAATTTACAATTATAGCAAATTAAAAAATAATAAAACAATCAAAAAAAGTGCTGCAATTGAGTACTACAAACTATGACGTCACGGTTTGCTATTTCAGTACATTTTCCATAGTAAAATTTCGTTTTGACAGATCGTAAAAAGTAACTGATTTGACTAGGTAGGACACAACCCTATTTACACACGGTTATTCAGTCCCGAACTAGGCAGAGCCTGTAATATGGGTACCAAATAACTGATACACATACTTAAATAAAAATTAAACACCCAGACACGAAGCCAACAGACATGTTCATGCACACAAATGTTGGCCCTGAGCGGGAATCGAACCCGCACTCATTGTCACCGCAGGGTCACTAGCAACTGAGCCAACAGGCCCGTCATATTTCGCTCTGTAAACGAAAAATTTTCAGACTTTTTTCACATGTTTTCCATCATCAACATTCTCTATTAGTTAGACATACAAGTGTCCTCACCTGGCGGCGCTTGGTGGGGATGGTGCACGTCCTGGGGATACAGTTCTGGGGCCTCCGCGTGATTCCGAAGTACGTTGATGGCGTCATCCAATCTCTCCTCCATCCGCGCGCCCTGGAGGGGGAGATGGGAACACATCTTTAATCACTATCACTACTAAAACAAAGTCGCTTTCTCTGTTCCTATATCCCTATGTATATTTAAATCTTTAAAACTATGCAACGGATTTTGATGAGGTTTTTTTAAATAGATAAGAGTGATTCAAGAGGAAGGTTTTAGTATAAGCATTGCTCCCGTGCGAAGTCGGGGCGGGCCGCTAGTAATATTGTAAAGAAGAAAGATTTGTATCTTTTTTACGAACAAACTCAAAAACTACTGGACCGATTTTAAAAATTCTTTTACCAATGGAAAGCTAGAATATCCCTGAGTAACATAGGCTATATTTTATTCCCGTATTCCATCGGGAACGGGAACTAAGCTTGTGAAACCGCTTTTTGAGAAACTCATTGGTACAGTCAAGAGCACATCAAGCTTTACACTTGTAGTGCGAGTCTCACCTCTAAGGCGATTGTAATAAGGACGTTACACTGTGTCAAGCTCCACGTGCTCTTGACTGTACATGCCATCATAAGATCCCAAACCGGGCCGTTTTGCACGAGAGACAGCTAACCCTTTCAATATTTAGAGTACAGATAATATGCCATATTTATTTACAAGTCAAACGCAAATAAAACAGTAAGCATCAAACCATGCCACAACTTTAACTATTCAGGTTATATCTAATTATTATTATTAACAATAAACATAGCATGTTGACAATATATAAACATATGTTTTTCTTCTTGACTTGTCTACATGTTATATTCATCCTAGATCAAATTTAAAACCAAAAGCTTAGATCTTAGAAAGGCCTTTTATAAATAGAATTTTAGAATTTTAAGTACACATAGTTTTATATTTTTTTTGCGGGTTTGAATCCCACTAAATCTAAAATGTTTGTATTTATAAAATAAAATCATAAAATTTAATTATTTAATTTGCAAAATTGGTTCTTATATTTGAAAAACAGCTGTCAAGAAGTTTGGTCCGTCAGTTTATATCTTTTCATAACTAATAATAACAACTCAAAAACTAAAAACCGGCCAAGTGCGAGTCGGACTCGCGCACGAAGGGTTCCTTACTATTATCTACAAAAACGTAAAAAAAAATCACATTTGTTGTATGGGATATTTAAAAAATATTTATTTTCTTTTTAGTACTTTTTGTTGTAGCGGCAACAGAAATACATAATTTCTGAGAATTTCAAACGTCTAGCTATCGCGGTTCTTGAGATACGGCCTGGTGACAGACAGACGGACCGACAGACAGCAAAGTCTTAGTAATAGGGTCCCGTTTTTACCCTTTCGGTACGGAACCCTAAAACACAGGTCCATATACAAGAAACAAGTATTTTTTTATCGTATAGAAACCTCCCAGTCAAACTCACACACGAAACTTTTTCTTAACACGAACCGTATTCATAAAGGCCAACCCAGAGATCTATGCGCCTGCCTCGTCTACTCACCACAACGTCGGAGTCCTCCCTAAGGAACACCATTGCCTCGTCCAGCTGCCTCTGCGCAGTTGCCGGAGCACCCTACACCAGGGAGGGGGTGGTCAAGCGACCGTGGGAGCCTTGCCTTGCCTCATCCTAACTTATATTTGAGGATTCCTTTAGCTATAAGCCAGGGTATAGTACTAATATATGGGGGGGATTCCTTTGACTATAACTTTGGCTATAGTTTAGCTAAATGCGTATATTTTGTGTCTTTAATCTTGTCACTTATGATCTTTTTAAGCTTCTTTAAAGAGGATTCTAAACTATATTTGGCGAGGATTTTGGAGATTTCAAGGAAAAATTTTTTATTGATCCCGTGTGTTTGGACTATGAGCTGGTTTAGTAAAATAATGGAGTCTAATTTAGCTGAATTTTATTTCTTATGTAACTAATGAATCTATATTTAGAAATAATTTTACAAGTTTCGTATTTATAAAAGGTTTTTTGAACTATGGGCTGATTCGTCCAAAGTTTCGGTACTGGCTATCTATCACCAGTATAGCGCCGATTGTTGCAAATATAAAAATAACATAGTCCATATCATTCTAATAGAAATGACACTACAATTAACGAAAACTATATCTCTAAAAGGCTATAGGGTTCAATAAACTAACTACGGATCTCTACATAAAAATTAGCTACGAAAAGAAAAGAAAAAACCTAACGGTCACACGCTCCACACAGTCGCATTAATTTATTAACACAAAAACAACACAAAGAGATGGAAATGCGATGCAAATTTATTTTTACATATTTATCATAGAAAAACATTCATAAAAATAGTAATCATATATATAGTACATATTATGACTGGCAATAAATTATCTGAACGTATTCGAATCGCATTTCCAAAATCAAACGAACTCTATCCAGTTCAAAAGTAACAAACTAAAAGCCAATGGCACTGTTCAAAATTTCCATTTCAAATAGTATTTAAAAAAAAGGGAAAACTATTAAAAATCTCATCATTAGTTACATCCATGCATCAGTACAAAAAGGCATGCTTTTTTTTTTATACATGAGGTCACTCATCCAAATGTCAGATACAAAGTTTGGAAGGTAAAAGTCCGTAGTAGGTATTTTTTTTTGTTACTTTTATTGTCACTATTTATTATTGGTATCTTATTAAAGTAGTGACCTGGAAATTTTATAAATTTGCCACTATCTCCCGGCTTCCGAAAGGCAAATTAAAACGAAATTTGATGACATACTATTAAACCTTATGTTAGAAGTTCTGGGGGCCAATTCTACTAAATGACAGCGGTGATAGTTGTATGACTGTGGTCACTCAATGGTGATATTATGTCAAATTTTGACACTTTTCGTATTCTGTTAACTGTCAGTTTTCACAATCATTCAACTATCATTGTTGACCACTTTTGGTATTCTACTATTCCTACCATGGAATGGCGCTGTCCAGTGATTGCTTTTTTCCCCTTATTTTAAGGCATTGGCAATTTAGCCATCAGCCCTAAACACGACACGAAATTCAGATTTTAGCTCTGCTTCAGAGTCTATGCACAAAAATACACAAGTTTCTTCAAAACTTATCGAAATGTCACATGTACCATAAATAAAATCAATCATCTAAAGATTTTAGTGCCGAAAACCCGAAATAAAACTAATGACACGCATGGTAGTAATAGTTATATATGGTAGGCAACACCTAACGTAGTCCCTAGTCATTCCATTGTTATGCCACTATGATTTTAGTGGAATACAAATTAGATGTCATAGTTGCCAGTTGCAGCATAATGGAATGATAGTTCGATGACAATGGCTGACATTTAGTGGAATTGGCCCCCTGATTGGTTGTTGACCAACCTAATGATTTTATTCAACGAATCAGAAAAGCTAACATGACATTTTAGTATGTCAGCTAATTTTAGTTTGATTTGCGTTTCAGAACCCTGTTTCTGTTAGTCTAATAAAGAATAGTACTAATGTATAGTACTATGGAGGAGCGGAGGTGGAATGCTCCTCCATCGTGAAAAGGGAAGATCTTCCTTGAGGCGAGGTGATCGTGCCTGGGGACCGCGGTCCAACGGTTGATGTTGGACAGTTGTATTTATACAAACTCATTAGAAAACTCCGATAGCGCGGTTTAGAACTCGGGTCTATTGGCGCGTTGCATGTAGTGTCGCTACAGTACTTACTCAAGGATATTGTAATTTAGTTAACTTTGCCTTAGCGATCACGATTCAGTGTATCTGACATTCTGACATTTGCCTATCAATAAATTTTGAATAATAAAAATCAGATTTTTTTCGTACTATATAGATTGATGAAATGTGCTTTGAAGTATTTTTTTTATTTCCTCTGACATTATATTTGGTCCCAATGACTCCAGACTGCGTAGCATGAGATCGATGCGAGAGGTGAGACTCAGGTGAGAGTAACAAAATGTCACATACATCTATACAATATATAATACAATAGGGATGTTAACAATTTTTGGGAATTGCTCTTATTTTAAAGATTAACTCTTGTTTACCATAAAAAAAAAATATTTTATTTGACAATGAAAGAGAATTATTTAAAAAGGAAAATCTGTTTTAAAATTGCTGCACTAAATCGGATGCGGTTTTCACAGTTGTATTCTTGCCGGTGTGATTTAAAATGTATACTAATATTATGAAAAGGAAAAAAAAGGTTTGTATTCTTGTAACGAATAAACTCAAAAACTACTGGACCGATTATAAAAATTCTTTCACCAATGGAAAGCTACATTATCAGGGAGAAACATAGACTATAAGTTAAGATGTGTCCTTATCTCGCTCTCACCAATCTCATGCTCGCTGGCAGATACATCTATCTACACATCTATATCTCAATAGTATATTACACATCTAGGGAAGTAAAATAAGAAATGTAAGCACATGTGATCTAAGGCTTTCTTATTTACTTCCCGAGGTGTGTATACTTTTTTTCTTTTCGACGGAAGCGGTAACTTCGTTTTAGCGCGGGCCGAAATTTGCCGCCTAGAAATTCCCTTGAAAGCACACTTTGTTTCCCTTGAAAACACTCACCATGACCGGCGGGAAGACGGCCACGTGCTGGTGGTGGCCGTTGGCGAGGACGGCGCCAGCGTGCGCGGGCGCAGCCCCCGGCGGGGACGACACGCCGCTCGGCACCCAGTTCGGCTGCTACGGAACATTCATTACATTTATTTATTTATTTGCAGAACAATGTGAACTTATAGACTAAAGTAAGTCCAAATCATTTACTAGATGTAAATTGGATACTGGCTAGTCTGCTAGTGGGTCGTGATAATTTTATTGGACCCTGACTAGTCTGCTAGAGATGGGCTGCTGTTTACATTCAGCCAATCTTCATGGACGAGTTTAGGGTGCCTTGTTATTAGACTATTGACCTTTCTAAGTGTACTTTTTGTATCTACAGAAAATAAATGATTTTTAAGTTTTGATAGCCAAATACATTATATATAAAGAGGTAAACTGAGGCCGACAAAATGTAGTTAATTAACCACATTTTATTTAGTGGCATTTCAAGTCGTTTTTCAAGCGCAACTCTTGACATATACCTCTCTCTTTCTATATCATTCGTTCTATATCATTTTCGCTGCCATTCATGTACTTATCCTATAAATACTCTAAGAGTAATATTAAGTCACTCGTAGCGGAACAATATTAGAAACAGCGCAGTATGAGTAAGTAACAACTCTTTATTGTACACCAATAAAATATGCAACAAGTGAGACAATGATCAAAAAAGTACCTACAATAGGCGGTCTTATCGCTTACAGACAACCTTAGTATACGTCATCTTGTGTTTAACATCATCGTTGAAGCAGGGGTGGCACACTGCGTGACGTCATCGCGCAGCTACAAGTACATGCGGCCGGCCGCCAACCGGCGGTCTATTAGTGGTTGCCGCGCATTGGTTGTACAGATATTGAATTTTAATAAACTATATTTCTTTACATTATATAATGTATGTATGTAGATAACCCAGTTGTATGTCTTCGTCTTACATTTTGCAGAAACAGGCAGTTTTGAAGTCACAACATAACCTAAAAGCAAATTACACAGCTTTTGTGTAGTTGGGTGGTCTTTAGTACATAAATAAAGAATAATCGTACACTATTATACTAACTACTACTACTGACGTATAATTTAATGGGTCGAGCTGCCGGCAACCCTATGGCTCCGCCTCCGAAAGAGCGCGTTGTATGCTACAGAAAGAGATGGCCACATTTAGGCGCGTTTGGCGTACCCAAACATGGAATTTGTTAACAGTGAACCTTCTGTACGTAGTACTATTACTTATTCTGTGGATGAAGGCAGTATACCTGCGCAGCGTGTAGCGGCACGTGATGCGTCGCGTGCTTCAGCGGGTAGAGTCTGGCGTGCAGAGGAGGCGGCGAGTGCACCGGCGTCGACGGCGACGAGCCGTACGAGGAAATGCTGCCTTCGGCCACTGGGCCGAGCACCGCGGAAGGCGTGCTGGCCGAGCCGGCGTACATCTGGAGGGAATCCAATTAAAATATAGGAAGAACAGAGAAAGGAGGTTTTTAAAGCAACTTTAAAAAAAGAGGTTTCTTAATTCGACCGTATATACTTATATTTTTTATGCTTCGTCGTTTATGAACCGATTTTGATATTTATTTTTTTGTTGAAAAGGTGATATCCCAACGGTGGTATTAAATAATGTAACAGAAAAAAATATTTATTTTGTGAAGAGCAGTGATAGCCCAGTGGTTAAAGAGCCCACTTCGTGTCCAGTGAATTTAGGGCTACCTATGGAAACCGTACTAAGTACTATTGATCTTTATTTAAAAAAAAACTGGTTAGACAAAACTAAATAATGCATCATATTTTTTATATAAATATACTAAAAAGATCTGCCCTTGAGTTTGTTGCTGGCTCTTCTCAGGGTACAGCATTTGTAACCAGCAACTCATCTCTGGAGATGGGCTGCTGTTTACATTTAGCCAATCTTCATGGACGAGTTTAGAGTGCCTTGTTTTTAGACCATTGACTTTTCTAAGTGTAATTTTTAATTGCTTACAGAAAATAAATACATTTTCATTTTCAATAGGGGTGTATGAGGAACTGCGATTTTGTGACGCGTCGTATACACCTTGAGGCGACCTACCGGCTGCAGCGGCGGCTTGGCCACGAGCATGGGGTCGGTGGGCGAGTGGTGCGGGGCGGCGGCCCGGAACGAGGACATGGGAGGCAGCGGATGCTCCGCCCCCCCGCCCGGAGCCCCGCTCGCCGGATCGCCGACCGGCGCGACCGCTATACCTGCAATCCAGACACAACAGAGATGAAGAGATGAACGTAACTAGGCATAGAGTGCCCCATATCTCAGGACCTTGGGTTACGGGTGGGTTTTGGAAAATAATCTCACGCATTCATCATAACTTCGACGGTGAAGGAAGACATCGTTCAACAAGAATTATTTCTGACAGACCCGGTCCGGCGATGGGCTCATCACCTATCGCGTTTAGGGGTCGAATATTCTGCTGAAAAGTTAGTATTTTCAGAAATGGAATACATCTGCCTACCCCCTCGAGGATATAAGATTTAGATTTTTTTTTTATCTCACTTCTTTTTCCTGGAGGGAGAAGGCAGAGGTACTTCAGTTTTGGAAATACCCACGTTTCACCAGTGTATTCTCTGGACCCCTAAACCACCACACAACCGGGTCTGCTACACACTACACATACTTCAAAATTAATTAATTCTGGAACCTGCGGGTTTCCTCACGATGTTTTCCTTCACAATCGAGCCAGTGATAAATATGTATACGTAAGCTTTTTTAAAAACTCATTGGTACATGCCAGGATTCGAACTGGAGCTGGACGAATGAGAACGGGGCTCTTTAACCACTGGGCTATCACTGCTCTAAGGTCTGGTATAGGTAGATGATGACGACGACTATATAAATGACAATGGTGTTCGGAACATATTTCCTCAAGCACAGCGCAAAACGTCAGCAGTAAGAATTGATAGAAACAATACTGTGTAGCGGAGTTTCTTGCCCCGCTTCTTCTCCTCAACCATACATGCTGAAGCGTTAGAGTTGAAATGACGTTCAATAAGTACTTGGAATAAAACAAGACTTTGATGTCGATGTTGTCGTGACGAAATTACACATAATTTACAGCCCTTTCGTTAGCGCTTGCATCTTCGCTAGGGGAGGCAGTTCTGCTAACATTCGGACCTTAACCTAACAGGGATTCCCAAAGTGGGCGATAACGCCCCCTTGCGGGCGCTGCAGGCCTAAAGGGGGGCGGTAAGAGACCCAGAAAAATGGCGGTGTTGTGTAGAGGACTAGAGGCTTGGGGGGTGATTTGTAATTTCATTTAGCTAGAAGGCCTCTTACACACTGACTGTCAAAAGTGGCCACTTAAGGCAAAAATCCAAGGTTTGGTTACTTCTTCGGTAATAAAATACACAACATACATCTCAAAAAATTCCAAATTCCTGTCTCTAGTATTCTTAAAGAGAATTTTTTCATAAATGTCATGTATTCACTAAGATTTAAAAAATCATCGGTGTCGCTAGTGGATGCCAGCGCTTACCAGGGCACACTCATTTGAAGTTATAGTGGTTTTTAAGTAGGTGAAAAAATGGGGGCGCTAAAAATAATTTATTCTCAAAGTGGGCAGTAAACAAAATAAGTTTTGGGAACCCTCACCTGGCGATGTGGCGTAGGGGTCGTGCTGGTAGGGCGGCGCGGGCGGCTGGTAGTACTGCGCGCCCCACTCGCCAGCGTAGTATGGCTCCTGGTACTGCGCCGGCGCACCCGCGCTCTTCGGCGACGCGTACCGGCTGGGGGAGTCGTGCCCGAACTCATCGCTGCCGTACTGGAATGGAGAGACAGGGATGTTAGTGGATCATTCCTTTAAATAAAAAGTAAGTATGTAACAAGTCTTATTGTACACCAATAATAACATACAATAGCAATACAATAACTCTTTATTGTACACCAAAAACAACACAATTTGGATACCAAGATTAACTTGGATTAGACGCACAATGCCACATTCGCAAAATGACACATTTAAATTTCGCAAAATGTCACATTCTCAAATTGTCACATTCTCAAAACGCCACATCGCAAAATGTCACATTTGCAAAATGCCATTTTCGCACAATGTCACATTCTCGAATGTTTTTTTTAAATTTGGTCGTTAATGTTTTTACTAATATGGCACTTTGTTAGTGTGGCATTTTGCTAATGTGACATTTTGCGAATGTGGCATTTTGCGAATGTGGCATTGTGCGCCTAATCCATTAACTTAAGTACAATGGGCTAACATAGAACTCTACGAGTGAAAAAAACGACTTCAATCTTCAACTTATATGGTTTTTTCACGGATGCCATTGTCAGAACTGGACGAAATTATGATTTTAAATGGGACCAATCTGGAAGCACCAGCTTTCAAATAAAAAAAAGAATCATCCAAATCGGTTCACCCAGTCAAAGGTTATGATGAGGTAATAAACAAAAAAAACAGACGAATTGATAACCTCCTCCTTTTTGTCGGTTAAAAAATAGTAAGTACGTAAGTAACAACTCTTTATTGTACAGTCAAGAGCAAGTCAAGCTTGACACTACCAGTTTAAGTAGAGCTCTGATTTGTACTGCGCGCCATAGAATACAGGGCCGGGTCAAAGTCCAAAGTGTCAAGCTTAGCGTGCTCTTGACTGTACACCAACAAAAATATGCAACAAGTGACACAATGATTAAAAAAAGTACAACACGCTGTCTTATCGCTTTAAGTGATTTCTTCCAGACAATCTAGGTGCACTAAAGTTAACAACGGATTAAGGTACATAAATACATAAACCGTTTAATACAAATATATTGAAAAGGCTCTCCTGCTATCATATCATTACACATTATTTTACAGATAAAAAAATAACAATTTTATCACACTCATATTATTATCATCTTTAGATAATTATCTACAGATAATAATATTGCAATACTATTCATTTTACAAAAGCTATATCTTGATATTAGATTCGGCGGCGACTGATTCGGTGACAATTGAAACGAAACTTTACCGACTAAGGTATACTATTGAAATTGGTGTAACAAACATCCATCTCATCAACGCCATGCATTACGCTTATTTTAACCATATAACTGACTCAATAAAGTCGAAATTGGCATAACAAACGAATTCTATAAGCGACTCAGATGGACGCCATTGCGTTATACCAATTTAGCTCATATACCTGAGTAGATAAAGTAAAATTTCGCAAGTTATAATCAACATTCCAGAAAGTTCGTTCCTGAAACTTTGATTGTAGATTACCTACTAAGATAGTAATACGTTTGTAATGATGATGGTAACAAATACTCTGTTTATGATTCAATTGCCACTGGCGTTACCAGTAGGGAATGCAATCTCAATCTCGCGAGATCTCGCCTTTTTTTGGTCCGAGATGAATCTCGTTAAAAAGGCCGAGATCTCGCGAATATAACGAGATTGCACTCGAGCATAAAAACGTCTTATTCGTCTTCATCTCATGGATCTACTGAGTAGATATAGTTTTATTTAATTGATAATAATATCTCAGTTTAATAGTCTAGTTTTTTTACTTCTCGTTGTTTTGTTTGATATAAAAGAATTTCAAGTGGCAAGTGCCACGCGTCCAGATAAAGCCGGACATCGGTGTCCGGCCTGTCCGGCTTCTGTTAGGATTCTTACATTTCGCAAACGAGTACAATTTTAACTGAATTTATTTGAATGATTAACAATAAAGTACTAAGGGCTGATTTTTCAATCGTCAAAAAATAAATGAATTTTGATTTGAACCTTCGCAACTTTATCTGGAAAATACTTTCGCTAGAGAACACAGTCCTAAACAGACACAATGACACATACAACCAGGTGCCTATCTGAATTGTATTTCGCAATAGTTCCGTACAACTGGACCAATTGTTTACTATAACATATCTGTGATAACTTCAATTGTATTACAATGGAAGTGATATAACGTACCTACTGTTAGCGCACTTATTGTGAATACCGCTTTTCTACAATAATACGCTATGTCATCATCATCAACCCGTGACAGCCCACAGCTGAGCTAAGGGTCTCTCCTCACACATGAGGAAGTATGGGCTGTAATCTCCCACGCGAGCCCACCGCGCATTGGGAGATGGTGTTAAGCTAGTGGCCACTTAACAGTCAGAATGTTTCAAGCCACCCAAGGGTATCTGACATGGCTTAACGACTTCCATTGTGCGTAAACACAACGAAAACTGCTATGTACTTGATCTTTAATTGGCTTCCTGATGTTTAAATCCATTGCTCCTTATAACTATTATAAGTGAATCCATTGCTCCTTATTACAGAGAAAGCGACTTTGTTTTATACTATGTAGTGATAGTGATTTACTTGGTTATAATTTATAACTGTAGGTCTTCCTAAAACTAAGTAAATCACTATCACTACATAGTATAAAACAAAGTCGCTTTATCTGTCCCTATACCCCTATGTCTCGAAGTCCCTTTGTATGCTTAAATCTTTAAAACTACGCAACGGATTTTGATGCGGTTTTTTTTAATAGGTAGAGTGATTCAAGAGGCCCTTCCTCTTGAATCACTCTACCTATTAAAAAAAATCGCATATAGTGTTATTATAGAGCATTGCACCCGTGCGAAGCCGGGGCGGGTCGCTAGTTAGGTATGTTACATGCAGGTGGAAACTTGTAATTAGCTTTTAGTTGTTATCTTTGTTGCCTATATTTTTTGTATACTTATCTGTAAGTTTTCCCAAAAGTAAATAAATAAATAAATTACAATACATTGTAAAGGTTTAACACATACGCATACAGACAACAATTCCTTGCATACACTCGTCCATCAAACTCAAACTCAAAATTCTTTTATTTCAGTAGGTATATAAAAAACACTTTGAAATGTCAATAACAAGACACACTAAACTCGTCCATGAAGATTGGCTAAATGTAAGCATCCATCCGCAGACACATCAAACCGCGTTCAGGCTCTCAGCTTGCCCCGAAAGCGGATATTTTCAGAGACGGAACACCTCAGCCAATCCCCTCGGTTATAAGGCGTGAGTATTCACTCCCCTGTTGGCTCAGTTGGTAGTGACCCTACCCACTGAATCAGAGGTCGCGGGTTCGATCCCCGCTCGGGGCCAACATTTGTATGCGTGAACATGTCTGTTGGCTTCGTGTCTGGTCGTGTAATACATAAGTAGGTACCTAATATATGTTTATCAGTTGTTTAGTACCTACAGTTTACCCTGCCTAGTTTGGGACTAAATAACTGTGTGAATTGTGTATCACAAAAAAAGGTATACCTCTATAAGAATGGTTTAATCTTACCCCTGTGGGAAGAAGGCGTGAGCTGTATGTATGTATGTATGTAAGAATGGCTTCCCGAACCGCATCCACTTTCGCCGTCCAAGTTCCGAGAACAGAGTACGTTTCCCAACTCGCCATATCGGCGGTCGGTTGCCTCATCGCGTCTGTAATTGCACTTATTGTGCATGGCCGGACGGTACACTTGCGGGCAGTAAGGAGTATAAAAATCGAATTTAGCTTTATAATGGTTCTGTGCGGTTTCACCCGCTTCCCGTGGGAATACGGGAATAAAATATAGCCTATGTTACTCAGGGGTATTGTAGCTTTCCATGGTTGAAAGAATTTTTAAAATCGGTAGAGAAGTTTTTGAGTTTATTCGTTACTAACATACCCAAATACAAATCTTTCCTATTTATAAAATTAGTGTAGATATAAAAACTTTCCTCTTCTATCTATTTAAAAAATCTGCTATAAAATCCGTTGCGTTGTTTTACATATCTAAGAATACGTCTACGTATCTAGTGACTAGCGGTTCTGCGCGGTTTCCCGTTCCCGTGGTAATACCAGAATGAAATATAGCCTATGTCACTCAGGAGTCTTCTAGATTTCTATTAGTGACAGAATTTTTAAAATCGGCGAGTTTATTCATAACAAACATACAAACATACAAATCTTTCCTCTTTATAATATTCGTGTAGATGTCACATACCTAAGAACAGTTACTTCATAATCAATATAGAGACATTGTAAACTGTTAATTACTGAAATTGGCAATCTCACGCGATACTGTTATTGGTTTATAAACTGACCATGTCCAGTCGTCAAATCGCAACAAACAAAACGCAAAGCGCCGGTTGGTTAAACGAGTCATAAGTTTTTCTTATTCTGTTACTGACAGAAACAAGCTTATTTATAAATAAAAAATATGTTCTATAGTAGCTAGCTAACTGGTAAATGGTGGCGTTTAAACAGCTCTTTGTTCAATGTTTTAAATTTTACTTTGAAAAATAATAAACCGCGCAGAACCGCCACTACCTAAACCCCACCTCAAAGGTCGGCAACGCAGTTGTGACTCTTGAGTTGCAGGTGTCCATGGGCGACGGACGTCCCTTACCATCAGGTGACCCGTCTGCTCGTTAACCCCCTTTTTTTATAATAAAAAAAAAAAACAAAAAACCGCTAGTATTGTATACAATTCCTCGGCCGGCAGTGTACGAGTTCGTTATCTCGCTTGCCCTATTGTTCGCCGCGTATGGGGTGGACTTAGCCGGTCAGAAAAAGTATACACTGCTAGCCTGTTGTCAGCTAATTTGTATGCCTTTCTCTATTACATTAATGGTGTCCATGACAATTGGAGACCGATTTTAGGCCGAATCTTTTTATCGTCCATTCTAGTGCAAAATTGGTCGTACAACTAGGACGTATAACCCTAGGCCTTATACTTCGAATCTCGTGATAGCAAGCACTTTGTATAGGCTATCATTGCAAAATGTAAGGGCTTATAAGTCCTCTAATTGAAAGTCATTGCGACTCCACCGCGTCGGTATGTATAGTTGAGGAGAAAAAGCGGGGCAAAAAACTTCTTCAAAAGAGCAAGAAAAACCCATCCATACCTCCATTTCCATAGCGTTTCTAACATTAGTAGGACACACGATACACATATTATGAGGACCTTGTAGTCCTGCGAAACTTTAAACTAGTGAGGTTGTAACGATCCAATTGGTTATGCAAAGTTAGGAAACAGTTAAAATAAATAACCAAATTATGTAACCCTATTAAGTACTGATTAAAATAATAATGTGTTGAGGAGAGCAGTGATTGCCTTACGGTTGAAGAGCCAGCTTCTTATGATGATAATCAGTGAGCCTGAGGTTCAAATCATGGCACGCACCAATGAGTTTTTTTTTAAACTTTCGTACATATTCATCACTAAATCGACGGTGAATGAAAACATCATGGAAACCCGCAGGTCCCAGAATTAGTTCTGAGACATGTGTAACAGACCCGGTCCGGCGATGGGCTAACCACCTATCACGTTTAGGGGTCTGAAATGGAATACCTCAGCCTACCCCCTCGGGGATAAAAGGCGTGAGATTATTATTTTCCAAAGATATAAAACAATAAAATACAGCGCATAAACCGTGAGGATCAATTAAAATCCTCGGTGCTGCGCGTGAGTCACCGGTGCGTTCCAGAAGCCCGTTCCCACTTGCTCCTGTGACGCATCGCGATCGCTTCCTGTTACTTGGTACTGTGGGACACGAGTGGGGCAAGCGATGGGCGAAGCTCGGTTGATATCAAACACTAGCGACCCGCCCCGGCTTCGCACGGGTGCAATCTTCTTCTTCGTCGTTCCCTCATGACTGAGGATCGTGACCAAGAACTATATCCCTCCATTTAACGCGGTCAAGGGCTATGTGGGCTGCCCTCTGCATGGAACCACATGCTTGTCCAATGGAATCCGTCCATCTTGCCGGAGCTCTTCCTCTAGCGCGCTTGCCTTCAACTTGCCCCAGTATCATGTCACGTTCGAGGCTGTGGTGTGGCGATCGCATTATGTGCCCAAAGAGTCTGAGAGCCCTCTCCTGGCAGATTGTTGAGAGTCGTTTGCACGGGTGCAATGCTTATACTAAAATTTACTTCCTCTTGAATCACTCTATCTATTAAAAAAAAAACCGCATCAAAATCCGTTGCGTAGTTTTAAAGATTTAAGCATACAAAGGGACATAGGGACATAGGGATATAAGGACAGAGAAAGCGACTGTTTTATACTATGTATGTTTTATAATAAATATCATATGTTACTCAGTGATAATGTAGCTTTCCATTAGTGAAAGAATTTTTAAAATCGGTCTAGTAGTTTTTAAGTTTATTCCTAACAAACATAAAACAATAGAAATCTTTCCTCTTTATAATATTACTAGCGGTTCTGCGCGGTTTCACTCGCGTAGTTCCCGTTCTCGTGGGAATACGGGAATAATGTATAGCCTATATTACTCAGTGATAATGTAGCTTTCCATTGGTTAAAGAATTTTTTAAATCGGTCCAGTAGTTTTTGTACAGTAAGTTTCAAGCTTTAAAATGACGTAATTTCCATACAAACTTTCATCCCTTCTCATTATATGTCTCTCTCTCTCTCTCTCTCTTTGATGTCTTTTCTCAGGCTTTAGAATATCTCTGTACCAAATTTCATTGAAATTGTTTCAGTAGTTTAGGCGTGATTGCGTAACACACAGGCAGACAAAGTTACTTTCGCATTTACAATATTGGTCAGGAAGTAAGGATATAAGTTAAATAAGTAATATATCTCTTGAAAAGTGCGTATATCTAATAATGGAATACCTATGCCTAGCCCCTCGGGGATAAAAGGGCGTGGTTGTATTTTTAAGTAATAAGTAAAATAAGTGCAGCAGTGATAGCACTGACGGTTAAAGAGCCGGCCGAAAATCAGTGAGGCTCGGGTTCGAATCCTGGAATGTACCAATGAGTTTTTCAAAACTTACGTACATATTTATCACTATAGCTCGACGGTGAAGGAAAACATCGTGAGGAAACCCGCAGGTCTTAGAATTAATTCTGAGACATGTGTAAATAGACCCGGTCCGGCGATGGGCTCACCACCTATCACCTTTAGGGGTCCAATGTATCTCGTGAAATGTGGGTATATCCAGTAATGGAATACCTCTGCCTACCCCCTCGGGGATAAAAAGGCGTGGTTTTATTTTTAAATAATAAGTAAAATAAGTAAGGATTTAATCTAAATGACAACTTCACAAATCAAAGTTAATCCGCCTATCGCCAATCGCGACGCTTCAGCTCATGACTCGGAGCCCCGCCCACAACGGGATTCCACATTAAATCCATTGTAACGGATGTATAATGAGATATATAAGAGCTTTGATTCATAACCCGTTCGTGTGAGAGACGAACACCGCGGTACGTGGATGAAAAGAAACTGGTAGACATTTGAACCAAGGTAAATGAAATCTTGAGTTTCTTGCTGGTTCTTCTCGGGGTACTGCTTTGGAAGCAGCAACTAGTCGGTGGAGATGGGCTGCTGTTTACATTTAGCCAATCTTCATGGACTACTATTATAATAGACTAGACTATTATAATAATAATAATAATAATACAGAAGGCGGTGATCTTGGACACGGCGCGGATAGTCCGCCGGTTCCTCTCTCTGCAGCCCTGACCACCGGCAGCTTGGGCCTCAGCCCCGTTGCCGGCGGCACCCTAGGTTAGGTTTTTTATAATGTGTAATTTTTATATTGTTTTGTAAATGTTTTTATATATTTTACTTTTATATACATATTGTAAAAACCTAACTTAAGATAATAATTTATTTCTTAACACCATGTTACACAATATTACATAGGTTTTGGCAATCTGTACTAGAAAAAATTCTGTATCACAGACCGCCTTTTTGTGACATTAATACAAAGCGCAGGCACACGGCCTTCTATTCTTCTTCTATTGACATTTCTAAGTCAGAAAATATGATTTATTTTGATTCTTGTTTTTATATGGTAGTGTGCTGCCACGTCAAATGAGTTACTAATAACAAGGCACTCTAAACTCGATCACGGAGATTGGCTAAATGTAAGCTGTAGGGAATCTCTCACATGGCTTAACGACTTTCATTGTCAACAAAACAAAAACCTCCACGAAATATTGCATTTCGTACATACCGCGTCAATCCATACAGTATTCTTTTTATTATTTTTGAAATTTCAAAGTAAGTATCAAATTACTAAATCCATTAGCTAGTGTCAAAACTGCGTGCTTTTGCCACGGGTATAAGGTTACTTGTAGAGCGGGACGCGGCTATACGACAGACAGGGACAGGTGTGTTCTGTAATTGTTATAAAATAGTCGAAATTCAATACAGAATTAGTTTTGAGAATGATACTATCTTATTTAAAATATTATTATATTAAACTATATCTGTACTAATATTTTAAAGCGGAAAGATTTGTATGTTTGTTACGAATAAACTCAAAAACTACAGGACCGATTTTAAAAATTCTTGCACCAATGGAAAGCTAGAAGATCCCTGAGTGACATCACTACATAGTATAAAACAAAGTCGCTTGCTCTGTCCCTATATCCCCATGTCCCTTTGTATGCTTAAATCTTTAAAACTACGCAACGGATTTTGATGCGGTTTTTTTTAATAGATAGAGTTATTCAAGAGGAATTTAAGGTTTTAGTGTTAGCATTGCACCCGTGCGAAGCCGGGGCGGGTCGCTACTAGGTTATATTTTAGTCCAGTATTCCATCAGGAACGGGAACAACGCAGAACCGCTAGTATTATATACAAATCTATTGCTGTGCGTATGTCGTAATGCTTGAATTTCTTGCTGGTTCTTCTCAGGGTACTGCATTTGGAACAAGCAACTCTTCAGTGGAGATAGGCTGGTGTTTCCATTCAGCCAATCTCCATGGACGAGTTTAGAGTTCTTTGTTATTAGCCTATTGACATCTGTTTTTTTTTTACCTCCAGAATTTACTTGATTTTTTAATCGTTTATTGAACTAGGTCAGTTGTCGAAGTCGCAGGCAAAAGTAATAAACAAAAAAAAATAAAAAAAATCTTAAGCCTTTTATCCTTGAGGGGGAAGGCCGAGGTACTCCATTTCTGGAAATAGGTACCCACTTTTAAAGGAGAATATTTAACCCCTAAACGTGATAGGTGGTCCCCATCGCCGGACCGGGTCTGTTACACATGCCTTAGAATTAATTCTGAGACCTGCGGGTTGCCTCATAATAATAAATAAATAACAGAAAAATTTGGTAGAGCGTTTAGCCAAGCGTCCGCGCAAATGATATTTTTAGCAACATAGTAGGTATATTTACGCGCCAGTATAATTGGCCGCGTTGATTTTTCTGCGTGGGCGCAGACGTAACACGACTATTACTGCTTGTAGTAGAGTACTATGATTTTGAAAGTGCTTTTGTATAAGCCACGGTTATTGAGGCCTAAAGTGGATAGAGCTTGTACAGTCAAGAGCACATGGAGCTTGACACATTGGACATTGTAAAGCTCTTATTGCAATCGCCTTAGAGGTCAGACTCGCACGTGTAAAGCTTCATGTGCTCTTGACTGTACCTACAAGGATTTTTTGAAATGCTGTGGTATGTAAGTATAGGAGTCAGACACGTCAAGTGCGTATCTGACACCACACGAACGCTTCCTGCGTTTTTATTGAGACGTCACCAAAATATCTACAAACAAACCTAATTAGAAAAAAAATGTTGTCTGTAAAGTCGGTTTAAGGACTATAATTTTACGTGATAACGTCATAAGAAAACATTGATGAAAAATTGCACACTAGATTGGAAGAGAGATAGATGCGTCACAAGCCGAACGCCTCTCTATAGCTTGTTCCGCGCTCTCGCTTGCACGCTCGGCCCAGGCGGAACGTGTAAATTTTTCACAACAAAAAAAGAACTTTATTGCTTACCAATAAAACCCATACTAATAACTCTACTGGCCGGTTTAACTCACCCCGCTTTCCTGACTGGTGACTGGCCCAGGCAGGCCGTGTTCCTCGTTGTATCTCCGTCTCGCTCTGTGCCTGAGCAGCGCGGACGCGTCAGGCTGTCCGAATTGGAACACCTCGTCCTTCCCACTGAACAACTTCTCACTGAAGTCCGTCGTCACGAACTCCGACAGTCTCTCTTTATCGTTGAACTCTGAGTACTCGGACCGCACGCTGTCGAGTATCTCCGACGTCAGACGGAGCGAGTCTGACGTCTGCCGCATGTTGACGTCAGACACGTCAGGGCGGTAGTTCTCGCAGATTTGGTTGAACGTGTTGAAGTATTCACTGGCTAAGTCCGTTTTGGGTTGGTATTCGATCGGCGGCGGATCGGCTGGTAGGAAGTTCGATTCGATACTAGAGTCATGCCGTAACGCCATCTTGTCACTGTTCCGTTTTCATTTTATTTGAATTTGAACTTTTTGCACTTTGCCGTTGGACGCATCACTGGTTTTGAGTTATGACATTATGACACTGGAATTGGGGTTGTTTTTACGTTCCGTCCGCGCAATTGTTACTATGACTTACATTTATATATGATTCGTTAAACAATAATCCTAATTCGATCGATTGGATGCGAGAAGCACAAAAGTAATTCGTGTCTGTATTTAAAAAAATACACTTGGAAACACACACAATCTCTGTCAAAGGATCAGCTTAGCTATCCAGAGAGGGAATGCGGCCAGTCTTCTGGGCACTGTCCCACATGGTTCCTCTTTGGAGGACATTTTTTATCTGTAATTATTGTAAATTAATGTATATTTTCTTTGTAAATAAATGTTATCCACAATAGTGTACTAACAAGATACTCTAAATTTGTCAGTAAAGATTGGCTAAATGTTAGCAGCAGTCCATCTCCACCGACGAGTTACTGGTTCCTAACCTAATACAGTACCCCGAGAAGAACCAGCAACAAACTCGCCAACGGATTTAAAGTGAATGCATAAAAATATCAACAGATAGAACGAAAAGAAAATGTGAAATTCGAAATTCAAACAGATTAAACTACAACTGAACCACTTTATATATAAAGATGCCATTAATGAAGGAGGTAGTACTGACAACGTTACAACTCTTTCTGAATATCCCAAACCAGATATTCCTTATGGTCTGTCAAACGAATTGACCATTAGGGTCCCATAATCCATAATCCGAAACCTTAAAATCCTTGTTCTCTGACCACCCTAGTTGAAACATACGATCCAATGCCTACGGACAAAGAAATCTCGAACGCACCTTGCTCCCATGGGAAAGTTCTTTGGAGGAATGGCCTGGGACGGGAATCGAACCTTGGACAATAGCAGGTAAAGGGTTACACCTTTCGCCAAATCGAGAGTTGACGCGTTTTTTGACAGATCACCTGGATTTGTTAGTTTTTGTAAATCATTTCAGTTTATTAAATTTTGTTCATGGAGCCCACTTTGAGTATTTATTCTTAGTCATAGTCATATCTTTTATTGCAAGATGTGGTTATACTGTATGTATTTGCTTATATCTAACCAAGCTGCGAGCAGGTTCTCATACACATTCAATCATTCGCTACATAGAAATGTAAATGTTAAGGATATTTTCAACCGACTTCAATAAGGAGGAGGTTATCAATTCAACTGTTCTTATGTTTGTTACATCAGAACTTTCGACTGGGTGAACCATAGATTTAGTATACTTAGATTGGCAATGCGAAAGAGAAAGAAAATAGGTACCCGTGTGTTAGAGCGAGATAGCGAGCGGTAGATAGACGAGACCATTTTCGTAAACGTTACGGGGCTATACCGGGCCGACGTCAGTTGTGAACGAAACAAATCTCGCTTATTTTAATTAATCTCGCGTATTAAAAGAGTAAGTTTGATGTTTAATAGACGTAAACAGCTATGGTTACGTGTGCAGTACCGGTTGTAATTCATCTAGGAAAGAAAATCCACAGAATTAGTCATTTTACATGTGAGTGCGATTGAAAGATTTAATTCTCTAAATTCAATGATTATAGAAAACTGAAAAACAAACCGTGCGCAAATAGATAGGTAATAACATTGCTTTTTATTATATAAATGTTCTGAATGTATAAGAATTGATTTAAGCGAAAAATAAAATACGTGAATTTCTTGTATTTCTAACCTCAATTTTATAGTGATTGTCGTAATATCGATTAACCACATTTCGATAACGTGACTGGCAAAGGTATTAACTACACAATATACCACACGCCCATTTGTTATCGAGAGCTACAAGTTTAGGGAGAGCACTATTTGTCTTGCACACATCCACGTTACACGCACGGAAGTGTCAATTTTCTAGGTCTCGCCGTACTGGCTCTATTGCCAATCTTTAACGTTAGTATACTAAATCTATGGGGTGAACCGATATGATTCTTTTTTTATTTGAAAGCTGGTGCTTCCAGATTGGTCCCATTTTAATTTGGTCCAGTTCTAACTATGGCATCCATGAGAAAACCGTATACAAGGGTGTGTATGTATTTGTACGACAACAAAACGTGACAACTTAATATCACGCCAACCGATTTCGATGATTCTTTTTTAACCGACTTCAAAAAAGGAAGAAGTTCTCAATTATATCTATATTATCGTTGAAGTCGGTTTTTTACTTAGAGCTCTATGTTATATATAACTAGCTCTGTCTTCACTATATCTATAACCGATTTGGATGAAAGTTGGTGGGGAGGTAGCTTAGAACCGGGAGACGGACATAGGATTAGGACTTTTTATTCCGATATTCCCACGGGAACGGGAACTACGCGGGTGAAACCGCGAGGGACAGCTAGTATGGTATAAAACAAAGTCGCTTCCCGCTGTCTGTTTTGATGCGGTTTAATTTAATTGATAGAGTGATTCAAGAGGAAGGTTTTTATAAACCGAAGCAAAGCGAGGGCGGATCGCTAGTATACCTATAAAACAGTATCGTGACCCGACTGGCAGACAAAGCAGTCTAAATATTATGAGAAAATAATCCTTCAGTACCTTAGGTAAGACGAATTTTATAAAAATTCCCAAGGGAACGGGAAAACAACTCCGCTCAACGCCAGTTTTAAGATACCATCGCAAAAATTTATATCCTTACAAACACAGTAACCGAATTTCATCGCCTACCTGAACTCTGTCAGATTGAAAACGGATTTTTTGCCGCGCAAATAATAACGACGCATTATTTATTACACAATGAAAAGGATCCCGGCGGCCATCTTTAAATTCACGCTATTGTTGCGAAATTTGAAATGGAACTGTCCTATACTCGTCCCCACTCTCTATACTAATATTATAAAGAGGAAAGATTTTTATGTTTGTAACGAATAAACTCAAAAACGAATGGACCGATTTTAAAAATTCTTTCACCAATGGAAAGCTAGAAGATCCCTGAGTAACATAGGCTATATTTCATTCCCGTATTCCCACGGGAACGGGAACTACGCGGGTGAAACCGCGAAGAACCGCTAGTCTATACTAATATTATAAAGAGGAAAGATTTGTATTTACGGATTTTTTTATGTTAAAAATTCTTACACCATTGGAAAGCTAGAACATCCCTGAGTAACATAGGCTATATTTTATTCCCGTATTCCCCCGGGAACGGGAACTACGCGGGTGAAACCGCGCAAAACCGCTTGTATTTATATATAGAAGCGAAGTAAGAGTGGGCCCTAGTCGCTAGCATGTGAGTAATCGATCAAAGTGCATGAGTTGCATTTAAGCGAGCGCAAGCGACTCCGTGAGAACCAGCTGAGGTGTCGGGTTGCGCGTGCGCCGCCGGTGGTCGCCGTGGGCGGGATTCGGTGCTCGGCCACGGACTTTGCAAATTATACTTTGTATCGGACATAAAAAAAAAAACTCTCGCCTTATATTCCCGAGGTAGTAGGCAAGAGGTATTCGATTTCTGGATATACCCACTGTTCACGAGATATTCTTTGGACCCCTAAACGTGATAGGTGGAAATCTTCACACTCGAACGGGCAAATAGTTACCACCAAATATTGAAGTCTATGTAATTGAAATAAGATTCAAAACCAATGAAAAATTTCAACTGTCTATGCCCGTTAAAGGGTTAAGAGGAAACTGACTGACTGACTTATCGATTAAAGCACAGCCGAATCATTAAATTTTCCACTGCGAAGTCAAAAATTCAAAAATGATTTATTTTCTGTATGTATAAAAAATACACTTAGAAAAGTCAATAGTCTAATAACAAGGCACTCGAAACTCGTCCATGAAGATTGGCTCAATGTAAACAGCAGCCCATCTCCACCGACGAGTTGCTGGTCCCTCAGAAGAACCAGCAAGAAACTCAAGGGCAGCTCTTTTTAATGTCATGTCTTAGTAAATATGGTTAACAATAATAATAGTCTTACATAGCGTTCGAGTCGGTGTGACGTAAGTGAAGGGTTTTTTAGAAATTCCCACGGGAACGGGAATAAACTGGATTGTGGAGTAAATGAAATTTTGTGTTATTTTTTGCAATTTGGTGCGAAAGTAACTCCACTCCATCCATCCATAAATTGTAGAATTTGGCAAAACAATAGTTTACATCTCGAGAAATAATGAGTTTGAATGTTTGTTCATCCAATGAAGCCATAACATTTGCCACCGGCAAAAACTAGTATCGATATTTTTTTGTAGTACCCAAAGAGAGCCAACTTCGCAACTGCAAATTTCTAAGGATTCCTGCGTTACCCACTGAACTGAAAGGGGTTAAGTTACCAGGGGATCGCCCTACTGACTCAATGATATCGCGCAAGAATGAGATTAAAAAGAGCTGCTCTTGAGTTTGTTGCTGGTTCTTCTCGGGGTACTGCATTTGGAACCAGCAGCTCGTCAGAGATGGGCTGATGTTTACATTAAGCCAATCTTCATGTACGGGTTTAGAGCGCCTTGTTTTAAGACTATTGACGTTTCTAAGTGTACAGTAAAGCTTTACGATGCCAGTTTAAGCTGAGTTCTGATTTATACTGCGCTCCATAGAACACAGGGCCAGTTCAAAGACCAAAGTGTCAAGCTTAGTGTACCTTTAGTACCTACAGAATATAAATTATTTTTTAATTCGCCGCTAGAGGCGCTAGTGTAGCGTGAGGTCTCTAAAATGTCAAATGCGATTGTTTGTCGGTGGACTACGCTGCTTTATTTCATACATACATACAGCTCGCGCCTTCTCCTACAGGGGTAGGCAGACACTTTGCTCGATCTCTGCATACTTCTTTTGCATCCTTCACATCCATAAGCCTTTTCATGCACGCTATTTTATTCCTCGCACTCCGTACCCCAGCTTTTTGAAGGACGTCACTAATTTGATCCGTGAACGTCCTTCTGGGGCGTCCTCTTTCCTTGCATCCTTCAACATTCGCACCATAAATCTCTTTCGTAACTCTTCTTTCATCCATACGTTCTAGATGACCTAACCAGCTTTTATCTTTGTCACTAACTACATCATCTTTCAAACCTTTATTTTCATAACATAACAATAATATGATAGTGAGACATCACACTTGTTCACAGTTTGTGTGTTTGTTTGTAAACACTCCACCACATGGCGGTGCCATCTGACAGGTGGGGTGGCCTGCAGATGTGCGGGTCAAGGTCGCCGGTTCGATTCCCGGCTCACCTGGTTCTTGGTGATAATGCCACTTGTGGTTACAGAATTCGATCCCGGCTTGCATTTCTAATTCCGGAATCAAAGGAATGTTTTGACAATCCCGGGAACAGAACGATTTTAAATAAAGACAAGAAATATACGAAAACTCAGCTTTTTATGGCAATATTTATATTTATAAGTTTTTATCGATGTAATTAAATGTCCTTAATTTAATCTATCTGTAAAAGTTAAAGCCAGGTTTTCAACGAGCGCGGGTGTACGTGTGGGTTGAGTCACCTACGAAAAAAAACTAAGGGGTCAACTCCCGCGGGCTGAGTCGTCTGTGGGCTCATTTGACCACAAAGCCAGTAGTAAGAAATTGTAATAGTAATAAGAGATTGGAACAGTATTAAGAAAATTTAAATTGAAAATAACTTAATAAAAGAGAGAAAAACACCACAAACAGAAAAAGGAAAATACAAACAAAAAAGGCATTAAAAGGTCCTGCCAAAAAGCAGGGAGAGTACCATATATTAAAAAAAACACGAGATCTTAGTATATACTAGGAAGCCGGAATCCAATCAGTGAATAATTTCTACGAGCTGCCTCGTGAAAACTGAAAACCTATTCCAGGAATGGAATGCCACCCAACCCCTCGAGAAAAAAAAAACGAAAATGAAAATGTATTGATTTCCGTAGGTAATCGATAATTACACTTAGAAAAGTCAATAGTTTAATAACAAGGCACTAAACTCGTCCATGAAGATTGGCTAAGTGTAAACAGCAGCACATCTCCACCGCCAAGCTGGTTCCAAATGCAGTACCCCGAGAAGAATCAGCAAGAAACCCAGGGGTAGCTCTTTATAATATCAAATAAATAAAAATAAATAATCTCACGCCTTTTATCCCCGAGGGGGTAGGCAGAGGTATTCCGTTACTGGATATACCCACATTTCACGAGATACATTGGACCCCTAAACGTGATAGGTGGTGAGCCCATCGCCGGACCGGGTCTGTTTACACATGTCTCAGAATTAATTCTGAGACCTGCGGGTTTCCTCACGATGTTTTCCTTCACCGTCGAGCTAGTGATAAATATGTATGTAAGTTTATAATATCATGTCAGGACAAAGCGTGAGCTTATTTAAAAATCGTAAATACGGAATGCCGAGTCGAAAGCTTAACCGCACAACGGACAGATGCGAGCGACAGGTGCGTGTTCGATTCCCGGGAAAGTTCCAGCCACGGGCGTTTCCGAATTGCATATTTCGGATGTTTTCGGTGAAAGATTAAACGGGTTAATATACTGACTGTAATATTAAATATGTAACTGTAAATACACGCTAAAAAGAAAACTCCCAGAAGTTTTTTTAGAAGCTTGACAATATGACTGTTCTTTGTTGTGTAATGAACCTTTATTGTATTGCAGTCTTTGAGTATTAAACCAACAGGAGACGTCACGCGCACTAGTTTCTTTGCAAAAAAGTCTGCCAATTTCTGCGGGGGGACGAGGAAATGCACACAAATAACGTTAAAACAAACGCATTTTTTGACAAAACAATTAAACACTAGCATGAACTAGATGCACGCAAATACATTCACCAATGCCAGCACTCCGTTTACTCAAGTAAACTAGTTGTATATAACAGGTATGATCGTTGACTGACACTTTTTTTTGGCCGAGGGGAACGCCTGTCAGTGGCGTCTCCGGTTGGTTTAATACTCAAAGATTGCAGTAGTTAGTAGTATCCGAATTACCTAAACCTAAGTATATCTAGATATTAAGTTAAAAAGTATTTGTAAAAAGCGCAACGCCTACGAACTGCTTCTGCCTTTGAGTATTAAACCAACCGGAGACGCCACTGACAGGCGTTCCCCTCTGCCAAAAAAACGTGTCGGTCTTTGAGCACACCAGTTAAATACAACTAGTTTGTTTGAGTTCACGGAGTGCTTGTATTGGTGAATGTATTTGTGTGCACCTAGTTCAAGCTAGTGTTTAATTGTTTTATCAAAAAATGCGTTTGTTTTAACATTATTTGTGATTGTTTCCTCGTCCCCCCCGCAGAAATTGGCAGACTTTTTTGTAAAGAAACTAGTGCGCGTGACGTTTCCTGTTGGTTTAATACTCAAAGGCTTCTGCAGATTGGCGACTTAAATTTTTTGGTAAAATGTGGCCGAGTCGGCAGAGGGCGACCTAGGCGTACTTACATCGATCAGATCGGCGATGTATTGAAAAAAAGCCAGATAAAGAGTACCCGAAACCGACGAGCTTGTATGAACCGATTGATGGATGTGGATGAGGCACGTGAGGTATGCCAGGATCGTAGCAGGTGGCGGGTTGTTGCCTCTGCCTACCCCTTCGGGAGAAAGGCGTGAGCATATGTATGTATGTAAAGTTAATAGTCAGTATTTAGGACAAATAGTTTTTATTCAGAAAAAGAGGTGGTTTTTCAACTTGACCGTATACAGTGTCGCGGATAACTTCATCGTTTATGAGCCGATTTTGATGATTCTTGTTTTGTTGAATATTCCAATGGTGGTACCATGATAAGGAAACCAGGATCTCATGATGGCATCCCAGAGAAATCGAGGCGAACCTTCGGAAATCGTAGTGGCGACTAGTGCTTTTTACGTTTTTTAGTTTCCTGTTTGAAGTTGGTTTTTTTTTTGGTTTAAAATTATTGTAGCTACATTTAGGTTGGATTCTTCCACCGAAGACTACACTGTGAGAGATGGTGTTAGGCTACGCGCTGCGGATTAAGATATAGTGTTACGCTAGTATCACGGCCCGTGGGAGTTTCCAAATTTTGGGTGTTTGCTTGGGCTATGTACCGCTGGTTGTGGCATGATATTAGGCTAGATCTATACCTCAGATTGACAGATAGTGTTAAGCTAGCAATCACTGATTACGCACCTATAGTGCAATACTCAATAATTAATTGCATTATCTATGTTTACACTTACATATTTTATAAAGTTAACATAGACCCAGGCAAGACCCTAGCAAGGCTAGGTATCGCGGATTGGGAGACGATATAGCTATAAAAACTGCGAATATGAAATGTCACGATATCGATTTAAGAAGCGGTTTTAGGCTACAACCATCCAATAGTACAAATTGACTTAACGACTTTGACGAGAAAGATCAAAAACAAACGTGTTTGTAACTTCCATATTTTAGTATCATAAATGCTATATTTATTTAAATATATACAAATTAGAACCTACACTATAAATATACGAGCGTGTATGTCTGCGTCTCGAGCACCTGCCCGCCAGCTGTGCAACCGGTTCGGGTTCGACTCCCGGCCCCGTCTTTACGATTGTTTTGACCTGCTTATTACTTTTTTTTAGTTTCTACAATGTCTCGGCGATTGGCCGCGGCGCGTGCGCATGGGTTTTTCGTGTTTCGAGGTCCGTTGAGGAAAGGTTGAGAATAGGATCACGATAAACAAATAGAATACAGTGAGTCATCTATACCATTAAAAAAAGTAGTCAATACCATTTATAGAATTGAATTGTCCTTCTGTCATCTAAACTATTATTATAAAGAGGAAAGATTTTTATTTTTGTAAG
This sequence comes from Ethmia dodecea, assembly GCA_963855545.1. Taxonomy (NCBI): domain Eukaryota; kingdom Metazoa; phylum Arthropoda; class Insecta; order Lepidoptera; family Depressariidae; genus Ethmia; species Ethmia dodecea. The sequence goes on along the minus strand of OY979463.1, from coordinate 7,376,560 downwards.
TTTGTTTGTATTGAATAGGCTCCAAAACTACTGAACCGATTTTAAAAAATATTTCACCAATTTTACTTTTCTGTACATAAAGACTCTGAAAAATCTCCGAGTCTTTATGTATATTGCCGTGAAGTGGACGATAATTTATGTAAAAAACAAGTGAATGAAATTTCGACCAAAAATCAATCTTTTTTTTTGTATAAAAATACTAGCGGCCATATTTCGATTGGGCACCCTGGTAGATATATATTATCCTAATCCTACTAATATTATTAATGCGAAAGTTTGTATGGATCGATGTATGGATGGATGTTTGTTCCTCTTTCACGCAAAAACTACTGAAGGGATTTTGATGAAACTTTACAGTTATATAGCTTATACAACAGAATAACACATATGTTATATTTTATCCCCGTATTCCTACGGGAACGGGAACCACGCGGGTGAAACCGAGGGGCGCTAGTCATAAATATGCGTAAAACTTTGGTTTGTAGCATATACTCGATCCCTAAACTAATGCAGCCGGATCTCGTACTACTAGCTCAGCAGTGGGCTGTTAGAACGAACTCTATGAAGAGGCAGAGACCATACGATGAGCTCATTACAGCACTCCACTCATCTCGCTCCGAAAACCTGAGTAAAACCAGGGAAGGCACACTCCGTGACGTCATCGCGCCGCTACAAGTACATGCGGCCGGCCGCCACCCGGCGGTCTAGTAATGGTTGCCGCGCATTGGTCGTATAGATATTGAATTTTAATAAACTATTTTTCTTTACATTATATAATGTATGTATGTAGATAACCAAGTTGTATGTCTTCGTCCTAAATTTTGCAGAAACAGGCAGTTTTGAAGTCATAACATAACCTAAAGACAAATTACACAGCTTTTGTGTAGTTGGGTGGTTTTTAGTACCTAAATAAAGAATAATCGTAATATCGCAGGTAAAATACACGGAACCAACTATTATACTAACTACTACTACTAACGTATAATTTAATGAGCTGCCGGCAACCCTAGATCTAAGGCTCCGCCTCCGAAAGAGCGCGTTGCATGCGATAGAAAGAGATGGCCACATTTAGGTAAGTTTGAAGTACCTAAACAGGGAATTTGTTTACAGAGAACCTTCTGTACATTGTACTATTACTTATTCTGTGGTAAAACCTACCGAAAACCAAGGAGATTTAAATGTAATAGGACATAGAGGGGGCATTGGGAATATTTTCATACAAAACTTTGAAGCATGTTTGAAGCCTAAGCGTCATGTCCTTGTCATGTCAGTTAGTATGAACGCGAGCTGTAATTCGGTCGAAATCGTACTAGACTTATTCCACTTGGAATAACTTTTCGGCTTCAAAATCATCGCTTTGTCTCCTCTATGCCGTATTATATTTTAATCTCTTTGACGAAAACGTATAGTGGAATGGGAGCGGCCAGCTGTGAGTTTTTGGAATATTAACTCTGTTTAAGTGTAATTACGGTTGCTTTGTAACTTGCGCAACTTGTTTTAAAAGGCTACTTCTGTTGGATACTATGTATGTTACTCCACCATAAAAGCCATAGGTAGGGGAACTTATACATCAGAATATCATATTATGTACACTAATATTATAAAGAGGAAAGATTTGTATGTTTGTAACGAATAAACTCATCTACTGGACCGATAGTAAAAATTCTTTCACCGATGGAAAGCTACAATCCCTGAGTAACTTAAGCTATGTTTTATCCCCGTATTCCCACGGGAACGGGAAGTACGCGGTTAAAACCGTGCAGAACCGCTGATACTGAACCGCTGACTAGCGACCCGCCCGGCTTCGCACGGGCAGCATTGGCTAATACTAAAACCTTCCTCTTGAATCACTCTATCTATTAAAAAAAACGTCATCAAAATCCATCGCGTAGTTTTAAAGATTTAAGCATACATAGGGATATAGGGACACAGAAAGCGACTTTGTTTTATACTATGTAGTGATGATGTAAAAACGTTTTTCCTTCAGTGACGACAATTCAAATTTTATAAGACGTCAGTCAGTAAGTAATTTAAAAAAATATATATTATCCACCATTTTAATTAACCCAAACTATGCTCTACATGTTACCGCGGTTCGTGTAAATGCCAGCGACATACGAGTAGTATAAGAACGTTAACAAACCCAACATACATAAACACAGAAATTCCTATTAGCAGTAATAAGTGAGCAGTGATAGCCCGAACGGTTAAAGAGCCGGCCGAAAATCAGTTAGGCTCGGGTTCGAATCTGGCATGTACCAATGAGTTTTTCAAAAACTTACGTACATATTTATCACTAGCTCGACGGTGAAGGAAAACATCGTGAGGAAACCCGCAGGTCTCAGAATTAAGTCTGAGACATGTGTAAATAGACCCGGTCCGGCGATGGGCTCACCACCTATCACGTTTAGGGGTCAAATATATCTCGTGAAATGTGGGTATATCCAGTAATGGAATACCTCTGCCTACCCCCTCGGGGATAAAAAAAAAGGCGTGAGATTATATTTATTTTTATTTGATTAACCCAAACTATGCTCTACATGTTACTGCGGTTTGTGCAAAAGCCAGCGACATAATATAACAGCGTTAACGGAGAAAACCCTACACATATAAATACATTCCTATGTTATTTATAGGCAGATAGACTGACAGGCAGTTTTATTTTATACACAAAGGCTTTAGATTACTGAGCTCACTTCCTCGTGTCTCGCATAGCTAGGAATGCGTAACAAATCAAAGATATTATATATAGAAAGACGTAGATATGTTACTAGAGCACGGAAAATGAGGCCGACAAATGTAGTTAATTAACCACATTTTATTTAGTCGCATTGTTTTTCAAGTCGTATTTTAGGCGCAACTGTTGACAGATAGCTGTCTATTTCTTTATTATTCGTTCCGTATCATCTTTCCCCGTCATTGTTGTATGCTATAAATACGCTAAGAAACAAGTATGTAAATGTTGTAGCCACTCGTAGCGGATCAATTTTCAAACGCGCGCAGTATGAATATAACTCATGCTTACTTTAATATCTTTGGTAACAAATGCTATAAGTATACTCGTAAGTAGTGGAATCATGATTGAAATCGGTAACAAAGAGATTTAAATATAATAAGGCATAGAGGGGACAAAGCGAGGAAAATTTGAAGTCAAAAGTTATTCCAACTGGAATAAGTCTAGTACAATTTCGACCGAATGACAGCTCGCGTTCATACTAACTGACATGACAAGGACATGACGCTTAGGCTTCAAAGTTTTGTATGAAAATATTCCCAATGCCCCCTCTATGCCCTATTATATTTAAATCTCTTTGATCGGTAACGATTTAACATAATAATGTAAATAGTAAGTTGTCAATAGTGATGTATTTTCTGTGCCAATTACTGTGTTTGTGTAAAAAAAATGTGTATAATTGCTCAGTTGGTAGTGACAATGCCTTCTGAGTCAGAGGTCGCGGGTTCGATGCCAACAATTGTGTGCGTGAACATGTCTGTTGGCTTCGTGTCTGGTCGTTTAATATTTATTTAAGTATGTTTCTCAGTTATTTAGTACCCATAGTACTGGTCCTGCCTAGTAACTAAATAACCGTGTTAACAATTTATTACTATTTATTAGTAAATTGGCCTCCCAGAAAATGTTGCATATATTAACGTAAATTAGACTGTAAGCTCCCAAAAACAGAACCTAATTTAAAATTTAGACGTGCAACGTATATCATCACGATATGGGGTCTCTGGGATGAGCAGAAGCGTGCGTCGCGGACAAAAAGCTATAGCAGCCAGCGTATATAAGTATACATAACAAGTATACACTATCCGGATGTGAGGCGACCCGCTGTCTGCGCGTGCGCACGCATATCATACTTATTAATTACGCTTAATTGATTGATTAGTATACTTCGAAGCGGAATTCATTTGAAGAGTCGGGTTCAACGAACTTCGGGTCCACTTATTAAGTCAGTGAAGACCACAAAAGCAGTGATAGCCTTACGGTTAAAGAGCCCGCTTCAGATGATGATAATCAGTCAGAATCGGGTTCAAATCCTGGCATGTACCAATGAGTTTTTCAAAACTTACTAACTTAGCGAGCAGCATCTTTTCCCACCCCGTGTCGAGAAAGCCCTCATTTGTAGTAACATTGACAATTACAAAAAAGTGTTTCTTTCATGTTTATGACCATTTAGTGTCGATGAATGAATGGGAATAGAAAAAATACGGTTTTACTGGCTTCTCATTGTGCAACTCTAATTAGATTATGGGTAATAAAACTTGAGCTTACAAGCGACAATTCTTCCAAATGCATCAGGCTTAGCGTTTGCTGATAGTACATATTTATCACTAGCTCGACGGTGACGGAAAACATCTTGAGGAAACCCGCTGGTCCCAGAACTAATTCTGAGGCATGTGTAAACTGACCTAAACATGATAGGTGCTGTTACACATGTTTTGACACATCATAAAAATCATTCTATGCGACTACGCAATCAAATAGTATGGTGTCAAACAAATTATTATTATTACGTTGAAAGATATTATATATAGAAAGACGTAGATATGTTACTAGAGCACGGAAAATGAGGCCGACAAATGTAGTTAATTAACCACATTTTATTTAGTCGCATTGTATTTCAAGTCGTATTTTAAGCGCAACTCTTAACAGATAGCTCTCTTTTTCTTTATTATTCGTTCCGTATCGTCTTTCTCCGTCATTGTTGTATCCTATAAATACGCTAAGAACTAAGTATGTACATGTTGTAGCACACTCGTAGGGGATCAATTTTCGAACGCAAGCAGTACGAATATAACTCATCCTTACTTTAATATCTTTGATTACGTTCACATATCCACTCGAACCCGCGTCCCACCGACTTCCTGCCCCCGACAAAAATGCGCTAGTGTCGAGTAAACTATCCCAAGTAAACAGCTCTTTCGCTAAGAGGGTGCGGGTTCGATCCCCGGTAACTTGACACTGTTTCGCTCTTCCGGAGTTTCACATCCGTCGCTGCGTTTTTTTTATTTGTATTCTCTGATATACATGTCATTTGACATTGTAATAAAAAATACAAATATAATTATGTCAGTTAGGCACTTTTAAACAGTTGAATCGATTTTGATGAAATTGAATATATATATATATATATATTATACATGTATAGACTAGCGGGTGTCCAGCGGCGTTGCACTGGTTTTTCTCATTCCCGTGGGAATTTAGGAAGTTCTTAGTGCACACAAACTTCGTCACAAATACGTCATTTGAGGTACGTTTGTGCAAAACTTCATGCTTCTAGAAGGCGGTTTTAGGCTCTGATTATTTATTATATTACTATTATACAACGTGTAACAGAAAAAGCGCAATTATACACTCCAATTAGTATATGAATATAAAAAAAATATGATGCAATCGAACTTTAGTTGTGTTTAACCAATTTTCTTAAATATCGATCAATAATAGCACGATTTCCATAGAAAGCATTAAATTCAGCTACGCTAATTATTCATTTTTTTTTTAATTTAACACATATTAAAAATAGCTGAAATCGATTAAGTAGTCGATACTGAACAAACTAATTTCAGGAATTGCGCTTATTCTGTTACATGTTGTATATACTTTGTTACTCAGGGATTTGTAGCATTCTAATGGAGAAAGAACTTTGAAATCGATCCAGTAGTTTTTGAGTTTATTCGTTGCAAACATACAAATCTTTCCTTTTTATAATATTATTGTAGACTAGCCGCGACCCGCGGTTTCACCTGCGTAATTCCGGTTCCCGTGCAAATACGGGGGCATAATATGGCCTATGTTGCTCCCTGATAATGTAGCTTTTCATCAGTAAAATGTTTTTTTTAAATAAGTGTTTTAGGCGGTAAAATGTAACAAACAAACGTCACTTTCGCATGTGTACTATTTAGATAGAAATTAGAATAGATAGATAACTGTTGTTGCGCAGTCGGATAAAAATTGTTCTATGCTCCAATTCATCCGCCACGTCACTGCCTCAAGACATCACCTAATAATTATTTACCCTCCAAACCCTCAATTGTGGTGCCTCACCCTCAATTCCCTACCGTATCGGTGTCACCCGGTAATAACCGGTAATAAGTAACTAGAACCGGTAACGACCGGTTTGTCGACTTGACGTGGCAAAACAGCAATTGTGTCGGCTTTGATTATAATATATATAAGAGCAGTGATAGCCCGGACGGTTAAAGAGCCGGCCGAAAATCAGTGAGGCTCGGGTTCGAATCCTGGCATGTACCAATGAGTTTTTCAAAAACTTACGTACATATTTATCACTAGCTCGACGGTGAAGGAAAACATCGTGAGGAAACCCACAGGTCTCAGAATTAATTCTGAGACATGTGTAAACAGACCCCGTCCGGCGATGGGCTCACCACCTATCACGTTTAGGGGTCTGATATATCTCGTGAAATGTGGGTATATCCAGTAATGGAATACCTCTGCCTACCCCCTCGGGGATAAAAAAAGGCGTGAGATTATATTATTATTATATGATTATAATAAAACAGAAGCCTGTCAAAAGCCTGAAAAATTTGTTTGAGTAAATTCACAACAACATTAGAAAGTCGTGTGGTATTGTTTGTCTGTTACCTTTTTACGGCTAAACCACTAAACTAATCTTGATAAAATTAGGCAGAGATATAACTTACGTCTAAGGGAAAGAAACTTAGAATGCTGGAATGCAAACGCTAGTCAGTTGTATAATTTAACGAATTCTTTTGATTTAATACTAACAAACGACTAACTAAATTGACGGGCCGGTTGGGTCAGTTGGTTTCTGAGTCGGAGATCGCGGGTTCGATCCCCGGTGTGCATGAACATGTCTGTTGGATTCGTGTCTGGTAATTCAAGAGCACATCTCGACACATTGGACTTTGTAACGTTCTTATTACAATCGCTTTAGAGTCAAAGTTTTTTTTAAGTATGTATATGGAGTTACAAATTTATATGTTGAAAAATGTTTGGTGTTAGTAGAATAGAGATATCACTTTTACAATATGAATAATAAATAAAATAACCATACTGGGAATATCCACAGATGGTATTAGGCAATCTGTACTAATAATACACCGTGGTTCTAAATTACGTTGACAAAATTAAAAACATAAAATTTCAAAAATGGAACCTGCTGCGTTGTCTTTGGTATATAATTAGTATTTTCACATGTTTTGGCGCCAACTTAGTGGAATTTGATAAGGGCTACATTCAAAATTAAATATCTTTTACAATGTCTGAGCAACGAGGAGCAATAGTTTCTTTTCATACGGCGGGTAAGCGGTAGTGCGAGATAGTTAAGATTCTCGGTGTCAGTCAAGTTTCTTCTACTGTAAAACGTTTTGATGAGCTTGGACATCTTGGAGACCGTTCGGGAAGAGGCAGAAAACGAACTGTTAGGACCCCTAGGCTTCGACATATCGTCAAACAAAGATTGACCCGTAATCCACAAGCCAAGGCAAGAGAAATGGCTCGAGATCTGGGTGTAAGTCATTCAACGTTGCAACGAGTAGTTAGAAATGAGCTCAAGTTGACAGCGTACAAGCTCCGAAAAGCGCAACTGCTAAATGAGAAAGATAAAAAAATACGGCGAGAAAGATGTCGCTCACTCCAGTCGCGCTCCGCTCGTGAAGCTTGGAAAAATATCGTCTTTACAGATGAAAAACTCTTTACGATTGAGCAATCTCACAATCGTCAAAATGACAGAATTTACTCTTCTAGCCGCCCTGGAGCCTCGGCAGTTATCCCTCATCGCCAAAAACCGGATTCAGTTATGGTTTGGGGCGGTATTTGCTCAACAGGCAAAACCCCCCTAGTTTTCGTCGAAAAAGGTGTGAAAATGAACCAAGAAATATACCGACGGGATATTTTGGAGAGTGTAGTTCTTCCTTGGAGCCAGCAGCATTTCGGCGACCAACCGTGGATTTTCCAACAGGACTCTGCTCCATCTCACAGGGCCTTAAGCGTGCAGCAGTGGTGTATGGTCAACTTTCCTGGGTTCATAAGTTCTAAGGAATGGCCTCCGTATTCACCGGACTTTGACCCAATGGATTACAGTGTGTGGTCTATCTTAAGCTTGGGTCCCACGGTCCGTAAAATCGCGGATGCACGCAGACCAGCTCGCACGACGCACCGTGGGACCGGCCTCGTCCGTGATAGCACAGAACGTCTGTGGCGGTGCGCCCGTATCCATCGTGAGTCGGTAACTTCAAAGGTGCGCTCTTCTCTCTCTTTCTTTCGCTTTGCATTATGACAACATAAAAACATCTACACACACCGACACGCACCGTTGGACCGGCCCTGCCTGTGGTGCGTCGCCGTCCGTGCTCGTCGGCTGAGTGTAGCTGATCCGTAGAATAGCGGACCGTGGGACCCAAGCTTTAGAGGCGAGGGTATGTGCTACTCCACACAGAAGCACAGACGCGCTGAAGGCAACACTTATTCATGAGTGGGATATAACATCTGAAGAAGACGTACGGAAAATCGTTGAAAATTTTAGGAAACGTTTAACCCTGTGCATCAAAACCAAAGGCTGTTATTTTGAAAACTAATAAATATTCAAGAAAAAATAATCCTTTATTTTTATTATTCAGAACTCACAGCACTGTATCAATTTTACAATAAAACTAGCGACCCGCCCCGGCTTCGCACGGGTGCAATGCTGAATTTTCTTTGCTATAAACCTTGCCCTAGACCTTTCTAACGAATGCAAAACCGTGGAAATCCGGTCTTGCGTTCTGGAGTTATAGCGTCAGGAAGGAAAACCCGACTTATTTTTATATAGTAGATAATTCATAACACTGTTTGTCAAGGTATTTTAGAGCCACCCTGTAATAACCGTAGGACACAGGTCCATACGGATTAGGCGCAAAATGCCACATTCGCAAAATGCCACATTCGGTTTTCGCAAAATGCCACATTCTCAAAATGCCATTTTCGCATAATGCCACACTCTCGAACATACTGCAAGAAAGGGAGTTGAACTAGAACGGCACTAGGTTAGTGTGGCATTTTGCTAATGTGGCAATTTGCGAATGTGGCATTTTGAGAATGTGGCATTTTGCGAATGTGGCATTTTGCGTCAATATGGCATTTTGCGAATGTGGCATTTTGCGCCTAATCCGTCCATACTCAAACAGAATCTAATTAATACTATAATACTACTCTATACTGGATGATTTTTTTTACCGTCTGGAAAAAAAATATGACGTATAAGGTATCTAGAGCCGAAGTTATACACAAGATTAATTGTTAAATATATTTATGTTTAATGCAATTTACAAAATCTAGAAAACTACGCACAAGTACTACGCGGAGCTGGCTGTTTTAGGTTGCGCATAAATGGAAGCTACGAGCCTGTTTCTTTTTAAAATACTATTTCAAATATTTCAGTTTGTATTATTGACTACAATTGAGTAATGTATATTAGTTTAAGCAAGATTTTTTTTATGTAACATTGCCAAATGAATCTATTACACTTACCTATCGCACCACATTTTTTTCCAGACGGTAAAAAAAGGTCACCCTGTATAAGGTCACTAGCTTTTCATACCCGCGGCTTTGATCGCCTTATGGGTTGAATTTTGCAAAATCCTTTCTTAGTAGATGCCCACACTGTCTAAGCTATTTATGTGCAAAATTTCAAGTATCTAGACCCAGCGGTTTAGGCTGTGCATTGATACATAACAAACCAGTCAGTCCGTTTATCATTTTATACAAGGTCATTTTATATTAAGTGCAAATATTTCAAGGGTAGGTATAAATATGTAAGAAAAATAGAATGAACATATAAAGAGAAAGCAACGCTAGTTTTTTATTGTTTTTATCTAATAAAAAAATATACAAAGCGTAACAGAAAAAGCGCAATTCCTCATACACCCCAATTAGTATATTAATCTAAAAAAAATATGATGCAATCAAACTTTAATTGTGTGCAACCAATTTTCTTAAATATCGATTAATAATCGCACGATTTCCATAGAAAGCACTAAATTCAGCTACGCTAATTCAGTTTTAGGAAAAATTTAACTCATTAAAAATAGCTGAAATCGAATAAGTAGTCGATACTGAACAAACTAATTTCAGGAATTGCGTTTATTCTCTTACATGTTGTATATGATATTGTAAACATGCTTTGCATAAACCAAACGTCACTTTAGTCGGCTTTTTTTTATTTATTTAGTTATTTTCGAACAATTTTTGATTGTTTTTTTTATTTTTTTGTAATAATCGATGTTATCTAGTAAAGTCTTCCGTGTTTCGGAAGGCACGTTAAATTGTTGGTCCCGGTTTCCGTTGTGTTTACGTACAGTGGAAGTCGTTAAGCCATGTCCAGATACCCTTGAATGGCTTGAAAAATTCTGACAGTTAAGTGGCCACTAGCTTAACACCATCTTCCAATCCGCAATGGGCTTGCGTGGGAGATTATAGCCCATACTTCCTGAAACTTTACATTAAGCTCATCCGTGTCCGACCCGTGCGCAAAAATATGACGATGTCAAGACTCGCGCGACAGGTGTGACTTGAAAAGACAAAAACAAAATGATGACATAAATTATGTTTTTATAGACAAAGAGTATATAGTTCTTATAAAAAACCGGCCAAGTGGTAGTCGGATGGACACGACGGGTTCCGTACCACTATAAAATTTAACAAAAGCAAAAAACTGAGAAAAAAAGTTTTATGTAAGTATTTTTATTTTTTGTTTATAAAACACACACTGACGATTTCAATCAAAGAGATTAAAATATAATAGCATAGAGGGGGCATTGGGAATATTTTCATACAAAACTTTGAAGCCTAAGCGTCATGTCCTTGTCATGTCAGTTAGTATGAACGCGAGCTGTCATTCGGTCGAAATTGTGCTAGACTTATTCCACTTGGAATAACTTTTGACTTCAAATTTTCCTCGCTTTGTCCCCTCTATGCCTTATTATATTTTAATCTCTTTGATTTCAACTGTCTCCCTATTGCGTTTCAAGATACACAGCCCACTGATAGACAGACAGACAGACAGCCAGGCAGACGGAAAGACAGCGCAGGCTTAGTAAAAGGCCCCGTTGGCACACTTGGGGAACGTTTTTTTTTATCTCCCACCTTTTATCTCCGAGGAGGTAGGCAGAATAATTTCTGAAAATAACCACGTATCCCCGGTACATTCTTTGGACCCCTAAACGTGAAACAAGTTTAAACAACTTCATGTAAATATTCCAATACTCTTACTTTTACTTTTTAATCTAATTGAATAACAATATTTTTATGGGCAGTGAACCAAACCCAAAAACTAACAACCATTGTGTTCCACAGATAGTCATATTATATTTACAAAGATCTCAGAGCAGAGTTGCCAAACATATGATACCAATTGAGATAATTTTACTATTATTACTTAATACAAATTAAAGTGAAATTAACATAGGTACTGGATTTAAACAATATTGAATAAAACCTACTCTTTTTATCTATCTAACTTTCTAAACGCTAACAAACGTGATAGGCGGTGAGCGCATCGCCGGACCGGAGTCCTTAGTTAGTAGGCTAAGTGATAGGGTCCCGTTGGAACACCGTAACCCCCATGAGCTAAGTCAAGTCCTCACAAATGAGGAAGTATGGGCTATAATCTTCCTGGGGAGCCCACCGCGGATTGGGAGATGGTGTTAGGCTAGTGGCTATGTATTAGAATTCTTCGGAACCCAAGGGTAACATTGCTTAACCATTGTTTGTTACAAATGCACTGGTACCGCAGGACCACGAGCGTTTTCGGTAAGGAACCCTAAAAAAGTGGTCCCTAATAGCATAGCCTCGATTGGCGTGATTCACGAAATAGAATCCCGCTGAGAGCCTCTTTTCTAGCTCTCCGAAAACGGCTTGATACCGTGTTGTAAAGGCGTGTCCACACTGTCAAGCAAGCAAGAGCAGAGCTGAAAACTGGAGTCGAGAAAAAAGACTCCAGTAAGTGGATTAGGCGGACAATGCCACATTCGCAAAATGCCACAGTAGCAAAATGTCATACTAACAAAGTGCCATATTATCAAAATAACAAGATTGTTCAACTCCCTTTCTTGAAGTAGGCCGATGATTTATGAATTAGAAAATAGAACGTAATTTAATTATTTTAGTATTTAATAATTTCCCTTTATTTTAAAATAAAATAAATCAAAAAAATAAACTGAAATTGTGAATGTCAGTGTGAACCCGCCATCATTTATTTATGTGTATTACACACAAATAATACAGCGTTGAGTTTATATAAATATTCAATTCGCGTCGTCATGTCTGCGGCGTCTGCGCACCTCTACACTTGTGTTGGTGTTCAGCTCGACCGATTAGTAGGTTATATTGTAAAATGTTCATTTTAAAAACTTGTGTGAAGGGAAATAGTGAAGAAACCCGCAAGGTCTTACAATTTGTTCTGAGGCGTGTACCTATAAAACGTGAAAGAACCGTGGAAAGAATATACCTCTGCCAACCCCGCCGACGATAAGGGGAGATACAATTAAAAGGCTTTTACTTTAAATGCACAGTTAGCTTCAAAACTCTTTAAAGTAATTGCAGTAATTATTTTAAAATCGATTTATTCGCGCGCATTAAATATTTAAAACTGCTTGCGCTGACGTGGCCCGTCTGTATAGGACTTTGCGGTGTCGATTTTCTTAACTTAAAGGGGGATGCATAAAATTCTTTTCGTATATCTACAGGGTGCTCCGCTGTCAATTTCTCTGTATGCTTGAAATAATAAAATAATCCTACTAATATTATAAACGAGAAAGTTTGTATTTATGGATGTTTGTTCCTCTTTCACTAAAAACTACTGAACGGATTTTGATGAAACTTTACAGTTATACTGGATGATTTTTTTTAACGTCTGGAAAAAAATATGACGTATAAGGTATCTAGAGCCGAAGTTATACACGAGATTAATTGTTAAATATAGCCATGTTTAGTGCAATTTACAAAATCTAGAAAACTACGCACAGTACTACGCGCAGCTGGCGGTTGTAGGTAGATTGCGCATAAATGGAAGCTATGTCGAGCCTGTTTCTTTTTAAAATACTATTTGAAATATCTCAGTGTTTATTATTGACTACAATTGAGTAATGTATATTACTTTAAGCAAGAAAAAAAAAATTTGAAAAAAATATTTTTTTTAAGTAACATTGCCAAATGAATCTATTACACTTACCTATCACACCACATTTTTTTCCAGACGGTAAAAAAAGTCACCCTGTATAACTTATACATCAGAATAACACATATATAATAGGTAGATAGGGTACTGCGTTTGGAACCAGCAACTAGTCGGTGGAGATGGGCTGCTGTTTACATTCAGCCAATCTTCATGGACGAGTTTAGAGTCCCTTGTTATTAGACTATTGACGTTTTTAAGTGTAATTACTTTTTATCTACAGAATAGTATATTACACAACTAAAAGAAAGTTAAAAGGCCAGGAGGTAAAAAGGTCAAGAGTATCCTAAACCGAAGAGCATTTATGAAAGGAATAATGAAAGTGGACGAAGCGAAACAAGTATGTAAGGATCCTAGCAAGTGGAAAGAAGTGGTCTCTGCCTACCCCTACGGGAAAGAGGCGTGATTATATGTCCCGGCTTCGCACGGGTGCAATGTAACACTAAAACCTTCCTCTTGAATCACTCTATCTATTAAAAAAAACCGCATCAAAATCCGTTGCGTAGTTTTAAAGATTTAAGCATACAAAGGGACATAGGGATAGAGGGACAGAAAAAGCGACTTTGTTTTATACTATGTAGTGATGTATAAGGAAGTAAAATAAGAACTGCCTCATATCACATGTAATTGTCGACCGAGGCGAAGCAGAGGTCTACAAACATGTGATCTGAGGCTTTCTCATTTACTTCCCGTGGTGTGTATACTTTTTTTCTTATCGACGGAGGCGGAAAGCGGCAACTTCGTTTAGCGCAGCGAGCCGTTTGCTGCTTTCCGCCCGGACAGATGAAAATGAATGTTTTTTTTCTTTTGACTTTTTGACTCTAAAAAGCCATCGAGAAAATACAGTAGCAGTCGCTAGTAGATCTCACACGGATGGGATTAGTTGATAAAACGAATTCGTCATCATCCAAGCATGCGATAGCATCTGAGATATTATTATGCCGTCATAGCGGACCGCACAATAACATAGTTATGCAATTAATAATTATAACTGTTAACAGTCGACAACCAGCGACTGTCAACAGTTATAAATAATTATTAATTCCTAAGTTCGCAAAATACGGGACCGCTTATATACAATATGTAACAGAATAAGCGCAATTTCTGAAATTAGTTTGTTCAGTATCACTACCTAATCGAATTCAGCTGTTTTTAATGTGTTAAATTTTTCTAATTACATTTTTTTTCATTGTTTATTTACTTCAACACTAATATTTCAGAGAGGAAATATTTGTATTTTTATAAAGAAAAACTCAAAAACTACTGACCGATTTCGAAATATTTCACCAATGGAAAGCTTACTTTTCTGGGAGTAATGTTTATAGTTTATTATAGTAACATAATTTTCCCACGGGAACGGGAAGCGAAATCGAGATCAGTGTTTTGTGTTGCTATTAAATAAATAACATAGAAATCTAAAGAGTAAAAAACCGTCTTTAACTTTTTTAACCGGACGGTTAAAGAGCCGGCCGAAAATCAGTGAGGCTCGGGTTCGAATCCTGGCATGTAGCAATGAGTTTTTCAAAAACTTACGTACATATTTATCACTAGCTCGACGGTGAAGGAAAACATCGTGAGGAAACCCACAGGTCTCAGAATTAATTCTGAGACATGTGTAAACAGACCCGGTCCGGCGATGGGCTCACCACCTATCACGTTTAGGGGTCCAATATATCTCGTGAAATGTGGGTATATCCAGTAATGGAATACCTCTGCCTACCCCCTCGGGGATAAAAAAAGGGCGTGAGATTATATACTAACTTTTTTGATTTTCTCATTGATGCCAGAGTCAGAACTGGACCCAATTGCACCAGCTTTCAAATAAAAAACGAATCATCAAAATCAGTTCACCCAGTCGAAAGTTCTGAGGTAACAAACATAAAAAAAACATACAGTCGAATTGATAACCTCCTCCCTTTTGGAAGTCGGTTGAAAATACTTTAATGGGTCTGTTGGTACACTGTCTTCTGTGAGAAACTTCGCGGTTTCGTGACTATTCATACTAGTTACAAGCTTAAAAGAAGGTATTGTATTAACATATAACGCATAGATTATTGATTTCTTATCTATAGTGTGTCACTATTTAATTAGTTTGATAACATTTTCTGTTAGCAACCGCGGATTCGGCACCGACTTTACGATTAATTA
Organism: Ethmia dodecea; assembly: GCA_963855545.1. Classification (NCBI taxonomy): domain Eukaryota; kingdom Metazoa; phylum Arthropoda; class Insecta; order Lepidoptera; family Depressariidae; genus Ethmia; species Ethmia dodecea. The sequence goes on along the minus strand of OY979463.1, from coordinate 7,361,213 downwards.
TAATCTAGGAATCAGTATTAAAAAGATATATACAGTCAAGAGCACGTGGAGCTTGACACATTGGACTTTGTAACGTTTTTATTACAATCGCTTTTAGAGTTCAGACTCGCACTACAAGTGTGAAGCTTCATGTGCTGTTGATTGTTTAGATTTTTGAAAAAAAAAAACAGTAAGAATTAAAAAATTTAGATTCCCGTATCCTGACGTTTTTTAATAGACGTCGTACGAATCCGGTATAATCCGGACTAACAAAAAAAAAGTTAGAAAACAAACCATAGTATGTAGAGGAAAATAAAAAAAATATTCTGACCTCTCTGACTTGACACATGTTGTCACGTTGCTCGTCATGAAAAGCACTTTCAGTTTTTCCTCGATTTTCAAATTTTTATTCCAAAACCTTATTCAGACTATCACGAATATAAAAAAAATGTGAATCGATCCACCCATTCTTAAGTGATTTATTACCAAGGGACATCATATCATATTTATTTATTACTATCACTACTGTATAAAAGATAGTCGCTTCCCGCTGCCTGTCCCTATGTATGCTTAGATCTTTAAAACTATGCAACGGATTTTGATGCGGCTTTTTAATACTCATAGATAAATGATTCAAGAGGAAGGTTTTATATACCACTAGCGAACCGCCCCGGCTTCGCACGGGTGCAATGCTGAATTTTCTTTGCTATTAACCTTGCGGAACCCGAGACCTTTCCAACAAATGCAAAACCATGGAAATCGGTTCGTCAGTTCTGGAGTTAAATCGTCAGGAAGGAAAACCTGACTTATTTTTATATAGTAGATATAAACCGAAGCGAAGTAAGGGCGGGTCGCTAGTTATATAAATAAAATTCAACGTTTTATTCGACAAATAATTCTGAATAACAACCACTAAGAAAACCTTTGATTCGGATTGTCTGATAAAGAATTTCTGATTGGAAGAGATTTCTTTGAAGCCAAACTTTAAGCACTAATAAATCTCTGTCCGTTTCTTTGTTAACGCCACTCTATTTCGGACTCATGATTAATATATTTAGAACTAGCTTTTGCATGTGACTTCGTCTGCGTTCCGGTTAGAACTAATTCCTATTCTGTGGTTCCAGTAAAAGTAGTAAGTAAGTAACAACTCTTTATTGTACATCAATAAAAATATGCAACAAGTGACACAATGATAAAAAAGTACAATGGGCGGTCTTATCGCTTTAAGCGATTTCTTCCAGACAACCTTAGGATGGATGTAACTGAGATAAACAGATGAAGGTAGGTGGTGCACTAAAGTAGCCCATGTGTTTATAAAAAAAAGATATAAAATCTTTATTTCAGCCACATTAATATTTTTCATTATACAATATGTAACAGAATAAGCGCAATTCCTGAAATTAGTTCGTTCAGTATTTTTAAAGTGTTAAACTTGACCGAAAAATTAATTAACATAGCTGAATTTAGGGCTACCTATGGAACCCGTACTATTATTTCTATTTATTTAAGAAATTTGGTTAGACAAAACTAAAAATATAAAATTGATATTAATATACCTACTAATTGGGGTGTATGAGGAATTGCGCTTATTCTGTTATGCGTTGTATATATCTTTTAATATTCTGGCAGGGTTACACGAGTAGCTTATATAATATACATGTAACAGAATAAGCGCAATTCCTGAAATTTGTTTGTTCAGTACTATCGCCTACTTATTCGATTTCAGCTATTTTTAATATGAGTAAAATTTTTCAAAAAAAAATAATTATTGTAGCTGAATTTAGTGCTTTCTATGGAAATCGTGCTATTATTAATCGATATTTAAGAAAATTGGTTAGACACAACTAAAGTTCGATTGCATCATATTTTTTTAGATCACTATAATACCTACCTAATTGGGGTGTATGAGGAATTGCGCTTTTTCTGTTACGCGTTGTATAGGTTAGTTGATTTCGCATTTATACTAGGTATTAATAAATTATTCTTATTTATAAAAGTGTGCATTCGAGTAGCAAGAGTAAATAAAATAAACATCTTTATAAAAAAAATAGATTTCGGAGCAATTTATGAGTAAATATCCTCAATATGAGTTTGCAATATTTTATAACAGCCTGTAATTTAACTTTTTAATTTGCGTTTACCGGCTCCGGGTTCGAGGCCCTTTTGAGAATTAATTAATTAATAAAAAAATGTTGCTAGTTTGACTTATATTTTACCGAAAATTCTACTAATAATAATTCCTTCCTATGATTCATATGAAATAGGTATTATAAGTGATTTTTTATACCTACGCGATATGATATCAACATTATCAACAACATAATTCTCATATAATTTTGCAGTAGAAAATAAATACGCGTATTTTTTAATTAACTGCTCTAGGCGTCCTTACCCACGCGGATAAAACCGCGTAATAAGACTAGTGAAGAGAATCAAACGACAAAGTGTAGATAAAAACTTGATGTTCTTTTTCAAAGAAGGCGACGGAAAAGTTTTCTTTAAAGAAAAAATCTACTCAAAGTACGAAATACACACAAAATATTTATACCACCGAAGGCCAAAGAACAAAGTTACCAAGAGAATTTCCACATTAATTTTTCCATTCGACTCGCCTCCACAACATACCTTTGGTAGCGAAATTTTTTAAAAATTTCATATTCTGACTTTGACAGAAACTCAAACAGCCAAGTTTGCCACTTCCAAAAAAGCTTCACTCTTTATTTTGCCACCATTCTTACCGAGCGCGAAACAATTGGGAACGGAACGTAAACATGCCAGACAATAGTCACGAACAATCGTCAACACAAGCACACGGGTCTGTTAAACACTTTACACTGCTAGTTACACTTTAGTTACATCACTGAAACTTTGGACGAACCGCGCGAAGGAGCGTACGCCACACTTGCGCCGTGGTCGAGCTGCCATGGCCGACTGCCGCTCACTCTGGCAGTGTTGCCAGCGGTAGGGAAAATCTCCCAGATTAAGGGTAAATAAATTTAAAAATAAACATACACGCCCGTGAGACCCAAGGGGTAGGTTTTTGAAAAAAAATTATAAGAAAAAAGCGGTGAGCTAGAAATGAGCCTTAGAATCAATACTGGGCATGCGGATTTTCTCACCTAGTTATCTATCATTGTTGAAAAATTGCTGATAAAAAAATATGCAGAAATACCTAAGTAGTTTTAAATCTATTTTTCGACGTTGGATTTTGATTCTGAAAATGTGTATTTTTTAGAGAAGTACAACTAAATACATACATAATATATGAAATGTCCATAATATATGCAGAAGAGGTATAAAAATAACTGTTAATTAAGAAAACAAAATTATGGATTAAGTATTTAATGTAATTTAATGAGACAGAGATTTTTTTGGTCACTTACTACAGAATCATAAACAAACTAATTCGATTATGTACAGTAAAGAGATATTTATGTTTTTGAGAAACAAAAAATTAAAATTCTTTGCACCTAAAAAAAAAAGACCAAACTTAAGCCAAAAAAAAATTTGTAAACAAAATTCGATCACACCTAATTTTACCCGCCAACCCGCCAAAGAAAGCTTTCGTTGGGCTGGTAGCCCCAAACGGCGGCGACGTTGCCAGCTCGCCCTCCGCGCTGAACGTAATGAGGTTAAAGTTTTCGAACACAACTTTTTTTAATTTTCAGGCGAAGACTCTGGCATAATCCTAAGCGGTAATTAAATTACTGATTAAAATAACAACTTTGGTCATTAATAAAAGAGTTTTTATTCAAATTCTTGGCAGACATAATGGCGGTTACGTTAATCTAAGTACTACGGTGTTGTTATTGAGTAGGATAAAGTTTATGATTTATTTTATTTTAGTAGATGTGTTTTTCAGAATTTAATTTGCTTAAAATTTAAAATGTATTTAACATTTAAACATTTCTTTTGGGACATATTCCAATATTATATGAACATCCTATTTTTTTAAATTTTCTATAGGTACCCACACCGTAAGTATTTAAACAACTCATTGCTACATGCCTAAATTTTTTATTTTCATTTTTAAGCGTCTTCAAAAAAAGGAGGAGATTCTCAATTAGGACGTATTTTTAATTTTTTTATTGTTTGTTATCTCAGAACGTAATTTATGATAGGATCCACGAGGAATTGAGGGAGCTCCTCAAATATTATAGGCATAAATACATATCATTTTGATATTTTCATCAACATGTCAAGTCAAAGTCAAAGTTTTATTCAAAACTAGTGGCCCGGGCAGACGTCGTTCTGCCACCGTATAAACCATCCCTGGACCCACTCTGACCCACACAAAAAGTTTCATCAAAATCTGTCCAGCCGTTCTGGAGTTTTAATCAGACTAACGAACATCAATTCATTTTTATTTATATAGATAGGAACTTACAGCATTTGCATTCAGAATTTGGTGAAGCTAATCCCAAGAATCTATTTAAAATTATTGTGTAAACAAAAGGAATAACAATTATTCTTTTGTTTAATAATTATTTTTTGTACTTCATTTTATGTTTTGTATTTTGTTCTTTTTTTTTATCTTTGTGGAAATTCAATAAAGATAATTTATTATTATTATTTACTTAAGTACTTATAATAAAAATAAGAAAAAGGAGTGGAACTAAGAACACCACAAACTCGATTTCGAATATTTCCAAATGAATTGTTTAGGGGTCCAATGTATCTCGTGAAATGTGGGTATATCCAGTAATGGAATACCTCTGCCTACCCCCTCGGGGATGAAAGGCGTGAGATTATTTATTTTATTTATTTGTTTTTTGTTACATTATTACCTATTTTGACTCTGTTTAGGGGTCCAAAGAATCTCTGCCTGCTCTCTCTCTCTCTGCCTACCCCCTCTTTATTTTTTTTATTCTGTGACCTTTTGTAAACAAACATAGCTACGGGCTAGTTAGATATTTATGTCGTTTAAAAGTTAATCTCAATTTGTCCGGTCATGCCCCTCCATTCTTAACCCTAATAAAAAGCAAACGTTCTCTTTAAGTACGTCTTTATGTTTCCTTCTAAACATGGCTTGAAGGGGGATTTGGCAAGTACAGTCGAGAGCTCGTAGAGCTTGACACATTGGAAGAAGAAGAAATTTTGAAATTGCCTGAAACTCATGTTAAACACGTACTTTTGTAAAATGGCATATTACAAACTAGACGACTATATAAATGACAATGATGATTGGAACAGATTTCCTCCAGTCCAGCGCAATACAATAGCGAAAAACAAACGAAAATATGTAACCCAATTAACAATTGATTATAAGAATATTGTGTTGAGGAGTTTCTTGCCCCGCTTCTTCTCCTCACCCAGACATGCTGAAGCGATGGAGTTGAAATGACGTTCAATAAGTGGACTTGTAAGTTCCTACTTTGAATAAAACATTTTGACTTTTGGACTTTGTAACGCTCTTATTACAATCCCCGTAGAGGTCAGACTCGCACAAGCGTAAAGCTTCATGTGCTCTTGACTGTACCTACCAATAAACGCAATTCATTAGGTGATTGACATTTGACTCTTTGAGTTCGTTTGTATTGTTTTTTTTTTATTTCGAAGTTGTTGATCATACTGAGCGGATGAATGAAAATCGCTTAACGAGACAAATATACAAGGGTGTTGTGAATGGGCGAGTCGGCAGAGGACGACCTAGGCGTACTTACATCGACCAGATCGGCGAATATTGAAGCCAGTTAAAGAGTACCCGAAACCGACGAGCATGCATTAGTCTGATGGATGTGGATGAAGCACGAGAGATCTGCATGTTCGTAGCAAGTGGCAGTCTATTGTCTCTGCCTACCCCAATGGGAAATGTTGTACTCAACCTTGGAATTTTGAATTCTCCGATTAAAGGTGACTAAAAGTTATCTACCATCGCTTCCGGAAAGTGTATTAGCTGAGGAAAAGCAAAAGAAAAAATAAATACAAAATGCAAAAATATAATAAAATACAAAATGGATTACAAAACCTAAAATAAAAGTAAAGAAATAAGACATCGCCCATCAAACGCACGTCTGAAACGGCATTACATAAAGGTTATATAACACTGCCCTGCCTCTGTCATGTCGCTGGTACATTCGTATCGTAAACATCCTTGGGACCTTTGTTTAATAGGATACTAGTCTATGTAAATGTTGCAGGGTTATATATTAAAAGATGAGATATTATAATTTCATGAAGCGCTCGTAGTCCTGCGGTACCAGTGTGCTTGCAACACGTATATACACGTATAGTATCAAGGCTTTTATTTATTTGTTTGTTTTTCTTTATTGTCCAGCAGTGGAAGTCGATAGGCTGAAATGATGATGATGATGAAGGAAAACAAACAGCTTATAGTGCTTCTATAATAAAAAAAGACGTGTGGCACTCGGGGACTGCCGCGGTAAAGCTATTGCATATTATCAACAAGACTGCCGAAAACAAACGACGTTAGACAATGCACGCCCTCGATAGAAGCTATGCAATATCCATCCATCCATCCATCCGTCCGTCCGTCCGTCCGTCCGTCCGTCCGTCCGTCCGACCGACCGACCGACCGACCGACCGACGGACGGTCGGTCGGTCGGTCCGTCCGTCCGTCCGTCGGTCGGTCGGTCGGTCGGTCGGTTGGTCGGTCGGTCGGTCCGTCCATCCGTCCGTCTGTCCGTCGGTCTGTCGGTCGGTCGGTCGGTCGGTCGGTCGATCGGTCCGTCCGTCCGTCGGTCGGTCGGTCGGTCGGTCGGTCGGTCCGCCCGTCCGTCCGTCCGTCCATCTACTATCATAACTTGGCTTTGGATTATGCCCAATAAACAAGCCACGCCTCCGTGCCCGTCGGAGTGGGGAGCGTGAGGTTTTTTCGTTACGGAATTTCTGGATTCGGTCCCCGCGCTCAAGGCCCGCGATAGAAGCTATGCAATAGCTTAAAACTTATAGATATTACATTATATAGAAATATTACAGCCAACAAAGTTTCCACTAATGTTTAGCACCTAAAGTTGCAACGGACGCGCTACTAAACAAAGAAGTCTATCCACTAGTCTTTAAAGGAAACTTGAATAACATTTGTTTTTTAAATTGAAAAAACAAAAAGAATACTATAATATTATACTATTATACTATTACTTAATTTGCTTAATGGCACTCCTAACATATATATAGATAGATAGCTATAGATCCCTGCTATCTATCTCTCTCTCTCTAGTTACAGGCAACATGACGTACTATTATTTTGTGAGATCATTGAAACCATGTGGCTAGCAAATAAACTTATAATCGAAATACGTAGACAAAAAATGTTTAGAGCAACTCGAGAGCACATAAAGAGGCCACAGCATCCACTAGCTTTTAATAATGGCGTACAGACATCATAAACGGGGTCCCGGGAGTGGCTATAATAAAGTTGTAATGGCCTCTCCGCGACAGTGCGCCTGCGCAGATCTGTTGGCTGTTTTAATTTTCATTTCTTACTCATTTCTTATAAATAAAAATGAATTGATGTTCGTTAGTCTGATTAAAACTCGAGAACGGCTGGACAGATTTTGATGAAACTTTTTGTGTGGATTAGAGTGGGTCCAGGGATGGTTTATACGGTGGCAGAACGACGTCTGCCCGGGCCACTAGTTTCTTATAAATGTTTTCAGCTCTGAAATTTCTTAGGCAATTTTTAAGCTATTGCATAGCTTCTATCGCGGGCCTTGAGCGCGGGGACCGAATCCAGAAATTCCGTAACGAAAAAACCTCACGCTCTCCCCACTCCGACGGGCACGGAGGTGTGGCTTAAAGGCCGTGCATTGTATAAAATAAAATAAAGTGAAGTAAAGTAAAGTAAAGTAAAGTAAAGTAAAGTAAAGTAAAGTAAAGTAAAGTAAAGTAAAGTAAAGTAAAGTAAAGTAAAGTAAAGTAAAGTAAAGTAAAGTAAAGTAAAGTAAGTCGAAGTCGAAGTCGAAAGTCGAAAGTCGAAAGTCGAAAGTCGAAAGTCGAAAGTCGAAAGTCGAAAGTCGAGTCGGAGTCGGAGTCGGAGTCGGAGTCGGAGTCGAATCGAATCGAATCAAATGAAATGAAATGAAATAGTCAGACCAACCAAGACAGTCAACTTTATGCTATGCAATAGCTTTACCGCGGCAGTCCCCGAGTGCCACACGTCTTTTTTTTTATTAGCCCATATTTTTGTCCCACTGCTGAGAATAGTATATTACTTCCCAAAATAATAAATGTCTCAGATCATGTGTAATTGTCAAACAAGCCGAGGTCTACAAACGTGATCTGAGGCTTCCTTATTTATTTTCCGAGGTATGTTTACTTTTTTTCTTATCGACGGAGGCGGAAAGCGGCAACTTTGTTTAGCGCAGCGGGCCGAAATTTGCCGCTTTCCGCTCGGAGAGATGAAAAAGAAAAAAACCTTTTTTTTTATTTATACTTATTCAGAGGAAATTTTATACCCGAGGGGTTAGGCAGAGGTATTCCATTTCTGGATATACCCACTTTTACCCACCAGATATTCTTTGGACCCCTAAACGTGATAGGTGGTGAGCCCATCGCCGGAGCGGGGTGCTGTACACATGCCTCAGAATCAATTCTGGGACCTGCGGGTTTCCTCACGATGTTTTCCTTCACCTTCGAGCTAGTGATTAATATGTAGGTACGTAAGTTTATAAAAAAACTCATTGCCCCGCCAGGATTCAAACCCCAGCTTCATAGAGTTATCAATTTTGCAACAAAGTTTGTATAAATGTTCAATTGGATTTTGGGAAACTCTTGTGAGACCGGGAATAAACTGTAGGTATCTATCCGCGCGGGCAACGCCGCTTCGGTACCCGCTAGTTATAATTATAACATCATCTCTTAGGAACTCACATTTTAAAGGCACTTAACTTTTTGAAATCGAAACAACATCTAATAGAGTCGTCTAAACCGATGATACGATATATTATTTGATATCTTTCGCAAAACATTAGACTTTATAACTTATCGTGTGGGCCGCGCCGTTGCCAGCTCGCGCCCCCCTCCCGTGCAACAGGGACGGCGATACGACAGAGCGGGACCGCGAATAGGGAGCTTTCCAGTCGAGTGTGTCAGTAGTCACTTCTTAAGGCGATTTTTGAAAGGGCTGTTGTACAGGGCGTCCATACAACCATTTCACCAGATATCGCTAGTATAGACCGAGGCGTAAATAAAAATAAAATATTTTATAAACAAAAATCATAATTTAGAGAAAAAAAAGCAGTGATAGCCCGGACTGTTAAAGAGCCGGCCGAAAATCAGTGAGGCTCGGGTTCGAATCCTGGCATGTACCAATGAGTTTTTCAAAAACTTACGTACATATTTATCACTAGCTCGACGGTGAAGGAAAACATCGTGAGGAAACCCGCAGGTCTCAGAATTAATTCTGAGACATGTGTAAACAGACCCGGTCCGGCGATGGGCTCACCACCTATCACGTTTAGGGGTCCAATATATCTCGTGAAATGTGGGTATATCCAGTAATGGAATACCTCTGCCTACCCCTCGGGGATAAAAAAAAAGGCGTGAGATTATATTTATTTATTTATATATAAAGAAAAAATATATTATGCTTCATTCACGTTCTCGTATTGAAGGAAGCGAAAGAAGTATGCAGAGATCGAGCATCCATCGTCTCTGCCTACGCATGTGGGACAGTGCCGTGAACTTTCATGTATGTGTAAATCATTATTACAGGGTCCACACTTTCCGTGTTGAGGGACAGTCCCGTAGTCCGATCCGAACGCAGATATGTCCCGTTTTTAGGGTACCGTACCCAAAGTGTCAAACGGGTCCCTGTTATTAACACTCCGCTGTCACACAAGGCCACGGGGGATGAGTGGAGGGAGGGAGGAGAGGTCTTTGCTCAGCAGTGGGACAATACATAGGATAATAAAAAATATGACTGTAATTCACAACTTCGACATTTATTACAGCGAATTTTACCAAAGCGAATGTTTGTGCGATGTACGTTACAGCGAAAGTATTCGATGTCGACGTATGGGACTTCGACGGTTTGTCATCGCGATGTACTTACGTTACAGCGAAAGTATCCGATAGCGAAGCATGCGACTTCGAATGTTTGTGATCGTGAGGTATCTTACAGCGAAATTAAGTAGGTTATCTCTAAGCATAAATCTTGCATACTAAACAAATCCAGGAGCTCAAACTGAATACCTTAAATTTTGCTATTGATGACAAAAACAATATTTTATCGAACTTCACTATCGCAACTACGTACTCTTTTATATAATTTCCCCGGTTATAATAACTGTTATTGCAAAAGCGACTGGTGAACAAAAACTTATTCTTATATCGGGGCTAGTGCAGTTCCAATACACAGACAATCGGGACTGCTGGTTTAAGAAATCTGGACAAAGTTACATCCATCCTAAGGTTGTCTGGAACAAATCGCTGAAAGCGTTAAGACGCCCATTTCACTTTGTTTGTTTAAAAATATAAATAATCTTACGTCTTTGATCCCCGAAAGTATGGGGAGGAGGGGGAGGTATTCCATTTCTAGGATACACCCACCACCACTTTACACAAGAATATTCGACAACTATAGTCTATTTCGCACCAAATGGGTTCAGTGACAGTTCACATTTTTCCTTTTTACGCATACAACTTTCTATTAAGAAAAATAGATGGTTCCAAAAATAATGAATAATTTATTATTATGTCATTGCTAAAATACAATAATTGTCGCCTCTAAAATTCTAAATTAAAGTCGCAGACAATCTAAATCAAGAAAAATATAAAAAACAATAGATAAATAAGATATCCTAAAAATACGTATTGCGTGGAACGGAACTTTTACTCATAGGGATTGACACAGCTTAATCTACATTAAATCGATGAATCGAAGCTTTTTGGCGGGAATCCGAAAAAAGGTGCTATGTTTTTGTAAAATTAACATTTTGTTGTATCTTTTGGGTTTAAAATAGTAATAGTGTATTATGTGGCAGGGGTCTGTGAAAGTGTGCAGTGATTTGTAGATTCGATAATGTATGATTATTTTCGTATTGCATCAAAAAGTCGATGACATTTTTTTTTATTTTACCATGTTTTTCCCATAACCTGTGAAATTTAAACATATTCAATAAAAAGTAAACTTGAAAAATCATTATATCAATAAAGTATAAAATCGATTCCATTTCCTTTACAAACTTACTCGAAATTTTAGAAAAATCGATTGGATTTCATTGGGACACATCACTTCAATTGTCAACTGAACTGTCACCGAACCCATTTGGTGTGAAATAGACTATAAACGTGATAGGTGCTAAGCCCATCGCCGGACCGGGTCTGTTACACATGCCTCAGAATTCATTCTGGGACCTGCGCTTTTCCTCACGATCTTTTTCTTCACCGTCGAGCAAGTGATACATATGTACGTAAGTTTTTGAAAAACTCATTGGTACATGCTAGGATTTGAACCCGAGCCTTACTGATTATCACCATGTGAAGCAGGCTCTTTAACCGTAAGGTTATCACTGCTTACTTACTAACGGCTGTCAGTGCTGCAAAATCGGGACATTGTCCCGCGTCATCTCCTCGAGCCCTTGACACCTAAGTCCGGGACGTCCCGCGAACACCGGGACGTGTGCAGCTCTAACCGTGGCCTACTTAGCGGCCGTAATGGTCGGTAATTATTTATCAAACAACCGAACCGGCTAAGCTTAGGTGAGTTTGAGTGTATAGGGTTTCTAGGTATTTCAAATACATATTATACAGGGTGACTTTTTTTACCGTCTGGAAAAAAATGTGGTGTAATAGGTAAGTTTAATAGATTCTTTTGGCAATGTAACCTAAAAAAAAAATTTTTTTTTCAAAAAAATTTTTTTTCTTTCTTAAACTAATATACATTACTCAATTGTAGTCAATAATACACACTGAGATATTTGAAATAGTATTTTAAAAAGAAACAGGCTCGTAGCTTCCATTTATGCTCAATTTACCTAAAACCTTTCTAGTTCTAGATTTTGTAAATTGCACTAAACATGAGTGTATTTAACAATTAATCTCGTTTATAACTTTGGCTCTAGATACCTTATACGTCATATTTTTTTCCAGACGGTAAAAAAAAATCACCAGTATAGGTACTAGCTTTTATCTAATTTCAAAAATCTTAATTTTGCTGCCACGTATAGTTATTACTATATAAATTACACTGTGTTATTCTGATGTACATATAAACTACGACTGTAAAGTTTCATCAAAATCCGTTCAGTAGTATAAGTTCTTTTCAGGGGCCGGTTGGTTTTGGTTGTTTTCGCTTTTTGAGGGTTTCCGGCCGTCAAATCGAAAGTTTTCCTTGGACGACTATCAAGACAAACTCATTCCATAAAAGACATTTAGCTTGGGTCCCACGGTCCGTAAAATCGCGGATGCACGCAGACCAGCTCGCACGACGCACCGTGGGACCGGCCTCGTCCGTGATAGCACAGAACGTCTGTGGCGGTGCGCCCGTATCCATCGTGAGTCGGTAACTTCAAAGGTGCGCTCTTCTCTCTCTTTCTTTCGCTTTGCATTATGACAACATAAAAACATCTACACACACAGACACGCACCGTTGCCTGCGGTGCGTCGCCGTCCGTGCTCGTCGGCTGAGAGTAGCTGATCCGTAGAATAGCGGACCGTGGGACCCCAGCTTTAGAAGTTGCAAAGTTGAAAGTTGTAGGCCACCCCGCACTACACTTAGCGAGGAATCGATGCCGGAAAATTGTTACCAACTTGCTGCATTATCACGTGTTGATAGCAGCGGGAATTACTATTGCCTTTGTTGTATGGGGTCGCTAATAAAAGTCGGAGGTCGCGGGTTCGATTTTCGCTCGGGGGGATAACATTTGGATGTCCATTGGTGTTACAAGTCACTCTTGTCTTGCAAGGCGCATGACGCAATTTGGGTGTTGCCAATATAATTTAAAATGTTATGTAAAATTAAAAAATTTAAAATGTATAAATGTGTTTCTACTTCTGTTAGAAAAGAGTGGTTATTCTACTCTACCATTAATTGACGAATGGTTGAACGTCTCGACCAATAAGCGCCTAGCGTCGACGTCATTGGCAAAATCGTGTTATAGCAACACTAGCTTATGGCTGCTTTACTGGTTAGGTACTCATATTAGGTAGTCACGATAGCAATAGCCATTAGCCAGTCCCCACAGTTATTAGGGGCCGCGGTCGGCCGCTAGAAACTTTTAAACGCCAAACTCGACTCCAAAGCCTATGCAGCACGACTTTTGCATGTTTTATGAAGTTTATTGCCGCTTTAGAACTTCCTAAGTTTTGAGGCTACCGAGCGTTGCCCGGATGCTATGCTCTGGCAAGCTAGCATACCAGGGTCGGTCTAGCTGGCATTCTAGGGTCTGGCCAGCCAGCATACTAGGGTCTGACTAGCTAGCATACTAGGGTCTGGCAAGTTAGCATACCAAGGTCTGGCTAGCTAGTATACCAGAGTCTTGCAAACTGGCATACTAAGGTTTATCTAGCTGGCATTCTAGGGTCTGGCAAAATAGCATACCAAGGTCTGGCTAGCTAGTATAGCAGGGTCTGGCTAGCTGGCACACCAGGGGCTACCTAGCTGGCATACTAGGGTCTGGCAAGTTAGCATACCAAGGTCTGGCTAGTTTAGTATACCAGGGTCTGGCTAGCTGGCATACTAGGGTCAGGCGAGCTTGCTATACCCTTACCAGGTTCCGGTAAGCTAGCATGCCGGCTAACGCCATTCTGTGTTATATTAATATACTTTTTAAACCCCTAAACGTGAAAATTCTGGGACCTGCGTGTTTTCTCACTATGTTTTCCTTCACCGTCTAGTCATAAATATGTAAGCAGTCAGAGTTCTTCAGATAAAATTGTGTCCAAAAACACCACGTCGTATAACTCGTGTGAAAACATACACTCTTTCCTATAAACACTCATTGTTCAATTGAATGTAGGACAACTATCGAAAACAGCCAAGTGCGAGTGGCCACTCGAGGGTTCTGTACTAGCTACGTTTAGGGGCCGAAAGTGGAGTCTGCCAGACTCTTCAATACTGGTGCACCATCGGTAAGGGGGTTGATGAGCTTGCAAGTTCTGTACTAGCTGCGTTTAGGGGTCCAAAAAAAACACTAGTGAAAAGTTGGTGCTATCCGAAATTGGAGTCTGCGAACTGCCTAGGGTCTAAACGAATTCGGGAAAATCCTGGTACACAACGTTTTCTTTCGAAACCTATCGTTGTCGACTGCTAGTCATTTTGTAGCAAGTTTTTCTGGGAATGGAGTACTTCCGCTTGCTTCGAAGATAAAAAAGGTTGGTATGATTAACACTACGAAAATCAACATCAACCCGCAACAGCCCACTGCTGAGCTAAGGGTCTTTCCTCACACATGAGGAAGCATTTGCCATAATCTCCTACGCGAGCCCATCGCGGATTGGTTTTAGGCTAATGGTTAATTAAATATCGGAAGGGTATCTGATAGACTTAGCGACTTCCATTGTGCGTGAACACAACGAAACCCTCAACCAACAGTTCCACGGGCTTTAGCGGCAGCGATAGTGACTGCCACTAGGCGAGGTCGAGGGCGATGAGGGTTGCAGAAATGAAAGATGTTGCTCGTCTCGAGAGTCGAGATCGAATGTGATCGGTGATCTGATCTGACCTCCTTTAATAGGCTACCTCTATTTATACCAGTTGTGTAACTAAAGAGGATAGATACATTTTAGTAAAACCCTACAGTGCCTTCCGAAACACAGCGGGAACCCTAAAAAGACTATACAAAAACAACCAAAACCGACCGGCCACGTCAGCAAAAGAATCCCCCCGTATAAAACATTCACGTCGCAATTATAGGCGATAGCTGTTTGTTTATTGAACACCCTGTAGCCTCCACGGCCGATTAAACTTGCACGGTGGTATTAGCGAGCTGATTGCTGCCCTTTCGATACTGATGGAATTATTCTTTGGAGTCATTTCCTTCTTACCAGGATGCGCAAGAAAGGGAGTAATATTTTTCGAGGGTATCTATGTGGGTGTGATAACCCGGACGGTTAAAGAGCCGGCTGAAAATCAGTGAGGCTCGGGTTCGAATCCTGGCATTTACCAATGAGATTTCAAAAACTTACGTACATATTTATCACTAGTTCGACGGTGAAGGAAAACATCGTGAGGAAACCCGCAGGTCTCAGAATTAATTCTGAGACATGTGTAAATAGACCCGGTCCGGCGATGGGCTCACCACCTATCACGTTTAGGGGTCCAATATAACTCGTGAAATGTGGGTATATCCAGTAATAGAATAGCTCTGCCTACCCCCTCGGGGATAAAAGCCGTGAGATTTTTATTAGTATAGATAGATAATATTATTATAGATGTTAGCTTATATCTCCACTGTACTTCGCCAACGACCAATAGGATAACACACTACCAAAATGTCATTTTGCAAATACGACATTCTACTGATGAACCTTTTGAGCAACGCTCATGTAGCTTCAGAGCCTAATCTTGGCAGTGTCTTCTGCTGCGTCTATATCGTCTTCAACCTTGTCCGTGACATATCTCCGTCTCCCTCCCACCCACCTCAATCTACGCGAGGGAGACACAATGGAGTACATGGCATTCCTGCTTCAATTCACTTATCCGACGCCGTCATTATTTCACGGGAGTCGTCCGTACGTCACGTTTAGGGAGGGGAAGTATTCGGGACTTGGGTCGTGCGGGACTGGGTTTTTACGAGCTTTTTTTGTCCACGTTTCGGACATAAAATAGAATACGTCGCTTCCCAGTAGCTTTATGCAAAAATCCCGACGTTCTGTCTTGTGTCACGGGACTTGGGTCAAACCAAATTGGGATTTTCCTAGCTTCTGTTGTCGATTTTTCTGGTTGAAAGTTAGTTTATGTCACCGAATAGATTTATTTATTAGCAAACATTCACGACAATAAATGCGTGAAATTTGGACAAACTATCAAACCCTAAACTATAATTATAAATGCCAATTTAATTCTCTTTGACAATTACCTTTTCACAACTAAACCATTGAACTGACATTAGTAAAGACAGGAGTATAGTTTATATCTTAAGGAAGGATATAGACTACTTTTTAACAAGGAAAAATAGTAGGTACTAGCAAACAGTATGGCGTAGCTATCAATACTTTGTCAAATTGTTGTTTATTTGTTTGTGGTCTTCTGGCCTCATTAACGGCTGCAGCTGAAAATCAGTGCCTCAGCTCAGGCTGTGGCATTATGCTGAGCTGTGGCCCTTTCGGCATAAAATTGTTTTTACGTGTTACTGTAATTTCTGCTTTTTTTTGTCTATGCCGAATGAAAAGTTTTTTCTTTCGTCTTTCTTGCATTGCTGTTTATCTAATACCAAATTATATTCTTAATACGCGTTGTGGAAATATGCAAGAGTACTACTAATGAACCCAGTCCCGTATGTGGTGATTCCGGGTCCCGCAATTTTCCGGGACGAGAGTTGTCCCAACCCTAGCCCCCCGTAGCGCCGTAGCCGTCTCTCGCAGCCCTACGATTTATTGGCGTGCTCTACCTATTTCTACATTTTGCATTTGTGGAATTACTTTTGGGTGATAAGGATCTGCGGGGTTTGCGACCTGTTCGGGAGCGAAACGGAGGGTCGCGGGTTCGGTGTCTGACTTGGTTTAGGCCCGTAACAGCCCACTGCTGAGCTAAGGGGTCTTTTCACACCAAAAACTATGGTCCCCAATACGCCACAATTATTTACTAGTAAGACATGAGAGCTGCCCTTCAGTTTGTTGCTGGCTCTTCTCGGGGTACTGGATTTGGAACCTGCAACTCGTCTGTGGAGATGGGCTGCTGTTTACATTCAGCCAATATTCATGGGACGTGTTTAAAGTGCCTTGTTATTAGACTATAGACCTTTCTAGTGTACTTTTTGTACCTAGAGAAAATAAATGAGTTTTGACTTTTGACATGAGCCCAGCGCGGATTGGGAGATAGTGTAGGCGGACACAATTTTTCAAGCCACCCAAGGGTATCTAACATGGCTTAGCGTCCATTTTGCGTAAACACAGCTAAAACGGTTAAACGAGTCTTCCGAAACACGGCGGCACCTGCGATGTAAATTCACGAAGCGGTCATTGACTAACTGACCGCGCCCATCTTTGCTTAATTTGTGTCATCGTAACAGACTGACATTCCAGGTGTGTGTACTATCTTGGTATGAAAAAAAAAATCTCACGCTTTTTATCCTCGAGGCGGCAGGCAGAGGTTCCACTTCTGAATATACCCACTTTTCACGAGAATATTCGACCTCTAAACGTGTTAGGTGGTGAGCGCAACGCCGGACCGGGTCTGTTACACATTCCTGAGAAGAACTCTGAGACCTGCGGGTTTCCTCACGATGTTTTCCTTCACCGTCAAGCTAGTGATGAATATGTACGTAAGTTTTGAAAAACTCATTTGTACATATCAGTATTTGAACCCGAGCCTCACTGATTATCATCATGAGAAACGGGCTCTTTCACCATGAGGCACTGCTCTATGTGAATAATTTCAATTAAATCCGTTTAGCCGTTTTTGCGTGATTGTATAACATACACACTTTCACGTTTATAATATCAGTTGGAAGTCAGAATCACAGATTACCTTAATGCTACCACGGTCTGATTACAGACCGCTCTAGCTATAGCATCTAGAATTCTAGACTGCACCCAGTCTATACTTTCAGCCCTGTAATCAGGCAACGGAACCTATTTTTCAACGTCATTTGCTTGCCACATGTGCTACATTTCTATCTATAATTGCGTTTTCTATTTCTTACATTGTAGCACAATCGCAAATTGACGCACAACGAAAGTCGTTAAGCCATGTCAGATAGCCTTGAAAAATTCTGACAGATAGGTGGCCACTAGCCTAACACCATCTCCCAATCCGCGGTGGGCTCGCGTGGGAGGTTAAAGCCCATACTTCCTCGTGTGCGAGGAAAGACCCTTAGCTCAGCAGTGGGCTGTTACGTGTTGATGATGATCTTCCCTTTTCCGATGGAGGAGCATTCCACATCCGCTCCTCCATATCCCAAGAAATCCTACATATCTAATTAATTTGTGCCAAAAATGCGCACTAATGTTGTGGGCGGGAATCGAACCTACTACTAAACTCAGAAAGCAATCGCTATCAACTTAGACAATTACATGACAAAATATCGATAAAATAAAAAAATTCTAATTCCAAAAGCAATCTGAAAATTCTTAAAACGATCGAGACATCCGTCTTGTTTAGAATTTTGCTGAACAACACAAACTATACTAAAGCTTATGATCTATAACCATTTGGACTTTTCAAACTACCGCATAACCCCGAATTCAATGCGCTCCATAAAAAAAAACTTCGTGAAATTCGAAAAAGGAACACCCGAACCCGCCCGAAGTTTGCCGAAGATCGCCGAAGTCGCGCATCTGTCGCTCCGCGGCGCGTGCGCCGGTATTATTCCCGACCTGTAAGGATTTGTGCAGGTGGGGTGGAGGGGAGATAGGCTTGGTCGATGACCGGGGTGTTTGATCACGATAAATCGTATCAAAGAACTTTATACATATCTAAGTAAATATTAATTTAACTGAATATTTTTTAGTTATTATTTGAGGAAGAAAAAAAACTTTTTCTAACTATCTTTGGCCCGCGATTTCGCATGCGTTCCGGTAGGAAAACTAGTATATCTCCTCCCATAAGACAAATCTAGTTGTTCTCGAATTTTGCTCTTAGCAACATATTTAGCCCTGCATTTTTAACTTTTTTTTTGTATATTGCGCGATCATTCCGCCAATTATGAATCGATTTTAATGGTTTTTTTGTTTGGTAGATCATACTTCAGAGGTTATTATTTGAATTTCATCAATATCAGTCAAGCGGTTCCTAAAAAAAAGTCTAAAAATTTATACATTAATGATATTTTAGTGCTATTTGAAGTAAGTTTTTTAATCTATAGTTTTTTATTATTTATAAAATTAAAATGTATTTACTTCAGTAGGTAATCAAAAATTACACTTAGAAAAGTCAATAGTCACTCTAAACTCGTCCAAGAAGATTGGCTAAATTTAAGCAGCAGCCCATCTCCACCGACGAGTTGCTGGTTCCAAATGCAGTACCCCAAGAAGGACCAGCAAGAAACTCTACTATATAGATAGACTAGCGACCCGCCCCGGCTTCGCACGGGTGCAATGCTTATACTAAAACCTTCCTCTTGAATCACTCTATCTATTACAAAAAACCGCATCAAAATCCGTATCGTAGTTTTAAAGATTTAAGCATACATAGGGACATAGGGATATAAGGACAGAGAAAGCGACTTTGTTTTATACTATGTAGTGATAGTGATATATACTACCTACTATGTAAACCCGCATGTGGACTGTAACTTGAGCCCTCATTGATACTGGCAACGACCACCCTGCCTTACAAGTATTCTTGTTAAGACATCCATGCAAAATTAACATAAGTTTTCATTACAGGATGTTTCCAAGCAAAGACTACTTCAGCACGTACTAAGAACGTGGAGATTGACACATTGGTCTAGAGCACGAGGATGTTGACACATTGTACTTTGTAACGTTCTTATTACAATCGCCTTAGAGGTCAGACTCGCAATGCAAGTGTAAAGCTGCATGTGCTCTTGACTGTAGACTCAAAAAGTAGGTTTCAATAAGTCTAAAGCCGCACATTTCGATACTAATATTATCAAGAGGAAAAAATTTTATGTTTGTTACGAATAAACTCAAAAACTACTGGACCGATTTGAAAAATTCTTTCAACAATGGAAAGCTAGAATATCCCTGAGTAACTGAGCGACATTTTATTCCCGTATTCAAACGGGAACGGGAACAACGCGGGTGAAACCACGGAGAACCGCTAATAATAAATAAGGATCCCCCCGCCAAAACATGATAGCTCGAGAAGCACAAATTTTGCGTCGCGTGCGGCTATTAATTTTATATTAATTCTTTTATGATACGATATTAGCAGACCCTTTCTTTTTGGATTCAATTGAAATGATCAACTGTCATTTACAAGGGGAGCTTTATGTAGAAGCGATAAGGTTCATTTTGTGGTGAGTTTGGGGCACTGCACTAAAGTGCACTTCTATCTGACGGGCCTGTTGGCTCAGTTGGTAGCGACCCTGCCTTCTGAGTCGGAGGTCGCGGGTTCGATCCATGCTCCATGAGCATGAACATGTCTGTTGACGTTTAATATTTATTTCAGTATGTTTATCAGTTGTTTACTACCCAAAGTACAGGCCCTGTCTAGTTTGGGACTAAATAACCGTGTTTAAATTGTGTTCCATAATTTATTTATCATTTATCAGAATTTTGTACCAGAATTTTATGAGAAATTTATAGCAAAAATAAAAAAATTATAACGTTGTTAGATTGTTGTAGTGACAGATCAGACGAAAATTTATGAGAGACAGAGTGCGGAAATGTCAGATTTCACAGAGTTCTTTGTGAAATCTGACATTTCCGCACTCTGTCTCTCATAAATTTTCGTCTGATCTGTCACTACAACAATCTAACAACGTTATAATTTTTTTATTCATTTCATACATCATGACATCTATAAGTTTCATTGCCAACTATCGAACCCCAACGGCTTCGCACGGGTGCAATGCTGATACTAAAACCTTCCTCTAGAATCACTCTATCTATAAAAAAAACACACCAAAATAGGGTAAATTGTTTTATACTATACAAGCAGCGCCCGCGTACTTCCCGATCTCGTGGGAATACGTGGATAAAATATAGCCTATGTGCAAAGAGATTAAAATATAATAGGGCATAGAGGGGACAAAGCGAGGAAAATTTGAAGTCAAAAGTTATTCCAAGTGGAATAAGTCTAGTACAATTTCGACCGGATGACAGCTCGCGTTCATACTAACCGACATGATAAGGACATGACGCTTAGGCTTCAAAGTTTTGTATGAAAATATTCCCAATGAGAGGGGGCCTCTATGCCCTATTATATTTAAATCTCTTTGCCTATGTGTTATTCTGATGTCTAAGCTATATAACTGTAAAGTTTCATTAAAATCCGTTCAGCAGTTTTTGCGTGAAAGAGGAACAAACATCCATACATACAAACATTCGAATTTATAATATTAAGTAGGATAGTGATAGAGAAGCCGGCATCAAAAACTAGTGTACCCAGAGCCCAACCAGTCAGGGCTCTTAGCCCCATTGTGAGCCCCATCGGAGGGTAATATCAATAGGGCTCTCCCTCCGTTTAGCCTTTTTTTCTGGATCCGGTCGTTCAACTTGTCTTTTGGACGGGATTAAAGAGTATTGGACTTTTTTGGGATACCGTTTTCGGGTTGTGTAAACCGTTGTTATAAAATTAGATTGTCGTTTTCTATTGTAATCCCTATCTTAAGATTATACATAATAGCGACCCGACCCGGCTTCGCACAGGTGCAGTGCTATCTATTAAAAAAACCGCATCAAAATCCGTTGCTTAGGTTTAAAGTTTTAAGCATACATAGGGATATAGGGACCGAGAAAGAGACTTTGTTTTATACTATGTAGTGATAGTGATGATAACAATCATCATTTATTTGCTAGTATTTTTGGGTACATTGGGTATTAGAAATTAATTTTTGCTCTACCAAAATCTGCCTTAGCTGGCGTGCAAAATTATTTACATACGAAAGTAACTTTGTATATATTTTTACGGCTAAACAAATAAACCGATTTTGATGAAACCTGGCACGGATATAGCTTGAATTTTGAAGAAGGACATTATGCTACTTTTAATCGTTTAAAGATCATTCTGTATTTCTTAATTTTAAACACATTTAAGATTGTAATTCCTAATTCAATAAGTGATTAAAACGATGTACCGTATTAATAACAATCTTTATTTCAGGCAATACTTACATTAGTAGATCTTAAATAACGTAAACATAGTCCCATATTAACCCTACTAAAATATTTTTGTAAGTTTGTAATTCTTTTGAGAATTTAAGTTTCTTTAACCCGAACCTTGTATGTATTATTTTGCCCAGCATTACACATAATACAAGTCGAAAGGCAAACGTTCACATCTTGAAATCATTCCAAAAATACCTTCCACGGAACCTCACTCGAATCACACAAACCCGATATTTTACGAACAAAGACTTACGTCATTTCGCCGCCGTCAAGGGTGTCCCGATAAAACGCACATCAAATTACTCCAAATAGTATCCCTATCTCTTTTAAGTGGCCGAGATGGAGAGAGACAGATATATTTGTATGTTCGATATTAATTTCTATATGAATGCGTTTACAATTGACCTCATTATGTTATTTGTTAAATAGCGTATTATTATGAGATGTGAATTATAAATGACTGGATGTTCCATGCGGTTTCACCCGCTTAATTCCCGTTCCAGTGGGAATACGGGAATAAAATATAGCCTATATTACTCAGTGATAATGTAGCTTTCCATTGGTGAAAGAATTTTTAAAATCGGTCCAGTAGTTTTTGAGTTTATTCGTAGCAAACATACAATCATACAAATCTTTCCTCTTTAGTGTAGAAGTGTAGACTAGCGGGTACCTAACGGCATTGCCCGCGCATATCCTGTTTATTTCCGTTCCCGTGGGAATTTCCAATCCCTTCTTAGTGCTCGCTTACGTCAGCAGACCCACAAACGAGAGACAAATGTGGAAAATAGGCACTTCATTTACATACAGATAAATAATAATAATTATAATACTTTTAAGTAGTTTTTTTTATATCTTTTATTTTTATTTATATCTTTTATTACCCATATAAGTCCTCTCAATAAAATAATCGATGATCTATACAAGTTCAACACATAGTACATGGATCTGCGCCGGAGTGGGGCCGCGGAGCAGGTGCTCCAAATCCTGTTTCGTTGAGCGCAGGCGCATGGTTAGTGTGAAAGGGAAAGCTCCTAATGAATGATATTTTAGTTCCCCGCCACAGTATGATTGGGTATTGGAGTCCAGTTTACCCACTGCCTCCTAGTATATACCCTCCCCCCCAATAATACGATGAGACGAAATAGAACTTAAATTTCGACTGGGTGAACGGATTTTGATGATTCTTTTTTATTTTTTTATTCCTGGCATGTACCAATGAGTTTTTCAAAACTTACGTACATATTTATCACTAGCTCGACGGTGAAGGAAAACATCGTGAGGAAACCCGCAGGTCTCAGAATTAATTCCGAGACGTGTAAACAGACCCGGTCCGGCGATGGGCTCACCACCTATCACGTTTAGGGGTCCAATGTATCTCGTGAAATGTGGGTATATCCAGTAATGGAATACCTCTGCCTACCCCCTCGGGGATGAAAGGCGTGAGATTATTTTTTTTTATTTGAAAGCTGATGCTTCCCGTGTGGTCCCATTTCAATTTGGTCCAGTTCTGATAGTGGCATCCATGAGTTGAAATCGGTTTTTTACTCTTTCGAGTTCTGTGCTATCACGAAATAGGTATTCTTTGGACCCCTAAACTTGATAGGACCGAGTCCTTTACACATCTCTCAGAATCAATTCTGGGACCTGCTGGTTTCCGCACAATGTTTTCCTTCACCGTCGAGCTAGTGATAAATATGTACGTAAGGTTTTTGGAAAACTCATTGGTACATGCCAGGATTCGCACCATAGCTTCACTGATTATCATCATGTGACATGTTACACTTACTGAAAATAAATTGTGGGACACAATTTACACACGGTTATTTAGTCCCCAAATTAGGCAGAGCCTGTACTATGGGTACTGAACAACTGATAAACATACTTAAATAAATACTAAACACCCAGACACAGACAATGAACAACATTTTAAAGCCAGTAAATAAAACTAATGTTTTGGCACTATTATACCTTGGCAATATTAATATTTGACATTTTAAGACATTTTTAAATCGGATTAAAGTATTGGTCATTCTGCGTTTTGGTCATTTTGCGTTTTTCAGGGTCATGACCAATTGGTCATTGTGCGTAGAGGGACGGATACTACACGGAGTTGTCAATATGCGAATATGTAATTTTGAGAAGTTGTCATTGTGCGAATTTGACATTTTCAGAAGTTTTCATTATGCGAATTTGACATTTTGAGAAGGCGAATTTGAAATTTTGAGAAGTAGTCATTTCGCGTCCAGTTGTCATTTTACGAAATTGTCTTTATGAGATGAAAAGAATAAAAGTAACTTAGTATGTAGTCGCTGATATACCACATATACGATCTCCATATCCGAATACCTCATAACGGACGAACCGTAAAGATATACAAAGCAGGTGTATCCCCACATAGTTACAGTGTAATAATCGTGTAATTGGTTAATCACTATTCCACACCTGGACTAGTTGGTCGACCTGTTGGTCCGCTTGTCTAGGCTTGACAGAGCCTGTTGGCATAAACTAGGGATCCGCGAAAAAACAGGTGCCCAGCGGCTTGTCCGCGCGGAGTTTATTCCCGTTCCCGTGGGAATTTCCAAAAATCTCTTCATAGTGGTTGCCTACGACACCTACATACCTACCACATTTCAAATAGTCCCGTTCCCGTGGGAAAATTAAACCCTATGTTACTCCCAGAATAGTGAGGTGAATGATTTTTTAACACTCGCATGTGGAATTAAATTACAAATCAAGAAGATAATAAAGAGGTGGATTGATTTACTGAAATAATGAAACCCGGGCATATGTAAAAAATAATATTGTACAAGAGATAGATAGATATACCTGCAGACAAACTGTCTTATACAGTTTTACAGGGAACTGCATTTGTGTTTAAAAAAAATGATTTTGTTTAATAAAAAAATATTAGTAATAATAAAAAATCCATGAGAGGAATCCCACTCTAATTCAGCTTCAGCAGTTTCATGCTGCAAGATAGTTCTGTACACAGAATTGCTTCTCGCTGTTATGTAATAGAAGCCACAGACTCATTACACTCTTGTACCAAAGAGATTTAAATATAATATGGCATAGAGAGGACACAGCGAGGAAAATCATAGCCAAAAAATATTATCTAGTGGAAAAAGTCCAGTGTGATTTGACCGAATGACAGCTCGCGTTCATACTAACATACATGACGCTTGAGATTCAAAGTTTATTAAAAAAAATATTCCCAATGCCCCCCTCTATATACGACCTATCTTCTGTCTATATGTATAAAATGATAAACTGACTGACAGATAAATAAATAAATAAATTGTGGGACACAATTCACACACGGTTATTTAGTCCCAAACTAGGCAGGGCCTGTACTACGGGTACTAAACAACTGATATAAATACTTAAATAAGTAATAAACGACCAGACACGAAGCCAACAGACATGTTCACGCACACAAATGTTGGCCTCGAGCGGGGATCGAACCCGCGACCTCCGGCTCAGAAGGCAGGGTCACTACCGACTGAGCCAACAGGCCCGTCGTAGATTGGTGATGTATCAACGCACAGCCTAAGCCACTGGGTTTCGAGACTTGAAATTTTGCACATAGATAGCTTATACAGTGTAGGCATCCACTAAGAAAGGATTTTGCAAAATTCAACGCCTAAAGAGGTGAAATAAACGTGCGCGACCCAAGCCGCGGGTAAAAGCTAGTTATATTTAAATCTCTTGTGATAATACGCAATCAGTCAAGTCCAAAATATGGTCCGCGACAAGATGACGCGTCCTCATCGCATACGAATGTCCTCATTAACCTGCCAGCATAAATTATAGCCGGTCACACGCCGGCGAGGCACTACATGTACTCGATCGGATGTTAGCTGCGACATTAAAGAACACACTTGCTTATGTCTGAGACCCTTAGCTCAGTGGGCTGCTACAGGTTGACGATGGGTCATTGGAATGGTCCCGCATATGGTTGCCAGGTCGCCAAACCTAATAGCCGGACAGACTACCCAGTTTGGACGGACATAATAAGGTCGGACACCCTACATTATTGATAATTTTGACAAAAAAAATATGTAAAATGTAGATTTTTTATTATTACCATAAATATTGTTAAATTTTAATGAAGTATAATTAATATCGAAAGCCAAATCAGTTTAAGTACTTCATTATTAATCAGTCAAATAGTCATCAGTCAAAATTTTATTAGTTTACGAAATGTAAAAAGACTATCAAAAGCCGGACACCGTTTATTTTGGCCGGACACGCAATCAGAAAGCCTAATTATGTCCGGCTTTATCCGGACGCCTAGCAACGCTAGTCCCGCACATAGCTGCGAATCCATGAACAAGCTGAACAGAAAGACATCAGGCAGGGGCAGCGCCTGGACCAGCCCGAGTGAGTGTAGACAGCCGAGATCTCTGAAGCACCCTGACAAACCTGAGCCGGAAACAGTGACGTACGGTAACTGGGGCCATAACAGGCCACGGTCCCTTTAACACACATCTGTTTACTAGATGTCACTGACAGCCCCCTGAGCAGAGCGTGCATGGAGGCAGAAGAAACGGTGGCGCACGTGATGTTGGAGTGCGAAGGCGTGGCTCAATTCCGGGCGAAGCACCTTGGATCCCTGAAGCCCTCAAGGACAGCTGCTGGGCTTCCTGGTGGGGCTGGGATGGCAAGAGTAGAGCTATTCCCACCATCAAGCAAAACAGGCGCAGAAACAAGCCTGCGTTAACACACATACACCCGAAGAAATGGGAAAAGGGCAAGAAAATGATGATCCCACGTATGATGATACCTAATTTCAAGATTGGTTTTCAAATGTCGAACCGTAGACGTATTCGTTAGATTATAAGGGAAATCTTTAGATGTTAATAGAAATGAGATCGCGGAGGCAGCGGCTGTGACCGCCGCGCGCACCAACCTGCTCATGCAATCGCCTGCACCAAGCGTTGCCAGGCTTCCGGATAAAGCCGGACATAGTAAGACTTTTTAATTGCGTGTCCGGCCTGTCCGGCTTTTGTGAGGCTTTTTACATTTCGCAAAAAAGTACGTGTGAGAAATAAATAAATAACACCCATAGTAACACCGTGGAAACCCAATCGCGAACTGGCCGCGTCTGCGCCGGTATCGCACGTATGCTAATCGCGACCAGGTGGCGAGAACTGACTTCTGATTGACCCCATGAGGCCCCACTTAATTATCGAGACCGGTTTACTCTGAATTTGGAAATTGCAAAACTGGGCTCTACTCGTACCGTCATCTTTTAATAAAAAAGTAATTTAAAAACATAAAAATCCCGAATGCGTCAAAAGGACGGGAATACCGAAACTGTAAACAACAGATTTGTCTATTACGAACATGGAATACGTAAAGATCCTATATTCACAAGTCTCTGGTTGTATAACTCTGAACACCTTTTTTACTTTCGGTCGCCATTTTAAGGCCTGATTCAGTCATACCAGATACCCTACGGCGGCTTGGAAAATCCTGACAGTTGCGTGGCCACTGGCTTAGGTGAAATCTCTGGAAATGAATTTTTGAACCTTAAGTAGGTACAAAAATATATATTTTGTTTTACAATAAATTACGTAAATGCATATTTGTAGGTAGTTTATTAGGTTGTAGGTAGATTGCGTATGAATGGAAAAGTTAAGCGCTCGTTTCTTTTTTAATTATCACTACATAGTATAAAACGAAGTCGCTTTCTCTGTCCCTATATCCCTATGTATGCTTAAATCTTTAAAACTATACGCAACGGATTTTGATGCGGTTTTTTTTAATAGATAGAGTGGTTCAAGAGGAAGGTTTTAGTATTAGCATTGCACTCGTGCGAAGCCGGGGCGGATCGCTAGTATTATTATAAGTAACAATGCCAAATGAATCTATTACACTTACCTATCATACCATCTGCCTACCCCCTTTGATAATATAAGGCGTGAGATTATTTATCTTATAAAAAAAACAAGCGGTATAGAGGGCTATGAATTTATTAATGAAAATAAACTTGACTAAGTTTGAGAGCAGTGATAGCCGAGAGCCGGCCGAAAATCAGTGAGGCTCGGGTTCGAACCTGGCATGTACCAATGGGTTTTAGCTCGATGGTGAAGGAAAACATCGTGAGGAAACCTGCAGGTCTCAGAATTAATTCCAAGACATGTGTAAATAGACCCGGTCCGGCGATAGGCTCACCACCTATCACGTTTAGGGGTCCAATGTATCTCGTGAAATGTGGGTATATCCAGTAATGGAATACCTCTGCCTACCCCCTCGGGGATGAGATTATTAATTAATTTAATTTACGAAATACCCCCTCGGGGATGAAAGGCGTGAGATTATATTATATTATTATTATTATAAGTTTAAAAAAAAGCCTACTATATTTTTACAGACTACTTAATACATCTTCGAGTCTGTAATAATATAGCTACTTTTTTAAACTTACTAAAGGTTATTTTCATAACCTCTAAGAATATTTCATTATTATCATCATTGACCGCACAAGCTATCGGTAGTCAAATATTGACCGAGATCAACCGCACGTGGCCATTACTGACTGATTGATGATAATATATCAATGGCGCTATGACAAATAGAGTTTTACTTCAAATCAGTGCTCTGCGGTGAAGGAAAACATCGTTAGGAAACCCGCAGGTCCCAGTTTGATTACGATGTATGTGTAAGAGCAAAGAGATTTAAATATAATAGGGTAGAGGGGGCATTGGGAATATTTTCATACAAAACTTTGAAGCCTAAGCGTCATGTCCTTGTCATGTCAGTTAGTATGAACGCGAGCTGTCATTCGGTCGAAATTGTACTAGACTTATTCCACTTGGAATAACTTTTGACTTCAAATTTTCCTCGCTTTGTCCCCTCTATGCCCTATTATATTTAAATCTCTTTGTGTAAGAGCAAACAAATTGAATATTAAGTAAGAAATAAGAATTTATTAAAACTGACAACCGATTGACAATTGACAATTGTTTTTAAATAATACTAGCGGTTCTGCCCGGTTTCACCCGCGTTGTTCCCGTTCCAGTGGGAATACGGGAATAAAATATCCTGTTACTCAGGGTTATCCTAGCCTTTCATCGTTGAAAGAATTTTTTGAATCGGTCCAGTAGTTTTTGAGTGTATTCGTAACAAAGATACAACCATACAAAAATCAAATCTTTCCTTTTTAAAATATTAGTATAGACTATAGATAGGTACTATGTTAAATAACATTCGCCAAACTATATAGTAATATAATAGTATGTAAGTATGTACCGATTGTAGGTAGGTATGAATGGAAAGAATTATTATCAAAAATTAAGCGACATCTAAGTTAACGCAACACTGAATATCCCCCATAGCAGGCGCACGCGCACCCGACTCGCCGATTTTTCGCGCGGGTTCTTGACCGGGCTATTTCCGGAGCGGGAATCGAACCCGGCGATTTTATCGCTTGAGGGTAAGACCGTGGTGCAATGCATGGGCTTTTAGCTTTTTTAACACTTTCCTTTGTGCAAGTAAGTGACACAATGATAAAAAAAAACACGGGTTGCACTCCGGGAGTGCCGGCAGAAGTGAAAACTTGATTATCGATGTCGGTGTTACAACACTACTCTTCAACCGTCTTACGGTTTTTCGATCAGCACACGTGACCTGACGCGAGTTTCACAGTTTTTACCCATCCCACAAAAGTGCTCAACGCCGCTAAACAAGTTTTCACTTCAAAAATACAAACTGCTTTACAAGCTTATCGCTTTGTGTGTGCAATAGACAATGGGTCGGACATTGGAAATGAAATTTATATCGCATCACTATTGGATGATATTCTAGCTGTCACAAATGTTACAGTACCTCTCGTATACTAAGTAATATGTCATAAGTAAGAATTATATTACGCACCAGAAATTAAAATTCAAATAGTATTAATTTAATTTAATAATATGATAGGAGAGCAGTGTTAGCCTTACGGTTAAAGAGCCGGCCGAAAATCAGTGAGGCTCGGGTTCGAATCCTGGCATGTACCAATGAGTTTTTCAAAAAACTTATCTACATATTTATCACTAGTTCGACGGTGAAGGAAAACATCGTGAGGAAACCCGCAGGTTTCAGAATTAATTCTGAGACATGTGTAAATAGACCCGGTCCGGCGATGGGCTCACCACCTATCACGTTTAGGGGTCTTATATATATCTCGATAAAAGGCGTGAGATTATTTATTTATTAAAAATATAATTAATGAATACCGTTTCAATTTGCCGTTACAGCTATCTGCTTTGATGGTCATTTCTATGTAAGAACAAGTTTGGTAAAATTAAAAAAAAATACAGTCAGTTAAGTCTCTTTACGGACGATTAAATTTACGAGATAACGTAATAACAAAAACATTGCTGAAGATCGTGCCTCTATCGCTTGTGTTGATTAAAATATTTAGAACTCCGAAAAAAGTAAGAGTTACAATACTAAAGCTTAGCCATATCCTCTTTGTCATAGCTACTTTTCCCGCTACCGCTTATGAATACAATATCGCTACCCGCTCCCGCTCCTCACTTACCCCGCACGACAGGATACGCGAGCACAGTGCGTTCTGCATCCTTTATAGTCATCGCTTATTGATAGATTTACCTTACTGCTCGCACCGTACCGAAGTAAAGTTTTTGCGTGTAGCGTGTGTAGCACTTACCTGCGGATAAAAAAATAGATTATGAATATCATCATTATCAACCCGTAATAGCCCACTGCTGAGGTAAGAGCCTTTCCTCACACAAGAAAAAAAAATTAAATAAATAAACTCACGCCTTTTATCCCCGTGGTAGGCAGAGGTATTAAATTTCTGTATATGCCCACTTTTCACGGGATGTTCTTTGGTCCCCATAAACGTGATAGGTAGTGAGCCCATCGCCGGACCGGGTCTGTTACACATGTCTCAGAATTAATTCTGGGACCTGCGGGTTTGATTTTTTCCATCACCGTTGAGCTAGTGATGCATATGTACAAAGTTTTTGAAAATAGAACAGTGATAAGAGCAGTGATAGCCTTACGGTTAATCAAGAGGCTCCGGTTCCATATCCTGGCATTTACCAAAGAGTTTTTCAAAAACTTTCGTAGGTATATATTTATTACTAGCTTGACGTTGAAGGAAAACATCGTGAGGAAACCCGCAGGTCTCAGAATTGATTCTGAGGCATGTGTAACAGATCCAGTCCGGCGATGGGCTCACCGTCAGGTTTAGGGGTCGAATATTCTCCTGAAAAGTGGGTATTTCTCACTCACTCCTTCGGGGATAAAAGGCGTGAAATTTTTTTCGTGTTTTTTTTTTTTAAACAAAAGGCTTCGAAAGTACTCTTCGAATTTTAAAAATTCTTTCACCTTAAAACTAAGCTTACTTTTCTGGGAGTCATATTACCTATTTTCCCACGGGAAAGGGACTTACCCGGTTTACATCTCAGGGAGCAACTACTCATGTATAAATCCAGAACCTAAACCGTTTACCGTAAAACCTCAATCCAGGTAGTTAACCTCAAACTTTCCCATAGCTCTTGTACCTGTCCGACCATATGTTCGAAAGCCTTAGCTTTAAGCGCGCCCCCATTGTCCTAAGGGCCGACAGACATACAAAAAACCGAACATCTGCTGCGCCACCCCCACCTCCACCCCCGGCAAGCGGGACGGAGGTATGCGCAGGCGCAGAGTGAGAGAGAGAAAGATAAGTACCCTCGGGACAAAAAAATTAAAATTGGATGCGCCGAAGCCGTTCCGTTTCCGATATCTAAATCTTATGGTTTGATTTGTTATTTAGATTTTGTTTTTAATTTATTTGCTATATCCTTAAGATTTTTTTATTTGGTATGTAACCAAAGAGATTTAAATATAATGGGACATAGAGGGGGCATTGAGAATATTTTCATACAAAACTTGGAAGCTCAAGCGTCATGTCAGTTAGTATGAACGCGAGCTGTCATTCGGTCGAAACTGTACTAGACTTATTCCACTTGGAATAACTTTTGGCTTCCAATTTTCCTCGCTTTGTCCCCTCTATGCCCTATTATATTTTAATCTCTTTGTATGTAACTTACAGCTCTAGTAATACTCGTATTTTAAATGTGGAGCTTTGTTACTTTGTCACGGCAAAACCGCAGTAAGCAGTAACAGCCCATTGGTTAAAGGGTCTGCTTCTCAAGCTTTAGGTTGGAGTTCGAATTATATTCACGTACCAATGAACTTTTAAACACTTGCGTACATATTCATCACTTGCTCGACGGTGAAGGAAAACATCGTAAGGAAACCCGCAGGTCCCAGAATTAATTCTGAGGCATGTGTAACCCCGGTCGCGGTCCGGCGATGGGCTCACCACCTATCACGTTTAGGGGTCGAATATTCATCGGGTATAAAAGACGAAAGTTTTTTTTAATATGAGTTTTGACTATTTTTTCTGACAAATCTACAACAGCTTTAAGCATACTGTAGAAGCGTCTCATAAAAGAATTATTAACTTTACGATAGTAATGGTGGAAGCAAATCTAGAGTCAATCAATTTAAACTCAATGAAAATTAACTAAACCCAATAATAAAATTAAATTCAATAAATTCATTTGTCCATTTCCTTTCCAACCCCAAAATACAGCAAAAATTTAATCTAAATTCCAAACACTTCAATGCGCCGAGCGAAAGAGACAGGGAGAGTGATGTTAGAAGAGTGAAAGAGAGGGGAGACACGGTAGGGTGCGCGGGCGCCCCTCGTTTAACGCACCATGGTCATAGTTCCAAGTAACCTGGAGTTAAGGTACGTTTATAGTGTAAAACCATTTTAGTGAGGTCTGTGTTATAACGAAGGGAGTCGTTGGGGTCAAATTATAGTGGTTAGAGTAAAAACGTGGCAAGTGTGAGTTGGAGTTTTATATTAATGGTATTTTAATTGAATTTGAATGTAATTTTTTTTCGCATGTATGAAAGATCATTACTTGAGAACGGCTCTACCGATTTGGATGATTTCTTAAAGCCTCACTGATTTTCGGCCGGCTCTTTCACCGTAAGGCAATCACTATTTTTTTATATAATATTAACTAAATTATTACAACAAAATTAATATACTGTGTTTCCATTTCATATCCTAATTAATGCAGAATAATGGGTAAAATGCACCAAATTTCTGTATTTTAAGGAATTTTAGTAGCTGTGTTTTTCAATTTAAATTCTGAGACATGTGTAAACAGACCCGGTCCGGCGATGGGCTCACCACCTATCACGTTTAGGGGTCCAATATATCTCGTGAATGTGGGTATTATCCAGTAATGGAATACCTCTGCCTACCCCCTCGGGGATAAAAAAGGCGTGAGATTATATTATATTATATATTTTTAAGGAATTTTATACTTGACCACGTGAGTTTCGGTTTCGGTTTCGGCCGAAACTGAAGTCACGGCCGAACATTCGGTTTCGGTTTCGCGGTCAGACACAAATTTCTTTGTTGTGTTTGACTATTTTTTTTTAAATCCATGCGTGCGAAGTACGGGCAAGTCCCTAGTATATAAAATAAGAAACTGACTAGGTAATTGGCTGACTGACTGATCACTGGGCATGGCATGACATTTTTCAAAGGATTGTTTATAAAAGGGATTTTTTATATCCTATAGGAATAAGTAGAACACTACACCAACTAGTTCATAAAAATTAAAACTATTAAAAACTAGCTGTCCCATTTCCGTTTGAAAATTATAGCCTATGTTACTAAGTAAGTATGTACCTCGTTAATTATATTATAATAATAAAATAATAATATAATCTCACGCTTTTTTTATCCCCGAGGGGGTAGGCAGAGGTATTCCATTACTGGATACACCCACATTTCACGAGATATATTGGACCATTTGGACCCCTAAACGCGATAGGTGGTGAGCCCATCGCCGGACCGGGTCTATTTACACATGTCTCAGAATTAATTCTGAGACCTGTGGGTTTCCTCACGATGTTTTCCTTCACCGTCGAGCTAGTGATAAATATGTCCTTATGGTTTTTGAATAACTCATTGGTACATGCCAGGATTCGAACCCGAGCCTCACTGATTTTCGGCCGGCTCTTTAACCGTCCGGGCTATCACTGCTCTATATTATAACTAAGTCAATTATAACCCAGAAAACTAAGCTTTCCATAAGTGAAAGAATTTTTGAAAGGTCCAGTAGTTTTGGAGCCTATTCAATACAAACAAAAAATCAAATCTTTCGTCTTTGCACAAATCGAAAAATATATTCAAGGTTTCAGTTACCTCACCTTGAGTACGGAACCCTAAAACGGTCCCGTAGTCCACAAAGCGAGTTTTTGAAGGGTACTGCACATCCTCAATATAGCACAGGGTAGGGTGAAACACATCTACTTTTGAGTATTACTTGTACACTTGTTGAATTTAAAATGCAGTTATATTGCACCTACTGTGTAAGGATATCTTTTACTCGTTGTGCTTATCGCTCAATCCCCGAGGGTGTCGGCAGAAATATCTATATGATAAACTGACTGACTGACCTTTTATCCCCCAGGGGGTAGGCAGAGGTATTCCATTACTGGATATACCCACATTTCACGAGATATATTGGACCCCTAAACGTGATAGGTGGTGAGCCCATCGCCGGACCGGGTCTGTTTACACATGTCTCAGAGACCTGCGGGTTTCCTCACGATGTTTTCCTTCACCGTCGAGCTTTACATATATTATTATTATTTATCACTTCTCATGCTCTAAAAGTACGCCAATATAGCCATACGAAGCGGGACTAAAGTGACCACTTTAGTCCCTAGGGAGTATAAAGTAATTTTTTTTTTATTTCCTTAATTAGAAAAAGACAACCTCAAACAGCCAGTAAATATCTGTAGAGTGTGGACCATCTTCATTGCGAAAATGTGAAGAGTTTTAGTTCCATGGTTTTTCCGCGAAGTAGGTGGCGCCATGTGTTTTTAATTGTTTACCTGCAAAGAGATTTAAATCTCTTTGTTAATCTGTGACAGCCTGACAGGTTTAGAAGAAAAAACTGACCGCGAAAATTTCTGAATTTTTGTCGAGTGTAAATTTGTTGGGTTTTAAATAAATTTGTACTAAATTGACAATTTTTCTCGCACTCAAAGTGAAAAGTACAGTTTGCACCTCGAGACTAAACGCCAACTTAATATACCCTCGGTTTCATGACTCCCTCGCAAGTCGGAGTCAAACCACCTCTGGTATATAATGGCTTCGTTTAGTCCCTCGATATAAAATATACTATTATTTTAATATAGATAGATAATTTCTAGTAAGAAAACACATTGCATTTAAAAGCGTGGCATCCTTGCTATAATAACCTGTAAACACCCACTACCTGCCTACAGGCGAGAGCGAGACAGCTGTACACGAGGGACAGAGACACAGCGACATTGTATATGTTAAAGAGACAGATGTTCCGATGTAGCAGTTATATGCGGGCGTTTTTTTTTAATAACGAAGGTGGCAATAGCTTCCTGGGATGGCCTCGGGACTCGTGGGAACGTTTGGTCACAGTAAATGAATAAGGTGAAGCAGTACGGAAACTGAGTATTTTCAACTGACTTCAAAAAAATAAAATAGAAGTCTAAAAAGAAAAAACCTGACTTCAACGAATAATACTAAAAATACAGTCATTTTGAAACCTCTTCCTTCTTTGAAGTCGGTTAAAAAAAGAAACATCGAAATCGGTTGGCGTTATGTTTAGTTATTCGTCCATTTGTCTAATGCTAATGACTTATATGGTTTTCTCGTAAATGGCAATGGGACTTAAAAAAAATCTTACCTCCAATATGTAACAGCATAAGCGCAATTTCTGAAATTAGTTTGTTCAGTATCGACTACTTAATCGATTTCAGCTATTTTAGTATTGGTTAAATTTTTCCGAAAAATGAATTAGCATAACTTAATTCAGGGCTACCAATGGAAACAGTACTATTATTGCTCTTTATTCAAGGAATTTGGTTAGGCAAAAGTCAAGTACTAATGGATCATATTTTTTTTACACTAATACTAATCGGGGTGTATGAGGAATTGCGCTTATTCTTTGCGCTTATTGACGTGTTGTATACGTAACCCATTATTCCTAAGCAGCTAAGTAAATGAGGAACAAATGTTGTATTATACATTTTTTTAAAGTACTGGTTTTATGGCTCCAGATATTAAGAACTATCCTATATACTACTTATTGTTTTCTATTTTTCTAAATAGTTTTCTATTTCTGTGACGCGTTCATATTTTGAAAATAATTTATTTATTTATTTAACTTCATGTACCAAGAAAATGTATTATCTACCAGTCAACCATCGGGCTAAGCAGAAATCAAAATGGCAAGAGGCTTCGCGAAATCAGGTCAAACACCCTCGCGTGGTCAAGGAACCTACCAGCTGTTCTGGCGCGTCGTAAAAAACGTGCGCAGGAGTGGGGGGAAGTTGTATGAACACTGTTTTGGTTGCGCGTGTAAAAAGTGCGGTTTAAAGAATTTCTTCGTGAATAGGATAGCCATATTAGGGGTTGAACTATGAATGTTTTGGATTTAAGTTTAATTAATTTAGAAATTAAGAAAAAAAATAGTACAATTATACAATAATTATAGAGAAGTAATTAAATGGTCCGCAATTTTAAAATTTGGTTAGCCACAAAAAATCTGCATTTAAATCATTTGGTCGGCATACAAAGATTTTGTTCGCAAATAAAAAAATCAGGCAGCAATCCTTGTTCGGCAAATAATTTTAATAATGGTCAAAAATTAAATCAGAAATAGGCAGCTTACAATAACATGGGTTTGCATAATAAACATTCAGTCCGCAAAATAGTTACTTGGTCCGCAAAATAACTACTTGGTCAGCAAGACTTCATGATTGAACAGCAGAGAAAACATGTCGTGACTAATTATACTATAGCTACTCCCACTCCCACTCTTACTCCCACTCCTACTCCCACCCCCTCTTACGCCCCCTACCCCTTCTACCCTCTCCTACCGCCTACTACCCCCTCCTACCGCCTCCTATACACTCTTACCGCCTCCTACAACATCATACCACCTCCTACACCCTCCTACCGCCTCCTACACCCTCCTACCGCCTCCTACACCCTCCTACTACCCCCTCCTGCTACCTCCTACCCCCTCCTGCTGCCTCCTACCCCCACCGACTAACTCCTACGCCCGCCTAACCCCGAGTTAGTAGGAGTTAGTGGGAGGAAGTAGGAGGTAGTAGGAGTTAGTAGGAGGTAGTAGGAGTTAGTAGAAGGTAGTAGGAGTTAGTAGGAGTTAGTAGGAGGTAGTAGGAGTTAGTAGGAGTTAGTAGGAGGAGAGTTAGTGGGAGGAAGTAGGAGGTAGTAGGACGTACTAGGAGGTACTAGGAGTTAGTAGGAGGTAGTAGGAGTTAGTAGGAGGTAGTAGGAGTTAGTAGGAGTTAGAAGAAGTTAGTAGGAGTTAGTAGGAGGAGAGTTAGTGGGAGGAAGTAGGAGGTAGGAGGACGTACTAGGAGGTACTAGGAGTTAGTAGGAGGTAGTAGGAGTTAGTGGGAGTTAGTAGGGTTTAGTAGGAGTTAGTAGGGTTTAGTAGGAGTTAGTAGAGTTTAGTAGGAGTTAGAAGGAGTTAGTAGGAGGTAGTAGGAGGTAGTAGGAGGTAGTAGGCGGTAGTAGGCGGTAGAAGAAGTTAGTAGGAGTTAGTAGGAGGTAGCAGGAGTTAGCAGGAGTTAGTATGAGTTAGTAGGAGTTAGTACTAGTTAGTAGGAGTTAGTACTAGTTAGTAGGAGGTATTAGGAGTTAGTAGGAGGTAGTAGGAGTTAGTAGGAGGTAGTAGGAGTTAGTAGGAGGTAGTAGTAAGTAGTAGGCGGTAGTAGGAGTTAGTAGGAGTTAGAAGGAGGTAGTAGGAGGGGGTAGGTACTCCTACTAAATCCTACTTACTCCTACTAACTCCTACTAACTCCTACTACCTCTTACTAACTCATACTAACTCCTGCTAACTCCTGCTAACTCCTACTAACTCCTACTAACTCCTACTACCTCCACCTATCTCCAACTAACTCCTACTTACTCCTACTAACTCCTACTAACTCCTACTAACACCTACTACCTCCTACTAACTCCTACTACCTCCTAGTAACTCCTACTAACTCCTACTAACTTCTACTAACTCCTACTAACTAGTACTAACTCCTACTACCTCCTACTAACTCCTACTAACTCCTTCTACCTCCTACTACCTCCTACTAACTCTTACTATCTCCTACTAACTCCTACTATCTCCTACTAACTCCTACTGACGCCTACTAACTCCTACTAACTCCTACTAACACCTACTATCTCCTACTAACTCCTACTAACTCCTACTACCTCCTACTAAGTCCTAGTACCTCCTACTACCTCCTACTTCCTCCCACTAACTCTCCTCCTACTAACTCATACTAACTCCTACTACCTCATACTACCTCCTACTCCCTCCTACGCCCCACTCCCACTCCCAACTCCCACGCCAACTCCTACTCCCACTACCACTACCACCAACACCACTACCACAGCCACTGCCACTACCACCATCACCATCACCACAACCACCACCACCACCACTGTCACTGCCACTACCACTAAAACCACCACCACCACTACCACCACTACTTGTAAGCGTAATAATAATCATAATCATAAAAGTTGCATAATCCAAAGTCATTCCTAATCTACGTAAGGAATGCGCCCATTTTGCGCATGACAAGTTTGCTGAGATTGTTTTTGCTACTTTTATAAGAAGCTCAAAAAATATTTTTTGGCTTCCCCTCTGAGTGCTTACCAAAATTTTATTAAACAGTAGCAGCTCATTGCAGCTCAAAAATAATTACAGCCATCCAGAATGACATAAATTGCTGATAGGTTTTGTAATGTTTGCTGGCCATGAGTTGCTGACCAATTAGCTATTTCTGCTTACAGATTATATTTTTCTGCTTACAAAAATACGAATACTTTGCTAACCATTTAAATAACACCCATAATTATATGTGTTTGCGTCTAATGCTTAGATCAGCTAGAAATAGAGTTTGATATGCAATCGCAAAATGTGTGTGGCTTATTTAATGTTGACCGTGTAGTGACACTACATAGAACGCGCCAATAGACGGCCGAGTTCTAAACCGCGCTATCGGAGTTTTCTAATGAGTTCGTATAAATACAACTGTCCAACATCAACCGTTGGACCGCGGTCCCTAGAGGCACGATCACCTCGCCTGGCGGAAGATCCGTTCTAACTAAGCCTAAACGGATAGTTTTCTAAGAAACTATGAATCTGGAGGTTACCACTTTGCTCCAAAATCCATAATTTCGCAAAAAAATAAAAACCTTTTGCCAAATTATAGGACAAGTAGCGACCCGCCCCGGCTTCGCACGGGTGCAATGCTAACACTAAAACCTTCCTCTTGAATCACTCTATCTATTTAAAAAACCGCATCAAAATCCGTTGCGTAGTTTTAAAGATTTAAGCATACATAGGGATATAGGGACAGAAAGCGACTTAGTTTTATACAATGTAGTAACGATACAATATTAGTAACATTCAAAATGTAACACCAGTTTGATAAAACCGAACTACACTTTCCACATATACATGTCCCAACCCCACTTGTTACGAGCCGGCGCGCGCGCAGGCACGCGATTGGCGCAAGCGCCAGGTGCGCGCTACCCCGCCTGCGCGGGCGCCGACCGACGGATTTATATGCTAGGGGTGGGAACAGTCTATCGTAGGGTATCGATAGTTTTGGATTGCTTCCGCGGCCGGTAGATGGCGCTGATTAATCGAGTAAGTAATATTTATTGTTCCTAATAGTCTAGGCAATAAAGGTAGTGGACCCCAACATTAATTCCTCAGTCGATGAAACTTGGCAGGATTGTAGTATAGTATGAGACAATAATTGCATAAAAAAATCCAAAAAAAAAACCGTTATACTAAAAAAAATTTTTTTTTAGTTTGATAATTTGATAATTTCTGAAAATAATGTAGCGATATGGTTTTAATTTTGGATTTTCCTATTGTAAGTCCACAGCGACTATTAAATGTCATTCCAGTTAAAAAAATGGACTGAGCAATTTTCCCGTGCAAGGTACATATACGTCTGAGTTTTGTTGTTTCTACCAGGAGATTTTTTTGGATATTTCGCATATAGCTTTCTTAGCACACATAAATATTGCTGGCGAAGAAAATTTTGACTGAGTATTTTTCCCAACAAAGATATCAAATAAATAAGTATTTCAGTAAAAATACCTAACTTCGGTTAGGTTTTTTTTTTGGATTTTTTTATGCAAGTATTGTTTCCTACTATACTACAATCCTGCAAAAATTCATCGACTGAGGAATTAATGTTGGGGTCTTCATACAAAAATCCGCTTCATTGCCTGGACTATAAGCATGCTAAAGGGATTCGAAAATAAACAAGCTTACGCTTTATCCCGGAGGGGGTAGAGAGAGGCATTAATTTTTTGCATTTCGCTAGTATATTTTAAGAGTACAAGACTCCGAAACTACTCGACCGATTATAAAATTTCTTTCACTAACTTGCTTATTTTTCTGGGCTTAGCCTAGGCTATAATTTCCCCACGGGAACGGGAATCACGTGGGCGAAATCGCGAGTAACAGCTAGTCTTTCATAATCATAGATATTCCATATAAATGTTGATGAGATGTAAATCTATTTTTTAGGGTTCCGTACCCAAAGGGTAAAAACGTGACCCATTACTAAGAATTCGCTGTCTATCCGTCAGTCACCAGGCTGTATCTCAAGAACCGCGATAGCTAGACAGTTAAAATTTTCACAAATTATGTAAGTATTTCTGTTGCCGCTATAACAAAAATACTAAGAACAAAATAAAACAAATATTTAAGGGGGGCTCCCATACAACAAACGCGATTTTTTTGCCGTTTTTATAGATAACGGTACGGAACCCTTCGTTGGCGAGTCCGACTCGCGCTTGGCCGGTTTTTTTCCAGCTACAATAAACGAATCACTTGTCACTTGTCTGTCTGTTTACGATTCCGCATACATCGCAACCGTCTCCCAGATGTCACGCTGCGCCATTTACCTACCAAATGTACCATCTTAGATTCACCTCGAATCGGGAATGACTATGATTAATGGTGTATTAATGCAGTCTTGTCTAGACCGATGGGCCTATTCTGGATTTAAGATGATCAGGGAAGCTATATATGGTGTAATTTTGTCACCAACCAGCCTTTTATGAGTGCTTTTCCTGGCATCCTGGCATGTACCAATGAGTTCTTCAAAAACTTACGTACATATTTATCACTAGCTCGACGGTGAAGGAAAACATCGTGAGGAAACCCGCAGGTCTCAGAATTAATTCTGAGACATGTGTAAACAGACCCGGTCCGGCGATAGGCTCACCACCTATCACGTTTAGGGGTCCAATATATCTCGTGAAATGTGGGTATATCCAGTAATGGAATACCTCTGCCTACCTCCTCGGGGATAAAAAGGCGTGAGATTATATTATATATATTATTATATTATATTATTTCTCGTTAGTGTAGACAGAGACAACAGAAAAGATTTTTGGAAATTCCCAAGGGAAAGGAAATAAACTTACTCCGTGAAAATTGTAGCCCACGTTACTCTCAGAACTTTCCAGTAAGCTTTCAATCGGTGAAAGAATTTTTAGAATCAGACCAGTAGTTCACTCACGATAAACGTAATAGCGCCTCCACGGAGTCAGCCGTATAAAATCATCTCGTCGGGACAGATGTCAGACACAAAATCTCACTTGCAAAAGATGTTGCATGTAAATTGCAGATAGATGACGCTCATTACAAAACGGGAAGTCAGGAATTACGGATTTTGGCAAAAAAAAAATATATAACTTAGTCATGCAGTTTGTTATTTGCCTATTTCTGAATCTATGCGGTATTGAATTGGAATGTATTTTTGGGATTTTTTTAGCGAAACACTCACATAAAATATACAGTTGTTTTGTACGATACGATCAAGTATGTTTTTTTTTGTGTTTTGTACCCAAATGGTGCTTACTGGTGTAAGTTGTTCACTTGTTCCCATTCCCGGTGGAATATGGTGATAAAATATAGCCTATGTTACTCATGGATGTTGTAGCATTCTAATGGTAATCATTTTTTAAATAGGTCCAGTATTTCTTGAGTTTATTCGTTACAAACATACAATTTTTTCCTCTTTATAATAGTACTGTACAAGTTTAGATGACAATCTAAAGGCTGATTCATGTTACACCGGGCCAGGTCCGGGCCGGGTCCCGACGTTTTTTTTTGTTTTTACGATAAAAAGGGGGCAAACGAGCAGACGGCTCACCTGATGGTAAGTGACGTCCGTCGCCCATGGACACCTGCAACTCAAGAGTCACAACTGCGTTGCCGACCTTTGAGTTGGGAGTAGGGGGAGGGGAGGGGAGGGGAAGAGGGAATTGGGACCTCCGATTACCTCACTCACTCAACGAAACGCAATGCATTGCTTTACGCTGGTTTTCTGTGAGGCCGTGGTATCACTCCAGTCGAGCCGGCTTAAGCGTGCCGAAGCATGGCTCTCCCACGTTCAAACGTGCCGGGGAACGGTCAATATCTATAGTATACTTTTGGTATGAAGCGCTGGCCCGGACGGGGCACGGCGTCGACACGTCGAGGCGTATTGTTAGGATGATTCAACCCGGACGGGGCCCGGCCCGGTGTAACATGAATCAGCCTTAAACATCGACATCAAAA
Organism: Ethmia dodecea; assembly: GCA_963855545.1. Lineage (NCBI taxonomy): Eukaryota > Metazoa > Arthropoda > Insecta > Lepidoptera > Depressariidae > Ethmia > Ethmia dodecea. The sequence goes on along the minus strand of OY979463.1, from coordinate 7,318,659 downwards.
CTATCGACACTTAACATCACTATAGTGCAAAAAACGGTGCGTGCCTCTGCACATCCACAGGTATAAATGACAAGTAGGTAGATAGATGTATATCTCTCTGGGACTCGTGAATTAAACTCTTAACACAATTTGGGATTCACTGTTTGTCGGTATGCCCCACGCGAAGACACTGGACAGATATTGATAGGGTTTTATTTGAGAGCTAATTAGAATAGAGCAGTGATAGCCCGGACGGTTAAAGAGCCGGCCAAGAATCAGTGAGGCTCGGGTTCGAATCCTGGCATGTACCAATGAGTTTTTCAAAAACTTACGTACATATTTATCACTAGCTCGACGGTGAAGGAGAACATCATGAGGAAACCCGCAGGTCCCAGAATTAATTCTAAGACATGTATAAAAGACCCGGTCCGTCGAAGGGCTCACCACCTATCACGTTTGAAGTCCAAACAATATCTCGTTAAAAGTGGGTACTTATATCCAGAAATGGAATATCTCTGCCTACTCGGGGATAAAAGGCGTGAGCTTTTTTTTTCTGTTTCTCTTACATATTTTGTACCTACCCATAAAATATTTACACTTTTTTTTTTTATGATAAAAAAGGGGGCAAACGAGCAGACGCCGGGTCACCTGATGGTAAGTGACTACCGTCGCCGATGGACACCTGCAACTCAAGAGTCACAACTACGTTGCCAGCCTTTGAGGAGGGAGTAGGGGAAGGGGGTGGGAGGGGGGGGGGAGTGGGGCCTCCAGTTACCTCACTCACTCAACTCAACGAAACGCAATGCATTGCTTTACGCTGGTTTTCTGTGAGGCCGTGGTATCACTCCGGTCGAGCCGGCCCAAGCATGCCGAAGCATGGCTCTCCCACGTAAAAACTTCATTTAAAATTACCTCATATAATTGTAAAGCAATATTTAACAATTAGGTCTGTGTGTCAGTTTCTCACGTGGCATCCAACGTGACATGATATTGACACGTATTAAATGTTATCAATAAATGAAATCCCAGACCTTTTCACAACTTTGTTATCACCATACCTGTTGCTTTAGGGGCGAGACAGAGCCGGAAACGTTAAGCATAAAGAGACTTTAATGCACCATAATAATAATAATAATTGTGGGACACAAGTCACACACTGTTATTTAGTCCCAAACTAGGCAGTGCCTGTACTATAATAATAATAAATTGTGGGACACAATTCACACACGGTTATTTAGTCCCAAACTAGGCAGGGCCTGTACTATGAGTACTAAACAACTGATAGACATACTTAGATAAATATTAAACGACCAGACACGAAGCCAACAGACATGTTCATGCACACAAATGTTGGCCCCGAGCGACCTCCGACTCAGAAGGCAGGGTCACTACCCATTGAGCCAACAGGCCCGTCAAAGAGCATAGGCTGTAAACTCCCCAAAAAAGAAATAAAGCCTTTATCCCCGAGGGGTCGGTAGAGGCATTCCATTCTTCGAAATACCAACATTCCACAAGTAAATTTGTTGTACCTCTAAACACGAGGTGCTGTTACACATGCCTCAGATTCAAATTTCTTTTTTTTAAGTCTGTTACGACAGGAAGATGACGTTAGTACAAACTAAAGAAATCTTCGACACGTTCCTTCCAACTAAATCAATTCTATACAACCTGGCCAATAGGTATAGTCAAGAGACGTGGAGATTGACACATTGGACTTTGTAACGTTCTTATTACAATCGCCATAGAGGTCAGACTCGCGCTACAAGTGCAAAGCTTCACGTGCTCTTGACTGCACTACTTGTCACGTGTAGTTAGGGTTCGGTGCCGCATAATGAAAAACCTAAAACACTGTAGCGACACTACATAGAACGCGCCAATATACTTTGAGTTCTAAGCAGCGCTATCGAAGTTTTCTAATCTATAATGACAAACTGACTGACTGATTGGTGATGTATCAACGTACAGCCTAAACCGCTGGATCTAGAGACTTGAAATTTTGCACAAAGATAGCTTATACAGTGTAGGCACAAAGGATTTTGCAAAATTCAACGCCTAAGGGGGTGAAATAAAAGCTAGTGAGTTTGTATAAATACAATTGTCCAACATAAACTGTTACCTCGCCTAATAAAAAAGATCTTCCCTTTTCACTATGGAGGAGCATTCCGACTCCGCTCCTCCATAACACTACTACCATCGCTTCATAGTCAGTCTGTCTGTGTGTCAAGGCCTTTTGTCTCAGTAACGGCTTATGGTTTCAAGGGGAATATAAACCGAAATACTGCCGAATACTAAAATATAAAAAATAAATATATACACGCCTTTTATCCTCTAGAAGGTAGGCAGAGGTATTAAATTTCTGTAAATACCCATTTTTCACGAGAATTTTCGACTCCTAAACGTGATATGGGCTGCTGTTTACATTTAGCCAATCTTCATGGACGAGTTTAGTGTGCCTTGTTATTGATTCAAAGTGTATTTTGTATACCTACTGAAATAAAAGAATTTTGATTTGATTTGATAGGTAGTGAGCCCGCCACCGGACCGGGTCTGTTACACATGCCTCAGAATTAATGCTGGGAATAGCATATCACATTTAGGCTTTGAGTATTAAACCAACCGGAGAGGCCACTGACAGGCGTTCCCCTCTGCCAAAAAAAAGTGTCGGTCAACGCGCACACCTGTTAAATACAACTAGTTTTTTTGAGTTCACGGAGTGCTTGGATTGGTGAATGTATTTGTCTGCATCTAGTTCAAGCTAGTGTTTAATTGTTTTGTCAAAAAATTCGTTTGTTTTAACATTATTTGTGTTTGTTTCCTCGTCCCTCTTGCAGAAATTGGCAGACTTTTTTGCAAAGAAACTAGTGCGCGTGACGTCTCCTGTTGGTTTAATACTTAAAGCGTTTAGGGGTCCAAAGAATACAATCGTAAAACGTACGGTACCTATTCCCAGAAATGGAATGCTTCTGCCTCGGGCATATAAGGCAAGATATTTTTTTGTAATGATACAGAACCCTCTCGCTCCGAGATACAACTCGCACTGGACCGCCTATTTCGTCTGTGGGCGAACTCGATACCCTTGCTATCAATAAGAACAACACTTCCTCCATTCCTTAAAAGAAAGCTACATTGATACATTCAATCATATTGAGATTGAATGCTTACATCTACACTGATATTATAAAGAGGAAAAAATAGTATTTTTGAATGTTTTGTAACGAATAAACTCTAAAACTACTGGACCGATTTCAAAAAATATTTCACCAATGGAAAGCTACATTATCTATCACTGAGTAACATAAGCTATTTCATCTCCATATTCCCAGACCAGACCAGACCCGGCAGCAGACCCGGTCCCGGTCCAAAGAATCCTACTGGTCAAACGTAAGTATATCCAGATTTTCCGTAAATGGAATATTTCTTCCTTATTTTATTGCTGTAGATTATAAGCATGTTTATAACTTCGTTATTGCCTGCATCTAGAATCGAACTTGGTACCTAGCGTTACTCAACACAGCGTTTCCAAGTCGTGTATTGAGATAGGGCACGTCTGTACGTCCGTGTTGTGATATGGGAACCTTCAACACGCTTTTATAATATAATTTTATAGTAATAGTATATTTTACACACTGTCACAGATTAACAAAGAGATTTAAATCTCTTTTAAAACACACATGGCGCCACGTTCTATGCGGAAAAACCATGAAGCTAAAACTCTCACCATTCTCGCAATGAAGATGGATTTACTGGCTGTTTGAGTTTGTATACATCTCATTAAGGAAATTAAAAAAAACTAATTACTTTTTACGTTTACTCAATGGCGTGAGCCTTATTCACCCGCGTAGTTCCCGTTCCCGTGGGAATACGGGGATAAAATATAGCCTATGTGTTATTCTGATGTATAAGCTACATAACTGTAAAGTTTCATCAAAATCCGTTCAGTAGTTTTTGCGTGAAAGAGGAACAAACATCCATCCAGACATCCATCCATACAAACTTTCGCATTTATAATATTAGTAATAATTAGTAGGATGTAATTACTTTTTACTCGTTCCGTATATGGCTATATTGGCGTACTTTTAGAGCATGAGAAATGAAAAACCATTTCTTGTACATGGGACCTTTAAAATTCACTTTTAGGTCGGCGATGGGCTCACCTACATTTAGGAGTTCGATAAATTTACGGCGCCAATAGACCGCCGAGTTCTAAACCGCGCTATCGAAGTTTTCTAATAAGTTTGTATAAATACCAACATCAACCGTTGGACCGCGGTCCCCAGGCACGATCACCTCGCCTAAAGAAAGATTCGCGATGGAGGAGCATCTCACCTCCACTCCTCCATAATAATAATAATATTATTATTAATTGGGAATTTTCTTCTAAAGTGTTGTACACACCGTCAAGAGATTTTACTTAAAAAATCCTTGAGAATGTCTTACATACTAAGGTGCAATAAAAAACACAGCGCACACACCACTTCTAAGGCTAGTGTCTAAAAACAAACAATACAGATAACAAGGTTTCACTAGTGTCTGTCAACAACAAAAATGAGACACCCAATACTTACGTGTGCAGAGAAAATTTGTACAAACCACAAAAAATTACTCACTTCGCAACAGTGAAAACAAACAACAAAACAGTGTCACGAAACATACGTACGTAAAAAAATTAAACAAGGCTGTGTATATAAACTGTCTTATATAGAGTATAGTGTAATTTATAGTGTGCATATTTATGAACAACAAAAGTGTCTGGTGTGAACACAAGACTACACTACTTGGAATGAACGTGTACTTACTGATGGTTATACCTAAGTACACTAAGCTACGAGCGAACAACAAAAGTATAAGTATCAACGTAGGACATCACCACTGAGAAGTTTATTAGCGGCTCGCTAGTAGTAATATACTAGTGTAGTAACTACACTGTAAACATAAACAACAACTACACTATAAAAATTGAGCTACGCCAGAACAACAAAAGTGTCAAGTGCCAACATAGGACAACACCACTAAGAAGTCCAATTATCGACTCGCTGTTGACAATAAACTACACTAAGCTACGTGCGAACAACAAAAGTGATAAGTGTCAACATAAACAGCATCTCAAAGAACTCCTAATCGTGGACTCACTATAAACATTATGCTACGTGCGAACAATAAAAGTGATGTGTCAAAATATACAGTACCTCAAAGAACTCCTAATCGTGGACTACCAATAAACTACAATAAACATTAAGCTACGTGCGAACAACAAAAGTGCCAAGCGAACAACACCGCTCACCCATTGCGGTGGCACGTCCGCGTGTTGGTGGTGCTGGTGGTGCCGACGGTCGGGCTGGTGGTGACCGTTGGCCGCGGCGCACGACGTCGCCGCCACGCCGTACTATCGTGCACAAAATTATTGTTATCTTGTGTTTAGTGAGTAGCGACAGTGACAGTATTTGTGACACATGTTTGCTGGTGGTATGGAAGATGGACATAGTTACAATGTGCTTCAAATTAGTTTATGTCGTGTTTAGAGTGTATTAGTGGCAGTGACAGTATTGGTGACACATTGTTGCTGGTGGTATAGAAGTTGGCTATAGTTACATTTTGCACAAAATTCTAGTTATGTTGTGTTTAGAGTGATTAGTGACAGTTACAGTTTTTGTGACAGCGTTACTGGTGTTTTACATGAATAGCTAGGTACATTTGGAGGAATTGTCACTTTCAATATATTTTTTTGGGCTAAGCAAACAGAAGTCAGTTGCTTTCATCGGCACAAAAAGGTCATAGACAAAATTTTTGGAATTTTTGTACCATTCCGCAACTTCAATTACGTTCATGGCACATCTATCTACTACCAATCCTATCTTCTTTTGCCTATAACATAGGAGGTAATCCATACACACATGTACCGTTTTATTGCTCGTCCCATGTATTGTACGTGTATATAATGTAGCGGAGTCAACCACTCGGCTGAGCGCCCTACGTCCCCAGTTTTACGGCCCTGCGACTACGAACTGTCTCTTGGGTCGAGTCGGCGACAGAAGCGTTGTATGTAATCAAAGATTTAGTTATAATAATAATAATCATTTATTTCGGATAAACATCCATAGTGTTAGTAATACAAAAATATAACTTATGAGCTAATGCTAGTAGGTAATTAAACACTATTAATTAAAATTCTGGGGACCTTTTATGGAGGTCCATCCATCTCGTTAGCAGGGGAGAGTCCCATCTGCTACCCAGTACCGCCAGTATGCAGTTAGGGCTGCCGCGAATGCGAGTAAGTAAGGAGGCACAGTGTTTTCTGATAATTGCTGAGAAACCATCCATTTGTGCCTCAGCAAACATCCCCGACGCACTGCAATGTCGCGGCAGCCCCATCAGCACCCTGAAGGCGTTATTATATTGAGGCGTTGTTATATTGTCCGGGGAAAAATTTGCATTCTCGTAGGAAAATATAGGCCATGTAGCTCAAAGAAAAATAGGCTTTCTATTAGTGAAATAATTTTTCATACCTTCTATTCGAAAAGTGACGTTTTGGTCCTCAAAAAAAGGGAGCAAAGTAAGTCTTTTCTGATAGGGTTTTTATAAGTGCGAATAAAAGTGTTTTGAATTTAGAATTAAAAATATTCGTCAACATTCTTAGCCAAAGAGATTAGCAAAATAAGTTTGCATTTTAGGTTGGCGCCACTGTAGCTTAAGTACTATAACAAAACATTAGTTCCATTTTTCGCCGCATTAGGTTGACGAGGCTGAATAGCGTTCGATTGTCGTGCCACACTGTCAGAAAAATTGCTGTGGCAATGCGCGCGCTCTCGTAGTTATTTTTCACAATTTACATTTTATTTTACGCCAAATTTTCGAATTCCAACATCAAATTGTTTGTGTCTTTTATATTTTAAAATGAATTCAAGTAGCAGTGATAGTTAAACACCGGAAAATATTGAAAAAAGAAGCAAACAATGCCATCAATATTTTTTTCTCATAGAGAGGTATGAAAAGCAGAGTGTATCATTCGGTCGCAAAATTATTTTTACCTTGGGCTACGTACTTTAAACCCCTCACTTCGTTCATGATTCTACATTGAGAATCCCTCACTACGTTCGGGATTCTATCCTAGAAACATTCACTATGTTCGTGATTTAAAGAAACGCCCTCGCCGTAAAAATATCGTTTTGCTCCCTTATGACACAATCTACTATTTAAGACTCGAATGTGGAGTTTTATTACAAATAGCGTTGCCCGCGCGGGTCCAGTTTATTCGCGTTCCCGTGGAAATTTCCAAAAATCCTTTCATAGCGGTCTCTTACGACATATAATAAGACACCTACATACAATATTTTAAGTTTCTTAGGTGTAATCGCTTTGTGGGAATGAGATATTTTCCTATGGAATAAAAAGTACCCTAAATGTTGACCCGTATGCTCAGTTATCTAAATACTAAATTTCATCAAAATCCGTCCAGTAGTTTTGAGTAATGATGGCACAGACAAACAGAAAAAAAAATCCAAAATTGGTGTTTTGGTAAATCTAAATCGATAATTATTTACAGATTTAAAAAAAATCCACTCTAGCGAAATTTTTCAAAAAAAGATTCATGTACAGACACGGTCGAGTAACAACATATAAATGTAGTATCATTCATCAACCCGTAACAGCCCACTCCTGAGCTAAGGGTCCTTCCTCACACATAAGGAAGTAGGAGCTTTAATCTCTATACGAACCCACCGCTGCTTCGGAGATGGTGTTAAGCTAGTGGCCACTTAACAGTCAGAACTTTTCATTCAAATCAAATCAAAAATAATTTATTTCTATAGGTATTTAACATACAGTGCAGTGATAGCCCGGACGGTTAAAGAGCCAGCCGAAAATCAGTGAGGCTCGGGTTCGAATCCTGGCATGTACCAATGAGTTTTTCAAAAACTTACGTACATATTTATCACTAGCTTGACGGTGAAGGAAAACATCGTGAGGAAACCCGCAGGTCTCAGAATTAATTCTGAGACATGTGTAAACAGACCCGGTCCGGCGATGGGCTCACCACCTATCACGTTTAGGGGTCCAATGTATCTCGTGAAATGTGGGTATATCCAGTAATGGAATACCTCTGCCTACCCCCTCGGGGATAAAAAAGGCGTGAGATTATATTATTATTATATTTAACATACACTTAGAAACGTCAATATTTTATAATAACAAGGCACTCTAAACTCGTCCATGGAGATTGGCTAAATGCAAACAGCAGCCCATCTCCGTCCAAATGCAGTACCCCGAGAAGAGCCAGCAAGAAAGTCAAAGGCAGATCTTTTTCTCTCATTCTCCAGCTAACACTCGTCTCTCCGACTGTACCGCTAAGAGGCAACAAAGGCGAGGCCGCGAATTAAAAGAAAGTTCCCCCCCTCCCCATCCCCCCCACTTAGCGTTCTCCCACTACTTTATGTGATAAACTCTACCTACAATTTGTTTGTGAAGTGTTTTAGCGTTTAATTTCGGTTAGAAGACTTTTTATGATGGAGTCACTTTCTTTTGTTCTGTTGTTTTTCGTGTTAAAATGTTGTTAATGTCCTAAACATGTAAGTTAGGCTACGAGCAGTGATAGCCTTAGGGTTAAAGGGACAGCTTCTCATAATGATAATCAGTGAGGCTCGGGTTCAAACTCAGTGGTACCTACATGCCAGAATTCAATGAGTTTTTCAAAACTTACTTACATATTCATCACTAGCTCGAAATTTCACCCGCGTCGTTCCCGTTCCCGTTTGAATACCGTAATCAAATATGGCCTATGTTACTCAGGGATATTCTAGCTTTACATTGGTGAAAGAATTTTTAAAATCGGTCCAGCAGTTTTTGAGTTTATTCGTAACAAAAATACAAATCTTTCCTCTTTATAATATTAGTATAGATATATAATTTTGAAAATTTCTTATGAGGGACTCAGTGGTAAGTACTTGGCTCTAAATATATATATTATCCGGGCGGTTGACCTGTCCGTCTGTCCGTCCGCGCGAGGAATGCTGTACCGGCAGATGTTTGTTACTCACGCAGTTCCTTGGCTTGTTTTGATGAGATGTGATCACAAGAGAGCTCATTCAGCGCAAACAAAGTCTTTTAATTAAACCGATTAAATTATAACAAAATCACATATACCTACAGTACGGCCGTTTTAACTTTTCAGTGAATCGACCAATCAAAACGGACTTTTGACGGGCTTGTTGGTTCAGTTGGTAGTGACCCTGCCTTCTGCTGAGTCTGAGGTCGCGGGTTCAATCCCCGCTCTGGGCCAACATTTGTGTGTGTATCAGTTGTTTAATACCTATAGTACAAGCCCTGTCTAGTTTGGGACTGAATAACCGTGTGTGAATTGTGTCACACAATTTATTTATTTACTTCGGCTTTCCACGACATTAAAGTGTTGCTAGTGTTAATAATTTAACTAGGGTTATTACAATACCACTTAAACTGGTCAGTAAAATTATAATGTAACTGGCTAAGATTGTCCCGTGATATTGTATGGAATGAAGACGATTGACAAAAGTCCGTGTAACTCGAAAGCGAAAATCTGAAGAAAAAAATTATTACCAAAGTCTAGTACATACTTATTCGTCCGAATGACAGCTCTCGTTCATACTAACTGACATGACGCTTGAGAAAATATTCCCAATGCCTCCTCTATGCCCTATTATATTTAAATATCTTTGGTGTAATCATCATCATCAACCCGTAAAAGCCCACTGGTGAGCTAACGGGAAGCATGACGAATATTATAATACCACTAGTACAATAATGGGATAGTAAGAATTCTCAATGTATGTCCTTATAGGTACAAAATCGAGAATTTAGATCTTTCCTACTATAAGTTGAACGTGTGGTTAGACGGGCCTTTTGGCTCAGATTGTAGTGACCTGCCTTCTGAGTCGGAGGTCACGGGTTCGATCCCTGCTCGGGGCCAACATGTATGTGCATGAACATGTCTGTTGGCTTCGTGTCTGGTCGTTTAATATTTATCTAAGTATGTTTATCAGTTGTTTAGTACCCATAGTAGAGGCCATGCCTAGTTTGGGTCTAAATAACCGTGTGTGAATTGTGTCCCACAATTTATTATTACTATACTATTATTAACAATCGGCGCATGCATAAGTCGTTTGATGGATGTGGATGAAGCACGAGAGATCTGCCAGGTTCGTAGCAAGTGGCAGTCTGTTGTCTCTGCCTACCCCAGTGGAATATAGGCTTGTGATAATGTATATGGTTACATACATGTATGTAACCATCGGCGGCCTTATCACCTACAGCGATGTCTAAACACCAACCATTACACGCGGGTAAACTAGTCCGATTTGCATCTGGTCTTCATCTGGTAATTAAAAAATAAAAAGTCCGCCATATTGAAATGTGTCCGACGAGTCAATACATCAGTGTCAACACCCTGTAATCGTTGGGACAAGTTCTCGTAATAATTGCACTTTTTAGGGTACCGCAAATTATGTACAAGATCGGGTTTCGAAAGGACTTATCTAAATCCTACTATCACTATCACTACATAGTATAAAACTGAGTCGCTTTCTCTGTCCCTATATCCCTATGTATGCTTAAATCTTTAAAACTACGCAAGGGATTTTGATGCGGTTTTTTTAAATAGATAGAGTGATTCAAGAGGAAGGTTTTAGTATTAGCATTGCACTCGTGCGGAGCCGTGGCGGGTCGCTAGTCATATTATAAACGCGAAAGTATGTTTGTTGCTCTTTCACGCATAAACTACTGAACGGATTTTGATGAAACTTTACAGTTATATATAGCTTATACATCAGAATAACACATAGGCTATATTTTAACTCCGTATTCCCACGGGAACGGGACGTATATACGGGTAATACGAAAGTTAAAAACTTAATATAGAATAGATTAAGCGCATTTCCTGAAATTAGTTTTATAAAAACTAATTTCAGGAAATGCGCTCGCAGATGAGCAGTATCGACTACTCAGTAATTTACACGATAATTTAGGCCCGCAGGTCCCAGAATTAATTCTGAGACATGTAACAGACCCGGTCCCGCGATGGGCTCACCACCTATCACGTTTAAGAATCCAAAGAGTATCTCGTGAAAAGTGGGTATATCCAGAAATGGAATACCTCTGCCTACCCCCTCGGGGATATACGAGGGGATTTTTTTATTTTTACATAATAGATTTCAGCTATTTTTAATGTGTATAATATCATCACACTCTGATGAGTGAAATAAAGACAAAATTGCGTTTTTCTGTAAAGACAAAATTTTATTAACGAAATGTTTTACATACAATGTTTTTCACATACAATTGACTTACTCACCTGTAAAGACAAAAAAACAACATTTAAAGCCTTTATTTCAGGTCTAGATATTTCTTTTGCTTTAAATTAGCTTTTCACTATCTTCTAATTTTTCTTAGATTAGGTTAGTTGTCAACCGGTTGTCAAGATGTCACTTTCAAACGTGACCTCTATGAATCTCTGTGGATTACGCGGCAAATTAAAAAACTATAAAGAAAATCGATACCTAACCCTAGTGATTTTCTTTACATCTCCCACCCTCGAAGAGAACAATTTGCAAGCAATTGTTCGATTAACTGCTGACTACTACTGGAGATAGCTTCGTAATATGGTAGAGATTTGATTCTACTTTCTTGTGTCCGGTGTCTACTTCATATATTGAGCTGGAAATCTTCCTTATGATTTTGTATGGTCCAATCCTCAGTTCATCCATTTTCTTTCTATTCAGTCTATTTCCGTTTTCTACAAAGACTCTATCTCCCACTTCGAACTTATATTCTTCCCTATGTAAGTCATATATTCTTTTATTATAGTTATGAGATTTTATAGAATTTTCAAGGGCTAGTTTCCTATCTCTTTTTAAATCTTCTTTTGTGCATCTTGATTTCAATTCAAGTGGCAAAATGTCCACATTTTCGCCTTCTAAAAGGTATTTTGGGGTAAACTTCGTGACATACAGCTCTGTTTCGTTATATTTTGCTACACATTTTTGTGCAACAGTTGTCCATGCTATTTTCTTGTCACTTTCGTTTATTTTACATCTTATTCTATTAACTAGAGTTTGATTTAGCCTTTCATTAAGCCCGTTTGAAAATGGTGCGTCTACAGCTGTGAACAATATTGTTATGTTATTCTTTTTCAGGAAGTCTCTAAATTCCTTGGAATTTATGCCAGGGTATTGGTCTGTTAATACCATATCAATATTATAGCTTTGTGTTACATTTTTCATTAGCTTAATAAAATCATTTGAGTTCTGATTTCTTGATGTCGAAATGTAAGCATATCTTGTAAAATGATCAACCAGAAGATGCAAGTATTTTTTTGTAGATCGTGATCCTCCGAAGCCTCCTATAGTATCAATTGATATAATTTCAAATGGGCGTGTTGCTGGGCCTAAATGTGACATCAAGCCAAATTTTGGTTTCTTTCTTGACTTGTTCTTTATACAAATGTCACATTCATCACAAATCTGCTTAATGTTTATGAAGATATTCTTTGCTGTGTAGAATGGTGTTATTTTATTTATCATCTGGGTTCTTCCTATGTGACAGTAGGTATCATGTACATCTTTAATTAGTGTTTTGCTAAATGCTTCTGACAGTATGATTTTATTTCTTCTTTTATTCTTTTTGTAGTAAACTTCATTCTCCAGTATTAACTTGGATTTTATATTTTGTAGATCTAGATTTGTGTATTGGTCATTTTTTATATCTTCCAGGTTTATTAGATTCACAACTTTTAAAAAATCATCAGTATTTTCATTAGGTTCTAGGACTGGATTTCTGCTTAAGCAATCTGCTTCTTGATTTGATTGTCCCGGGTTATATTTTATTTTGAAATTGTATTGGGATAAGTAATACGTCAAATCGCCTAGTTCCTCATCGGTTCTAGCCTTGATGTTCAGATTTTCTAATGGTTTATGGTCTGAATATACCACAAATTCTTTTCCCATAAGCCAGTGTTGCCAATATTTTACGGCTTCTTTTATTGCCAGACATTCTAGATATATCGCTTTCTTTTTCTTTTGAGTTTCTGTTAATTTTTTTGAGAAATAAGCTACAGGTTTATTTACTCCGTTTTTATCTTCTTGTTTTAACACGGCTCCCACTCCTTTAATACTAGCATCTGTGTAAATTTTTATCGGTTGTTCAGGGTCAAATATTGTTAGAACTGGTTTTGAACATAGTAAGTCTTTTATTTTATCAAATGATTCCTGGCATTCCTTGGACCATATAAATTTTACATCTTTCCGTAATAAATTGTGTAAGGGGTCTAAGATAATTGCGCTGTGTGGTACAAACTTATGATGAAAATTTACTTTCCCGAGGAACTGGCGTATATTTTTTCTTGTTTCTGGAACTGGGAAGTTTTTTACAGCAGTGAGATAATCTTTGAGAGGTCTAACTGAATTATTTTCTATTATGTGTCCCAAATATTTGGCATAATCTTTTGCAAAAATACATTTCGAAAATTTCAGTCTAAGTCCTTCTGTTAGTATTGCCTCAAGTAATCTAGATAGATGTTGTATGTGTTCTTCGAAACTTTTAGAAAAAATCAAGATGTCGTCTATAAAATTTACTGCAAATTCAGAGAGTTTGTATTTTTGTATTATGTTACTTAGTATTCTTTGGAACATTGCCGGAGCTGTCTTTAACCCAAATGGGAGGCAGGACCATTGAAAATGGCCTTCTTGTGTGACAAATGCTGTTTTGTATCTATCTTGGATCCTAAAAGGAATTGACCAAAATGCCGAATTTATGTCTAAAGTAGAAAAATATTTACAATTGACAGTTTTTACCATTAAATCCTCAATCAAGGGGAATGGCTGTGATTGTGGTACGACAATTTTGTTCAATTCTCTAAAATCTATACATAGCCTTGTTTTTTTATCGTCTTCTTTTTTATATGCCAAAGTGACCGGGGCAGCAAATGGACTATAGGATTCCTCAATCAACTTCTTCTTTAATAATGTTGATACCTGATTTTCAATTTCTTCTCTGTCACTTGCGGTGCATCTGTACGGACGTTTGTAACAATATTTATCCACCATCAAATCTATATGAGCTTCATAGTCCCGTACAGTGCCGACGTCGTATTTATCTTTAGCAAAGACTGAGTTGTATTTTCCTATCAATTTATCAATTTCTTTTTGTTGGTGTAAATCCAGATGATTTATTGATATTTCGAATTTATCCACATTTATATGTTCGTTGAAATTTACTTCACATCCGTTTATATAATGAATTTCTTTTTTCAATACTTCAGAGTGTAAAGAAACGTCTTTTTCTCTTTTGTCACCTAGTACATCAGGAATTTTGACATGAGATTCTGTTAAATTTAAAATATTAGTATCATCTTTGTTTAGGAACTTCTTCTCTTCTTCTTGATTTTTACATTGTATAATATTCAATTCTTCACTTTGCGTTAGTTTGAAATTTTTGATGCAATCCAAACCGATTAGAAAATCATAATGAAAATTTTCACTATCTATTACAAAAATATCCATAATTCTTTCAATATCATAAATTTTTATTTTTAGTGTTACCATACCTTTAGTTTTTTTCTCACCATTAATAGTTTTCAAATTTGCTGGATGTTTATTACTCGTATCCTCTCTTTCTTTGATTTTCAATAATTTAGCATTTATTAACGATACATTTGAACCCGAATCATAAATTCCAGAAACTTGTAAAGTATCGTTTAATAGCAATTTTACCTTTATTAATGGTGGAACCTCTAGTTTTTTGGATTCTCATTATTTAATTCAATTTCTAATTCTGAGTTGTTTACACTTTTCACAATTGCTTTGTGATTTCTTTCTTTGAACCAACAATTTTCCTCAGGATGGAAGCGTTTTCCTTTTTTCTCGGTTATACAGATTTGGCATGGTTTTTTCTCTTCAATTTTTTTGTTTTTTGTATCAGTGTATGAGTAGTGTTTTTTATCATATTTATTCTTTACGACAAGATGTTCCAATTTTTCTAACTCATTGTAGAGATCTTCGGTTTCTTGTACAGTCTCTCGATCGATTCTATCAATCAGATAGTTAGGCAGCCCTGATGCGATAAGGTCTATGAGTGTCCCAGTATCGATTGACTTCCTGACTTCTAATAATAATTTTTCTTTTTTTAGTGCATACTCAAGCAGTGAACCCGTTTGATACTTAAAGGCAAGAGCATATCTGATGGGCGACCATCCTTTATTTCCAAATGTATCACAGAAATTTTTCTCCCAAGTATTCCACTCTGATTCAACTGTAATTTTCACTAGCATACAACTGTACCAATCCATACTGGAATATTCCAAAAAATTTTTTAGTATTTCAATTTTCTTTTTGTCTTCTTCGATATGGAAACGTTCACATTCTTTATTGAACTCCTTAATCCATTGGTGAGCGTTGGCATTTCTACCGGTGAATTTCTCAATCATAAAATCCTTTGAAATTTTCCCCAAATTCTGAGTTTCAGATTTACTTTGTTTTTCTTCGAGTAATTTCTCTAATAGTTTTTCCAAGTTGTTATTTGAGCCACCGGGTATAGATTTAGAATCATTTGTGTTTTCCATAATTTCTTCCAGATAAAAATCATTAAATTGTAAATTTTGTTCTTCATCCAAATATATGTTTGATATCTCATCTGTTAGGGTCATCCATATTTTCCTTGTTTGGTGCCTTTTATTTAATGTCTTTCTTATCTTGGTATAGTTTGAAGTAGATGTTATGACTTGGTGTAAACTTGCAGGTTGATATTCAGCCGGTATACCAAAAACCTGTCCGTTAGGCGTACCTATTGAGGTTATGCAAATAATGTTTGATTTTCCATCTGCCGAAGTTTTCACAGCAAAATCAAACCTCAACTTTTCCATATTTCTTGAAATGTTTGCAGAAAATGTTGTTTTATAATATCATCACACTCTGATGAGTGAAATAAAGACAAAATTGCGTTTTTCTGTAAAGACAAAATTTTATTAACGAAATGTTTTACATACAATGTTTTTCACATACAATTGACTTACTCACCTGTAAAGACAAAAAAACAACATTTAAAGCCTTTATTTCAGGTCTAGATATTTCTTTTGCTTTAAATTAGCTTTTCACTATCTTCTAATTTTTCTTAGATTAGGTTAGTTGTCAACCGGTTGTCAAGATGTCACTTTCAAACGTGACCTCTATGAATCTCTGTGGATTACGCGGCAAATTAAAAACTATAAAGAAAATCGATACCTAACCCTAGTGATTTTCTTTACATGTGTATTAAATTTTTCCAAAAAATGACTTAGCATCACTGAATTTTGGGCTACCTAAGGAAACCGTACTATTATAGCTCTTTATTTAAGAAATTTGGTTAAACAAACCTAAAGTACGAATGCATCATATTTTTTTATATTGATATACTAATTGGGGTGTATGAGGAATTGCGCTTATTCTGTGACGCGTTGTAAACGGTTTTATAATCCGTGTATCGACTCGAACTTGGCCGTTTTTTCACAAACGGCATCACCAAAGGCTTCATTATAATTAAAGTGATAACAAATATGGCGTTCGTAATGCTGAGGTGAATAATTAAGACTTAATTTCGTAATTAGCAGTAAACGTTGATACAACACAAGTAATTTCTTTATTTTCGACATTGTTCAGACCGATTTCAGGTTTAATAGGTTACTTGATAAACCGGCCAAGTGCTAGGATTCAAACAAGAAGGGTTCCGTACTACGTACTAAAAATAACATGGATCTCTAAAGAGTAAAAAAAAACTACTTCAATCTTCAACTTATATGGATGCCATTGTCAGAACTGGACGAAATTGAATTAGGAGCAATTTGGAAGCACCAGCTTTAAAAAAAAAAGAATCATCCAAATCGGTGCACCCAGTCCAAAGTGAAAGTGAGGTAAATATATAAAATAATATAATCTCACGCCTTTTATCCCCGAGGGGGTAGGCAGAGGTATTCCTTTACTGGATATACCCACATTTCACGAGATACATTGGATACCCTAAACGTGATAGGTGGTGACCCCATCGCCGGGCCGGGTCTGTTTACGCATGTCTCAGAATTAATTCTGAGACCTGCGGGTTTCCTCACGATGTTTTCCTTCACCGTCGAGCTAGTGATAAATATGTACGTAAGTTTTTGAAAAACTCATTGGTAAATGCCAGGATTCGAACCCGAGCCTCACTGATTGTCGGCCGGCTCTTTAACCGTTCGGGCTATCACTGCTCTTTAGTTCTGAGGTAACCAACATTAAAAAAAAATACAGTCAAAATGATAACTTCCGCCTTTATGAAGTCGGTTTGAAAATTACGCGATTCATAGCCCTCTTGCCTTTCAAGCAGTCGGGTAAACATTTATGATACAAAGCAACAAACAGGTTATCTAAATACACTCTTAATATCTGTTTCGCGTGTACTTGTTGAGTTGTGAGTGCAAAAAATTGTTTTATTACAATTTAATCTGTCTTATATAGAGCATCTAAAGCGGAGCTACATTAAAGACGTGCAGGGACGAAGTAAGGTCGTAAGTGAGGGCCCAAGACAATGTATGGAATTTAAGGGGCTCAAACAATTTGAAAGTTTCAAGTATTATAAATAAATAAAAATAAAATAAATAATGTCACGCCTTTTATCCCCGAGGGGGTAGGCGGAGGTATTGCATTACTGGATATACCCACATTTCACGAGATATATTGGACCCCTAAACGCGATAGGTGGTGAGCCCTTCGCCGGACCGGGTCTATTTACACATGTCTCAGAATTCTGAGACCTGCGGGTTTCCTCACGATGTTTTCCTTTACCGTCGACCTAGTGATAAATATGTACGTATTATGTTTTTATTATAAAATTTTTGTCTCCTTTCACCGATTTTAACCAGGTATGGTTTCGCTTCCTGTCTGTTTCTGCGCTTAGTTCTTTTTCTGAAAAACGGATTTTGATAAAGTTTTTACTATCATGTAGAGAATTTCATCCGGAAATTCAGTGTGTGAAATCCTATTGTGTCTGCATGTTATTTTACTGAATAAACACATTGCACATCTTGAGAAACCCTTAATACATATCTTCAATCTTTCTCTTGAAATTGGTCACTATACGGCCAAATGGAAAGTGTCTAGAGTAACGCCACGACGTTACAACATTTAGGCCCATTGCGGTGTTAAATGCCTTTAGCAAGATATTCGAGTCCATTTTAAATAAGTATTTTTCACGTCAAATTAGTAGCAGTATTGATGAATCGCAACATGGTTTTCGTGCATCCCGCTCTACAACTACAAATCACATTGCATTTGTAGACTATGTGGCTGCCCAACTGGATGGAGGCAAGCAGGTGGATACGGTTTTTTTGGATTTCAGGAAGGCTTTTGACGTAGTGGATAATGATATCCTATTGGTGAAACTTTCGTCTCTTGGTGCTGCACCCAAACTGCTCAAATTCTTTGCTAGTTATTTAAGGGACCGCAGGCAGTTTGTACAATTGAAAAATTACCGCTCCGATGATTATTATACGAGGTCAGGGGTGAGCCAAGGCAGTACCCTTGGGCCGACTCTATTTTTAATAATGATAAATGACCTACCTAAGGTCCTTAGAACGGCCAGGTGTTTGATGTTTGCTGACGACCTAAAAGTCTTTCAGCCGATCCACAGTGCTGCTGACTGCCTTACCTTGCAGCAGGACATTGAAGCGGTGGAGAATTGGGGCTGCATTAACAGACTTGGGTTTAACTCATCCAAATGTAGCGTACTTACTTTCTCTAGACTCCGGTCGCCAGTGATTGCGACGTATACTAAAGTATCCTGTTAAAACAGGATTGGCGTTGGACAGAGTAAATCAGATCAGGGATTTGGGTTTGATTATGGACAGCAGGCTGGATTTCAGAGAGCACATAACAACTGTGTGCAAAAGCGCAAATAAAGTGTTAGGCTTCATAATGAGAACCGCCTCAGATTTCCACGATGGCAGAGTATCGCTCATGCTGTACAATGCCTTTGTCCGCAGCAAGTTAGAGTATAGCGCAATAGTTTGGGACCCCAGAGAAGCCAAATACTCTCTCTTAATAGAGAGAATTCAGCGGAAGTTAGCCAGGTATCTCTATAAGAGAAATTATGGATACTATCCTTTCCTTTTCCCCTCTCTATTCGTGACAGGAATGGTAGGGCTTGACTCCCTGGGGCTGAGACGTAAGGTACAGTTGGGCATACACTACTGTCTGCTGATGCGCCATAAAATAAATAACCCAACGGTGTTAAGTGGCATCAGCCTGTTTGTACCGAACAATTATACACGTACGGGCCGCCGCTGGCACCAGCTGTTCGCGTTCCCCGCGCAACGCTCGCTCCACGCCGCCAACGCGCCCACGGCTCGAGCACTCACTCTGCTCAATCACTTTTTACTTCAGGTCCAGGATGGTCGACATTTTTGACGAATATTTAGCTGTATTTATTAATAAGCTGCGAATTTATTTGTGCCGTCTGTAATTTTAGTGTTTTAGTACTGTAAGTAAGGGTTAAGGGTTAAGGCAACGGGCGCTTTGGTGTAAACTGTAAGTCTGTTGCCGAAATGTATATAAATAAATAAATAAATAAAAATAAATAAATTGCATCAGTATGCTAGGCAGTTCGCTAGTATACCATCACTGATTAACAAAACCGTCTAACTTCTACACCGGTACAACTACATTTCTAACACTTTAGCCTAAAGTAATTTAGTCGAGTCCTTGTTCGTAGTACATATACACCTGTACTACTCGACAATATTAGGGTCCTTTGCTACTACTCCTGTGCTACATACTGAACAAAGACTCGACTAAATTACTAGCCTAGTGCGAACTAGGCTTAATGTATCCCAAAGAGGACCTATCCATGACCGTTATTTCAACCTTTTTTAACCGCCTTCAAAAAGGAGGAGGTCATCAATTCGTCTGGGTTTTTTTAATGTTTGTTACCTCAGAACCTTCGACTGGGTGAACCGATTTGGATGATTCTTTTTTTATTTGATAGCTGGTGCTTCCAGATTGGTCCCATTTTAATTTCGTCCAGTTCTGACAACGGCATCCATCAGAAAACCATATAAGTTGAAGATTGAGGTCGGTTTTTTTACTCTTTTTTTTAATATTCTAAAAATAGCAAACAGGTAATTTGATGGTAAATCATCATGCTCATTATCGCCCATGAACCAGAGGAGACACCGACGCGTTGCCAACCTTCGAGCAACCCGCTAACTCCTCAAAAGACATGGTATTGTCCCATTTGGGGCCCAAAATATCTCCTTGGAGGGCCCTAACTCCGTCCCTGCGCCAACCGCACCTGCCCGTCCGTCTGTCACAGCAACAATTAAGCGGACTGGTTAACCGAGAATAACTCAAACTGACGAGCTCATTGCTGTTAACCATAGTTTGTGCCGGCGGCCCTCTTTTTTATTTTAATTAATCGCTAAAATTTTAGGGTGACCATTGTTTAGACTTGAGAAGATGAGACTTTCATAATACAGTAAATTAGAGAACAATTCGGCTACAGAGGGAGACCGCACTGATCACTTGTTAAAACATGTTTTTTCAAAAGATATTCATGTATGGCTGTATTTTTTTATAATTAATTCAAGAGAACCAGTCTTTTGTTTTGCATTCTAAAAATAAAAACTTTTATACAAAAAAGTGTTGTAATTTTAAACGCTTAAGCATTTCCTCTGACGGTATAGCCAGAGACAATATACCACCTACTAATAACCTGAGCACTAAGCGGATTTGTAAAACGTAAAGATTAATAGAATAGAATGAACCACGTATGGGATTGCCTTTTTTTTTATAAGCGCTCAACTTGTCATGCGCGGGGCTTATAGTAAAATTGTAAAATTGACGCAACAAGAGTGTACTTTTTTAGAGAAAAAAGTACAGTTACTAGTCACACACACGTAATTCTTAATAGTTAGTATTACAATTAACCCTTTAACGGGCAAAGGCAGTTTAAATTTGTCATTAGTTTTGAATCTTATTTCAATTACATAAGAGTAAAATTATTCTTTTTAAGAAAAAAGGGGGCAAACGAACAGACGGGTCACCTGATGGTAAGTGACTATCGTCGCCCATTGACACATGCAACTCAAGAGTCACAACTGCCTTGCCAACCTTTGAGGTAGGAGTAGAGGGAGAGGGGATGGGGGGGGGAATATTTGGCGGTAACTATTTGCCCTCTGCCCGTTAAAGTGTGCGAATGAAAACTTCGTTTGCCACTTGGATAGGCTTGCTTGCCAAGCCTGACGGTGGACCTGGACAGGTAGATAATGCGTTTAGGCATTAAGTTCGCCATGAATATTTTCTTGGTAAATGAAGTTAAATAAATAAATAGGGTTTCTTGTCTATAAATCAAATCAGACGCTCGTCTGCTTATGTTGTGTATTTGTAAAAAATGTTTCGCGTTTTCGACCCCACCGTCTTTATGGTCACCCTACTGAACAAAATGTAAGCATACATGGTCGCAGACCGCACATAGAACGCTACTAAACACTTGTTAAGTAGAAAAACTGGCTCACTTCTCAATTATTATTGCCACAATAAAACCACACAGAAACGGGGCATCGACTTGCGGTCCCAATTAATAAAATAATTAAAAAAAACTTTTCTAGTTTTCGACGCTCGGATCCCTGACTAGCGCAACGACCAGCATTTTATCATCATAGGGATGTTAACACTAATCACAAATTAATGTTTAGTGTTAATTTTATGATAGTTTGTATTATTAGAATATCCAAAATCTAATTTTTATAATTTAATGCTTATGACGTCACTAACCGCAAAACAAGCTGCCAAATACTGTTTACTTCTCTGCATTTTCTTTTTTTCTGTCTGCTATCGCGACCAATGTTTTGTGGTTAGCAGTCAGTCACTTGACAGTTGTTAGTGTTTTAGAGGAAAATTCAAAATTACTTTATTTTTGTATATTTTCTCATCGAAAATACTAATATTTTTAAATAATATTTTTTTCTGGTAAACAAGAGTCAATCTCAAAATAAAAGCAATTGCAAAAAAATTTTACCTTCCCTATTATTAACCCGTAGCAGCCCACTGCATGTAATGGAATATCCCGAATACCTCTGCCTACCCCCTTGGGGATAAAATGCTTGAGCATATTAAATATTCCTAAGGATTAGAAGAAACCCGCAGGCTCCAATATAGGCGTCCCTTAGGAATGATGCCTTTGGCGAAGCGGAAAAATAAAATACTGTTGCGAAATGATTTATAACCCCGATTCCCGATACAGTAGCTCCTTTTTTTGTCTGTAAAAAGTGCTGGCGCAGCGATCCCTTTCTTTGTTTGAATTTGCCTTTACCTACCAGCTTTCATACTGTCATACGACATTGGGTTCCTATTTAGGGTTCCGTGGTTCATACTGGACAGGAAGCCTGATAGGATCATGTAATTAGACTAAGTTTATGTAATAAATTACTATTATTATTATTTTGGTGAATAAAGAGGAAAGATTTCATTTTCAGTATTTTTTTGGTAATAAATAGGCCCCGAAATTTCTGGACTTTTGAGAATTTTTGAAATCATTCCAGTAGTTTTTGAGTTTATTCGTTACAAACATGGAAAAATGACAATCTTTCCTTTTTAACCGACTTCAAAAAAAGGAGGAGGTTATCAATTCGACTGTATGTTTTTTTTTTATTTTTTTTTATGTTTGTTACCTCAGAACTTTGGACTGGGTGAACCGATTTGGATGATTCTTTTTTTATTTGAAAGCTGGTGGTTCCAGATTGGTCCCATTTTAATTTAGTCCAGTTCTGACAACGGCATCTATGAGAAAACCATATAAGTTGAAGATTGAAGTCGGTTTTTTTTACTCTTTAGAGTGGTTATTATAATATTAGTATGGATAATGTAATTCGTTGGTCTTTACACGCAACTATATTTTTCATCAGATCTTCTTTTTAAGAATACGAAATCTTTATTAGTTTCAAACATAGTGTAAAGATGTTATAAATATGAACAAATGTATATGTGCATATAGGTATGTTCAGATAAAAAAAAAGACGTGTGGCACTCGGGGACTGCCGCGGTAAAGCTATTGCATAGTATTTTGTATCAACAAGACTGCCGAAAAGAAACGACGTTAGACAATGCACGGCCTTCAAGCCACACGGGTGTTATTTAAATGGTTAGCAGAGTATTCGTAGTGGTGGTAGTAGTAGTGGGAGTGGTGGTGGTTTTAGTGAGGGTGTGTGTGGGTGTGGGAGTGTGAGGGTGTGTGAGTGGGAGTGGGGGTGGGTGTAGGGTGTAGGGTGGGAGTGGGAGTTGGAGTGGGCGTGGGAGTGGGGGTGGAAGTGGGGTTGGGGGTGGGGTGGGAGTGGGAGTGGGAGTCAGAGTGGGAGTGGGACTGAGACCGGGACCCGGACTCGGACTCGGACTCAGACTCGGAGTCGGAGTCGGAGTCGGAGTCGGAGTCGGACTCGGACTCGTACTCGGACTCGTACTCGGACTAGGACTCGGACTCGGACTCGGACTCGGACTCGGACGACTCAGACTCGGACTCGTACTCGGACTCGGACTCGTACTCGGACTAGGACTCGGAATCGGACTCGGACGACTCAGACTCGTACTCGGACTCGGACTCGGACCTCCGTGCCCGTCGGAGTGGGGAGCGTGAGGTTGTTTTCGTTACGGAATTTCTGGATTCGGTCCCCGCGCTCAAGGCCCTCGATAGAAGCTATGCAATAGCTTAAAAATTGCATGCAAACTTAAAAAGTTAAGTTTCGAACACAAATATATTTTGTTAACGAATAAATAAATGAAATGAAATGAAAGACAATAATTACGCATATCAAATATTTCCTGAATATTATAACATTTTGTTTAGAAGCTATACTCTTACAAACTTTAAATTCAAGGGTATTTTATTATAGTTTTAGTATAGTGCTTAATTTAGTTAGTCTCTTTGATTTCTATTGAATACGGCATGTTGTGTCTGCTTTAATATAGCTATGCATTTAACTTTATATCTAGTGCCTAGTCTAAGCTGCTAGTAAACCTAAATAAATAGATAAAAAATATATATTCTTATACATAATGTCAAACAATTTTTGTAATATTTCCTCCTCCAACACAAGTATGTTAGGGTTTCTTTCTCACGTCACGCTTTTTAAAAGTTTGGCAAGTTATCATAAAACAGACTCTACGCATAACGGAGGCGCACGTTGACGAATTTTATGCGTGCGTTGATTAGGAAAGACGTTGCCTCCCTGATGCACCGTACTCGTGGCAGTGCCAATAGCCTCTTATGTGTTATAAGGGACAGGATGGATAGTCCCATAGTTCAGGATGACTGTCCATCTTGCCCCTAATCGTAATTATGTTCACTAACCTATGTCTTTATTTTCTTTGTGTTTTAATAACCATTTATATGAACTTTCCATGGCTTGAAATAAAAATTTATCTATTCTATAACATTAAGCGTGAAAACTAAACACTCACCATTCCATTGTCCATTCCCCCATATGGCGATTGGTACCCCGCCTTCTCTGTGACTGCAAAAATAAGTCACATTAGTAACACGTTCGCAGACAACACCCCCATCATTCGCAGTCGGGTAGAAAAACACTTTAGACACCACACTCGCGTTCCTCGAACGATTTTTAAACGTAAACTTGGATTTTCGACGTGTTATGCCATTTCTTGTGTTTCAGGTTTGTTTTAGCTAAAACTTGATGGAAATCAGTACATAAATTGTGGGATAATTCACTTTTGTTATTTCAATTTGAACTTGTGTTCGACTGAAAGTGCAGTTTCGGTTTCGGCCGAGTTTTGGCCAAAAATCAAGTCTCGGCAGCAGTTTCGGTTTTAACCGAAATTGGCCGAAACTTTTTCCGAAACCGAAACTGATTTCGGAAGTAGACGTACACGCTCCCCTAAGTTCGTTTCTCACGGCAACGCTTTGGCGGACGCTGGCGGCTCTGTTCGGAAATTGTCGTGCGTTAATATCACTATCACTACATAGTATAAGACAAAGTCGCTTTCTCTGTCCCTATATCCCTATGTCCCTTTGAATGCTTAAATCTTTAAAACTATGCAACGGATTTTGATGCGGTTTTTAGGGTTCCGTACCTCAAAAGGAAAAAACGGAACCCTTATAGGATCACTTTGTTGTCCGTCTGTCCGTCCGTCCGTCCGTCTGTCAAGACCCTTTTTCTCAGGAACGCGTGGAGGTATGAAGCTGAAATTTATATCCATTACTCAGGTCTACTGTCCCTTGAAGCTGTGAAAAAATCAAACTTCTAAGCCAACGCAATCAAAAGATACAGCCGTTTATGCCGCAAATTTTCGACACTTGCAAGGGAATCAAAACCTACAGGGTGCTTCCCGTGAACTCAGAATCTTGAAATTTGGTACGAAGCAACGTCTTATAGCATAGATAAAGGAAAAATTACGAAAACCATAAATTTGCAAGGTTGTACGGAACCCTCGGTGCGCGAGTCCGACTCGCACTTGGCCGTTTTTTTTTTTAATGGATAGAGTTATTCAAGAGGAAGGTTTTAGTGTTAGCATTGCACCCGTACGAAACCGGGGCGGGTCGCTAGTTTTTTTATGTTATAATAAATAAATTATTACAGCAAAATTCATATTGTGTTTCGTATCCATGTCCTAATTAATGCAGAATAATGGGTAAAATGCACTTTTCAGTATTTTAAGTAATTTTATACTTGACCACGTGAGTTTCGGTTTCGACCGAAACTGAAGCCACGGTCAAATATCCGGTTTCGGTTTTGACCGGAAAACTAGTTTCGGTCGGACACTAATTTAAACCCTTTACAAGCCTAATAGGGACATTTAAAAAATATATTTTCCTTAACATATTACAATTTTAAGTTCATTATCATTAAAATTTTAAATAAAAAATATGTATTTAAGATTGAGAAATCCAGAGACCAGACATTGGTATATGAGTAACATCGTCTATGGCTTGAAACTAAACTATGATAGTTTTTTAAAAGTTGCTTGTATGCAGGAGGCCTACAAAATAAAACAGTCGAAGTCCACAAAAAAAACTAATAAGAAATTAATAATAAAAATTGGCGCCCACCAAGGGGCAATTCCAACCAGTTACACATTCAAACCAAATAGTTCGGAAACACATTCAATCTGCATCCTAATCGGTTTAGGGTTATTTTTATCAAATCGATCTCAACAAAAATACTACCCCATGGAAGTAAATAAAAGAGCGATTAAAAATTATTGTTAGTTGCGCAAGCGCACCCTTATTGAGTGGTTTTAGAAATGCGGATTACGTGTTACTTTTGTTGCAATTGTCAAATGATTTTTTTGTAGATTATAATAATAAATTATAGCAGTGTTAGCCCAGTGGTTAAAGTGGTTCGCGAGGTTTGGGTTCGTATCTTAGAATGTACACTTTTTCAAAACTTACATACATATTTGTCGACATGAAAACATCGCGAGGAAGCCCTCAGGTCCCAGAATTAATTCTGAGGCATGTGTAACAGACCCGGTCCGGCGCTCACCACTTATCACGTTTAGGGGTCCAAAGGACATACTGGTGAAACGTAGGTATTTCCAGAAAGGAATACCTCTGACTACCTTCTCGAGGATAAAAGGCGTGCGATTATTGCGTGTATTGGTACGCACGTACGAAAAAGCATGACTTATTGTCACGTTCCGCCTGAGCCGAGCGTGCAAGCGAGAGCGCGGAACAAGCGATAAAGAGGCACGATCGGCCTAAGCTCGGCTTGTGAAGCCTCTATCTTCCACTCCTGTATAAATTTTTTTATCAATGTTTTCTTATTACGTTATCACGTAAAATTATCGTCCGTAAACCGACTGTACAGACAACCAGCTTTTTTAATCAAACGTCAGTTCCCAGACAAACCCGATAGCACAGCTAGTATCTCCACTCCAAACAACAACAGACAACCGCAGAAGAGCAATTAGCCAAGTGAATCCATTTTGTTTTGTAAATTAACTCTTGGCATTTTGTTTAATAAATTAGCTTTAGCTCTCTGCTCGACCCAGCACCGCCTTCACGCGCATTAGTTGTAATTGACGTCATCATCTCGCGAAGGGTTGGGAGTGAATGAAGATTGGTTGAGTGAATTAGGTTATGCTTCGAAGAAATATTATAAGAAATTTTATAAGCATTTTTTAAGTAAATAAATAATAAAGAAAGAAATAATCTCATGCTTCTTATCGCTGAGGGGGTAGGCAGAGGTATTCCATTACTGGATATACCCACTTTTCACGAGATACATTGGACCCCTATACGTAATAGGTGGTGAGCCCATCGCCGGACTGGGTCTGTTTACACATGTCTCAGAATTAATTCTGGGATCTGCGGGCTTCCTCACGATGTTTTCCTTCGCCGTCGAGCTAGTGATAAAAATATGTTTTGAAAAACTCATTGGCACATGCCAGGATTCGAACCCGAGTCTCACTGATTTTCATCATGTGAATGAAGCAGGCTCATACGGTTAAAAGGCTTTCACTGCTCTAAATAAATAAATGATACATAAATTGAAGGACACAATTTACACATGGTTGTTTAAAATCCCAATCTAGGCAGAGCGAGGAATGCGGATATACGAGAGAAGTGTGGTTTGAAAGAAGATGTAGTGACAAGGATAGAAAAGGGTATGTTAAGCTGGTTTGGTCATTTGGAACGAATGGATGAAAGAAGAGTAACAAGAGATTTATGGTGCAAATGTTGAAGGATACAAGGCAAAGAGGACGCCCCAGAAGGACGTTCAGGGATCAAATTAGTGACGTCCTTCAAAAATCTGGGGTCAAGAGTGCAAAGAATAAAAGAGCGTGCATGAAAAGGCTTATGAATGTGAAGGAAGCGAGGGAAGTGTGCAAAGATCGGGCAAAGTGGCGATCCATCGCCTCTGCCTACCCCTGTGGGAAGAAGGCGTGAGCTGTATGTATGTAGGCAGAGCCTGTACTATGAGTATTAAACAAGTATTACTTAAATAAATACTAAACATCCAGGCACGAAGCCAACAGTCATGTTCACACAAATGTTGGCCCCGGGATCGAACCCGCGACCTACGACTCAGAAGGCAGGGTCACTACCAACTGAGCCAACAGGCCCGTCAGTGTCTCTATCCCTGACAGTGTCGGAAGAGGTTTTAATTGCACCATTATATTTCGGGTTTTCTCACGATGCTTTCCTACACCGACCGTCGAACTAGTGACAAGTAAATATGTACGTAATTTTTATTGTCACGTAGCTCTGACCGGGATTCGAACCCGAGCCTCCACAAAAGATATCACAGCTCCGTATTTTACCAAGAATTTCAATATCGCACGCTGACAAATCAAAATATCAACCCCAAGTATCAAATTCAAAAGCTAAACGGTATATTCACGCTCCAGCCAGGGGTGGGGGCGACATAAATAACAATAGCGAGGCGAGTGCTTAATCCAAATTATACGCTGCGACTAGTCGGAGGGGAGATGCGTTTTTCCATTTGTGTCGACACGGAATGGTAGTTTCTAATGTTTGTAGTTTCAATTTGTTTTCATAGGATACAATAAAATTAAAATTCAACTTCCAGAAGTTATTTTGAATTCCGTTTTTATTTATTACTCAACTTTTTTATAATGCCACTAAAATAGTCTTTCTTGTATATAAAAATCTCGTATAAGTGTTTGCGGTTGAACTCCTCCGAAACGGCTCGACCGATTTTAATGATTTTTTTTGTATATTTGGTAGGTATGAGAATACATCGTAAAATCTGTTTTATACCGAATATCTAAAAATATAAAACTATCTCCATACATTCGACGAGGCAAACACAGAAACACTTTAAAACAGCTCACTACAAACATCAAATAAGACGTCATTTGATTACAGCGCCATCTATGTTTTTAACACAATTATAAACACTGTACAGGTAGCAAACACATACAGGTGACAACTGACTCTCAAGCCAGGATAACCTGTGTTTTAAGAGGCAGTGTTCCTTCATGGACTTCTACACTTGGAAACTTTTTTAGGGTTCCGTACCTCAAAAGGAAAAAACGGAACCCTTATAGGATCACTTTGTTGTCCGTCTGTCCGTCCGTCCGTCCGTCTGTCAAGACCCTTTTTCTCAGGAACGCGTGGAGGTATGAAGCTGAAATTTATATCAATTACTCAGGTCTACTGTCCCTTGAAGCTGTGAAAAAATCAAACTTCTAAGCCAACGCAATCAAAAGATACAGCCGTTTATGCCGCAAATTTTCGACACTTGCAAGGGAATCAAAACCTACAGGGTGCTTCCCGTGAACTCAAAATCTTGAAATTTGGTACGAAGCAACGTCTTATAGCATAGATAAAGGAAAAATTACGAAAACCATAAATTTGCAAGGTTGTACGGAACCCTCGGTGCGCGAGTCCGACTCGCACTTGGCCGGTTTTTTATTTTTATTAATGGGCTTACTCTTGACCCCAGACTAGCCCGAGAGCAAAGACGGAGCTTACTATGGGACGAGCTTGCCCAGAAGATGCCTTCACTCGATCCTTAAAGACTTGTGGGTTGTATGAACTCGGAAATACAGAGGCAGGTAGTTCCACTCCTTGACGGTGCGCATCATAAAAGATCTTGAAAAGCGCTTCGTATAGAAACTTGGAAACTCTACATAAATTCTCATACACCGTATGTTCCTTTTAAATACATTATCAGTCCTGCTAGGAAACAGTTCCGTGGCCTAAGCACCCCCTCGCTGCATCGCGCTGTATAATCCAAATTACACGCTGCCACTGTGTCGGAGGACCGACCGATTTCCACTGCCTCCGACACGGGAAAGTCGATAAATTTTTATTCAGTTTTATCTTAAGAATTATTTATAACTAGCGGGTGCCCAGCGGCGTTGCATCTTATTCCCGTTCCTGTAGGAATTTAAGAAAATCCTTTCATAGCGTTTGCTTGCGACATATAAGGCACTTACATACCCTATTTTCAGTTTCTGGGTGTTATCGTTTCGGAGTAGTACGTATTTCTATTTTTAACCAGTTTTTTTTTATTCTCCCGTGGAAATAAGACTTTTTTGCGGTAAAAAGTACCCTAGATACTCAGCCCAGCTAATCAGCTATCACCACATAAAATTTAATTAAAATCCGTCCAGTTGTTTTTTTGTGATGACAGACAAAAATTTCAGAAATTGGTGTTTAGATATCTACATCGATAACTATATACACTACAATTGAAATAAAAAAAAATAGTTCATGTACAGACTCGGTCTCATTACAGTTTTATTATATGTATAGATAGAGATTTAGATAATGAGGATCAGTACAGTTATAGCAAATCCATTAGAAATATTATCCACGTTATTCTTTATGATATAAGAATGATATCTCTTTTTGAATGATCCAAATCGGACCATTACTTACGAAGATATTGAATAATAAACATACTCGATGATCGCGAGAGCGTGTACGTCACTGTGAGGGAACCAAGTACGGCCGGCCGGCCGGCACTCAATGATCGCGGGAGCGTGATGACGTCACAATGAGGGCGACGCTACCGCGGCGGCTACTCGGTGAACTTCGCTAGGAATTCGGTCATAACTTTGTCAATTTATGTCGTAGAACAAAAATGTTTGTACTGTATGTTAAGGATTTCTTAGCTCTATAAATCTGCATTCTCAACTAAAAACGTTACGGATCCTCATTCCAACACTAGACAACATACCATTGCTTAGACTACCACTCTATTATAAACATTTCTTGTTAAAAAGAAATTAATTATAATTTGTTTCCAATGCTGAGCTTAGAAAATTGTATATTATAAAAACATGCCAAGGACGAAATGCGGAATTCTTAATGCTATAATGAGACAGCTATATTGGATCAATCATAATTATATTATAGGCTTCGTTTAGCAAAAATTACACAGTAGTGGTAGCATCGAACAACCTCGGTGTTTGTTATAAGTGGAAGCGAGGGCGGAAACATTAAAAATGGCGTATAAAAAAAATTATAATCTCACGCTCTTTATCCCCGAGGGGGAAGGCAGAGGTATTTCATTTTTTTAAATAAATAGCGGATTTCACATAATTCGCCACACAGTCACCAAAAACCGGCCAAGTGCGAGTTGGACTTGCATTAGAAGGGTACAATATTTAACACCAAAATTTTTTTTTACACATTTTACGTTTTATTTTGTAACGACACATATAAAACACGATTATATTTTTAGGGCGTTGGTTTTTAAACGGTTTTTAGTAGGTAGCTGTAATTCTAAAAATAAATGTCCTGGCCAGGACCCCAAACCAGTCCACCTAGACAATCTACACAAGTCTAACCTAATATTATAAGAAAGGAAAAAATGAATTTTTGTATGTTTGTATCTTAGTTACGAATAAACTCAGAAACTGCTGAACCAATTTTAAAAATTCTTTCCCCAATATAAAGCTAGAATATCCCTGAGTAACATAGGCTATATTTATTCCCGTATTGGAACAGGAACTACGCGGGAGAAACATAACCGCTAGTAGTATTATAAAGGGGAAAGATTTGTGTGTTAGTAACAAATAAACTCAAAAACTTCAAGACCGTTTTTAAAAATTCTTTTTTCAATGGAAAGCTTATCTTTTATTGAGTAACATGAGCAATAATTTTCCCATGGGAAATGCTGTTGCTGTTTCGGCATAATTGAATATGTGTACATGGTTTATCTGTTTTGGTAGTGAAATTTGTAAAATGGTTTTTAGTGTTTTTATAGTATCAAGAATAAAAGATTATTTCATTCTCTCTTGCACAGTCAAGAGCACAGGAAGCTTTGCAGTTGTAGTGCGAGTCTGACCTCTAAAGCGATTGTAATAAGAGCTATACAAAGTCAAATGTGTCAAGCTCCATGTGCTCTTTGAATGTACTACTAATATTTTTTGACGTACCTATGTGAATTAAATCCAAAAAACACTTTTTAACAAAACCGCTCGCCGCTTACGTCTCGGACCGCGTTCACAATCGATGAGTAATTGCAAACATTTTACAGCGAGCTGCGTTTCAGGAATGTGAAAATATAAATAGGACAATATTATAGCTAGAGTATTAAATATTCTTGGCTTCCGGAATGACTAAGCGAGCTTACTCATACACACTAATTATTAGAAATTAATTTTGTCTGTATATGTTTTTTTGACCGACTTCAAAAAAGGGGGAGGTTATCAACTCTACTGACTCTTCTGCATTTGGAACCAGGAACTCATCAGTGGATCGCTGCTGTTTACATTTAGCCAATCTTCATGGACGAGTTTTGTGTGACTTGTTATTAGACTATTGACTGTTCTAAGTGTAATTCTTATTACCTACAGAATAAGAGAACATTTTTTTTTATTTTTTATTTTTAACTGTTTTTTTATGTTTGTTTTTTTATGTTTGTTACCTCAGAACTTTCCACTGGGTGAACTGATTTTGATGATTATTTTTTTATTTGAAAGCTGGTGCTTCCCGTATGGTCCCATTTCAATTTGGCAATGACTTGGTTCTGACAATGGCATCCTTGAGAAAACCTCGTATATGTTGAAGTTCGTATTTACTCTTTAGAGTTATGTTATTTAATGTTAGTATTAAGAATTTTAGTTCCAAAACACAAATCATTGATGAGTTGAATTTGTTGCTTGGGTACTGCATTTGGAACCAGCAACTCGTCGGTGGAGATGGGCTGCTGTTTACATTCAGATCTCCATGGACGAGTATAGAGTCCCTTTTTATTAGACTATTTACGTTTCTAAGTGTATTTTTTTTTCCTACAGAAATAAATGTATTTTGATTTCGGACAAAATCGCAGGCGATAAGTAGTCTCTATAAAATTATTATGCTTGCTACGTTCATCTATAGACTACCTACATGCATAATTGTGTAATTATCTTGTAATTACATAGTTAATATTTAATATTATGGATCAATTTGAATGTTTTGTAATCAAAATCAATTTAACCAACACGCCAGTTTTTTGTGGCTCTAGCCTCAATGGGGTTGGTTGTCTTTGTGGAATTTCGAGAAATGCTAATTAGGTATATCTATCTATACCTACTAATATTAGAAAGAGGAAAGATTTGTTTGTTTGTTTGGATTGAATAGGCTCCGAAACTCGTAAACCGATTTTAATCATTATTTCACCAATGGAAAGCTACATTATCAGGGAGTGACATAGGTTATATTTTAGCCCCGTATTTCCACGGGAACGAGAACTACGCGAGTGAAACTGCACAGAACCGCTAGTCTCTTGCACATATTGATAAAACCAATGGAGTTACCAACCAACAAATTAGAGAGATTAAATCTTATATACTCCTAAACCCGGAATGAAAAAAAAATCCTTGGAAACATAATCAAAAAGTAAAAAATCAATTATACTATCTCGAATCTCAAAGCGACCCTTCCAAACGCACCCTTCACTACATTTGCCCCTCTGGTTGTCAAAAGGGACCATGCAAATAAAAAAAGATAAATCAACGCCATCGTTTCACGGTGGATTAGCACGGAGAACAGAATCGGGTCATAATGGACCCTAAAATGGGTCATATACGCTCAAAACACAAAGGGCTAGAGACCAGAGCCATAAAACTTAAAAATATATAGTAAAAAAACAAACTTTGGCGCGAAAACACGTGTTAGCCGCGCGCCATTTTGAGAGCTGTCTAACTGATGTCATCAAATTTTAAGTGCACACATATTAATATGATATGTCGGGGGTGGATCGTGGCCTGTTGACTTAGTTGGTACGTACGCCGCGAGTTCGGTTCCAAACCAGGACCAATATTTTCATGCTACATCGAACCCATGCCTGAGATAAGAAATGAGAAATTAGATTATTAGAATTAGAATTATTAGGCCGAAAATCAGTGAGGCTCGGGTTCGAATCCTGGCATGTACCAATGAGTTTTTCAAAAACATACGTACATATTTATCACTAGCTCGACGGTGAAGAAAAACATCGTGAGGAAACCCGCAGGTCCCAGAATTAATTCTCAGACATGTGTAAATAGACCCGGTCCAGCGATGGGCTCACCACCTATCACTTTTAGGGGTCCAATGTATCTCGTGAAATGTGGGTATATCCAGTAATGGAATACCTCTGCCTATCCCCTCGGGGATGAAAGGCGTGAGATTATATTATTATTAGAATTAGAAGATTATGAGAATATCACATCCGCAAAATATCATGTCATATCCAAGCTTATGTAGCAAATCAATTATACTTTAGAAGAACAACACAGGCTGCTTTTTATCCTGTAACACGAATTTGCGGGCAAAAGCCAGTCAAACTAGCGGTTCTGCGGTTTCACCCGTCGGAATACGGGGATAAAATAAAGCCTATGTTACTCAGGGTTATTGTAGCTTTCCATTGCTGAAAGTATTTTTACAATCGGTCCAGTAGTTTATGAGTTTATTCGTTACAAAAATACAAATCTTTCCTCTTTATAATATTACAAGCTTATGTCAATATCCAACGCTTTATTTAGTCCAAATTTTCGTTCATAACATAATCCGTCTCGTACTTGTCTCATAGTTCAATAAATTCGCAGGAAGTTACAAGTTCACAGTACTCGTATTAATTCTCTGGAGCATAATTTTCCGGTGTGTATAAGTGGTCGCGTGCCACTAAATGGTCCATACGGTCCATTGAACGAGCTTGGGTTTTCTGATACTATCCGCGGCATATTGTCAAGTGCGGGGTCTATTATGGGGATGTCTGTGTTTGTTTTGGGAATAAAATAAGTTATTTTATTAATGAAAACTAAAAACTCAAGCTCTTGTATGTATCAACTAGCAGCGCCCCGCGGTTTCACCCGCGTAGTAACCGTTCCCGTGGGAATACGGGTATAAAATATAGTCTATATGTAACGTTTCATCAAAATCGGTTCAGTAGTTTTTGCGTGAAAGAGGAACAAACATCCATACATACAAACTTTAGTATGATAGTAGGATGTGTGGCACGCGAATGAGCCCAAACTCTAGGGGTTTACGAGAAGCCATTGAGGAGTTGCGATATCCACCTCCTGGCTCAATCATCAGATCAGCTCGGCGGTACCATAATATTGCACTGTCACCGAACTTTACATAAGTATGCCAAGCAGCTCAATCGGTTGAAGATATCTGCTTATAAATTGAGTTGCAAGATTCCACTCAAACATACATACATTGCATGTAGGGTTGCCAGGTCGTCAAACCTAAAAGCCGGACAGACCAGCCAGTTTGGCCGGACATTTGGGTAAAAAGGCCGGACACCCTACATTATTGAGGATTTTGTGTCTTAGTATTAATAGGTACGACAGCAAAACTTAATGTAAAATCAAGCTTTTTTGATAATTAAAATAAATCTTGTTAAATTCTAATCTATATATATAAAAATCATTGCCACTTTTCGTTGTTATTTTATAACTCAAGAACGGGCTCACCTATCCAAACCAAATTTTTAGGCTTCATTCGGACTATTTAGCAGACGGTTTATGTGAAGTTTGCTTAAAATCTGACGAGTGGTTCTTCATTTATCACATTTTTACAAGACAGCGTCTGTCGGGGCAGCTAGTAAAATATAAATAACATCGAAAGTCAAATCAGTTTATTATTAATCAGTCAAAATTGTACTCGTTTGCGAAACCTAACAAAAGCCGGACAGGCCGGACACCGCTCGTGTTGGCAGGACACGCTATCTGAAAGCCTAACTATGTCCGGCTTTATCAGGACGCTTGGCAAACGCTACATGTTAATTAAAAGCTTGTAATAACCGGTGCCGGGGTCCGATTACACTACTATAATATCCGAATATTCATCCGAGCATACTCGGTCCAAACTCTCGTACTGTGAAAGCCCGACTTAATTCCCGCAACGAAGCAATGTACAGCATCCAACGTAATCAAATAAATCCGCTAACACTATAACTGCTTTTACAATGACACGGTACGGCAGTCGACACTGTCCCTTTCTAGCCTGCGGTGGCGGCGGTAGGTGTGAGCGGCGCGACGTGAAGAGGGGAGCGGATTTGTCACTAATGTTACAAATATTGTCGGCTGGAGTGATTATTGAGGGTTTGGAGTGCCGTATTTATAGTCTTGCGGACATTTTGTCGTTTCAATTTTCATTTTGTCAGGTTTTGACGAATAATAGGATATTTGGGTGTATCGAAAATAAACGATAGATAGAGTGAAAAATAGTGTGATCCGAGAGCGTTGCGACTTGAAAGAGGAATACTGAGGTCGTTTGGGCACATTGAGCGGATGAATGAAAGTCGTCTAACGAGACAAATATACAAGGGCGTTGTGAATGGGCGAGACGGTAGAGGACGACCTAGGCGTACCTACATCGACCAGATCGGCGATGTGTTGAAGAAGAGCCAGATAAAGAGTACCCGAAACCGACAGCATGCATGAGTCGTTTGATGGATGTGGAGGAAGCACGAGAGGTCTGCCAGGTTCGTAGCAAGTGGCCATCTGTTGTCTCTGCCTACCCCAATGGGAAATAGGCGTGAGATTATATATGTCTGTATGTAAAATAAACTGCGAGTAACCGAAACACTTCTGAAGATGTATTTCTGTTTTCATTTTACAAGTACAGGAAATTTTAAAATAATAAAGCTACCAAAAAGTGTAGCAATTCAGTAAAAGCCAGAATTGTCAATAGTCTAATAAAAAGAAGCTTAGAATTGTCAATAGTCTAATAATAAATGACTAAACTCGTCCCATGGAGGTTGGCTGAATGCTGTTTCCAAATGCAGTGTTCCTAGAAGAACCAGCAACAAACTCAAGGGCCTTTTATTGTAAATAGTGTAATACTACACATTTCAGCTCTTGTAACTTTTCCATAATGCGATTATTATCGCCATTTCAAGAATATAAAATTTTGCAAGCCAACGGCATAAAACAGTTTTTTTTTCCGGCTGCACGCACGATAAAGTGTCACGTTCCGCCTGAGACGGGCGTGCAAGCGAGAGCTCAGAACAAGCGATAGAGAGGCACGATCGGCTTGTGACGCATCATCTCTCTTCCACTCTTTTTTCTTTTTTCATCAATGTTTTCTTACGACGTTATCACGTAAAATTATGGTCCGTAAACCGACTTTACAGACATCATTTTTTTTTAAATGTAAGTCATTGCATACCGCATCGAAATATGTTATCAAAATAAACTCTCCGAAGAAAATTCAAAGTTAAACCAAAATACAGTCTGCACTATAGCTCGCGGCGTGTCGGGCGTCAGTTACTCTAGCATGATTAATCGGGGCGAATTTGCCGCCACGCTGCACTCTCCGCCTGTCGCGGACTGCTGCGGGGTTGTGCGAGGTCGGGGGTTCGAGTCCCAGACTTATACAGTTCGAATTGGGGGTTAAAACCTATGTTCATTGCGGAAAATTTCTGGTACTTATTTAGTATCAGTATTTGAACATTCGTACAGAAGCGCTCGTAGCCCTGCTGTATCAGTGTGTTTGTAACGATCACACAGGTTAAGCAAAGTTGGACGCGGCCAGTCAGTGGATGGGTGACCGCCGGTGGCATTATATCACAAGCGCTTCCGTGTTTGGGAAGGCACGTTAAATTGTTGGTTTTGGGTTTTCGTTGTGTTTACAAATGAAGTCCTTGCCACGTTTAACAACATCTCACAATCCGCGGTGGACTCCCATGGGAGATTATAGCCCATACTTAATCATGTGTGAGGAAAGACCCTTAGCCAGTGAGAAGAAGAATGACAAAAGTCAGTCAGTGCAATTACAATACTATTACTGAAATTATACTACGACTTTTACATTTACACTGCTGTACACTTATGTCGTTATCTTAATAAATTATATTACACTGCGACATATAGGTACATTTATACAGAGTACAACCACAATTGTTTGGAACCAAAATAAAACAATAATTTCGACCCCCAATTAAACAAAATCAGAGGTAAACAAATTTAACCCTAAAAAGCCGGCGCGTGTTTGTCCCGCAAACACTAGTGGTCACCCAGTCCCGCCGTGTTTGCCGAGCCTAACCAAACAGAGGGTTATTAGGGCTGTATGGTCCCGTAGCGGGTTTTCCGGGAATTTGTTGATGTTTTCATTTGAAAATTTTACTTGTTTAATATGTGGTTTTTTAATTTAATAAAGAGGAACAATCTGCTTAAGATTTTCCAAAGGTCATGTAGTCGCATCTTTCAATTCTACACAGATACATATGCACATTTGCACGTGCATTTTCTCAGAAGGGGTAAGCAGAGACTATTTCTATTTTATGAGTTACTAGCGACCCGCTCCAGCTTCGCACGGGTGCAATGCTAATACTAAAACATTCCTCTTGAATCACTCTATCTATAAAAAAAATGCATCAAAATCCGTTGCGTAGTTTTAAAGATTTAAGCATACATAGGGATATAGGGACCGAGAAAACGACTTTGTTTTACACTATGTAGTGATAGTGATTATTAGTACTAAGTAACAGCACTCCGACAAGGGGATGGGCTCAACACCTGACACTTTCAGGGGTCATATGTTAATCAAGACTATAAACTATCTGTGTGCCAAATTTCATACAAATTCGGTCTGCTGTTTTTGCATGAAAGTGTAATAAACATCAATTTATACTCACAAAATTTCACGTTTGTAATATAAATAGGAAAAACTGGCTAAGTGTGAGTCGGACTCGTGCACGAAGGGTTCCGTAGCACTATCTATAAAAACGGCATAAAACACGTCTGTTGTATGGAGCCCCCGTACACATTCATTTTATTCTGTTTATTTGTTGTCAAACTGCAACTGTGGAAATTTCAACTGTCTAACTGTCACGGTTCTTGAGATACAGCCTCGTGACAGACGGAGAGACAGACCGACGGACCCTTTCAATACGGAACCCTAATAAACAACTATTGGTAAACCAAATAAATCCACCAGAAAAATTACAAAAATTAAATTCCCTAACTAAATCAAGAGAATATTAAAAAGGAATAGATTTAATTGCTACAAAAATAGCTCCCGAGGCGTCAAGCGTTTAATCAAACGCCTTACATGGTTAAGAGCCTTCTTCACGGATAAACATTAATTAAATACAATTATAATAAATCTAGCCAGCGGCAGGGTTACGCTTAGCGGGACATTATGGTTTTCTACACACTCTTGTTTAATGTAGTGCAGTGTGTAGAGATTGTGTCGTAAGAGTTTTAGATCATCTGAAATTATTGGGTCTTTTCTGAAATTGAAGTTTTGTATAGACAAGTATACAACACGTAACAGAAAAATAGCAATTCCTCATACACCCTAATTAGTACCTTTATTAATATTTAAAAAAATATGCAGTTCGATTGCATATTTTAATTTATTAAATTTAGTTGTGTCTAACAAATTTTCTTAAATATCGATTAATAATAGCACGATTTCCATAGAAAGCACTAAAGCTACCCTAATTAATTTTTGAAAAAAAATGTAACACATTAAGAATAGCTGAAATTTAATAATTAGTCGATACTGAACAAACTAATTTCAGGAATTGCGCTTATTCTGTTACATGTTGTATATTTATCACTAACGGTGAAGGAAAACATCGTCAGGTAAGATGATTTCAATAACAAATTTTGAAAACTAACATTTTAGTATATTTTTAGGGATTTAAACAAAAATACAGCAAAATTTTAAAAGCCTGTGTCTGTTAGGCAAAATTTAAGCTACAGCTACATTTTGTTTTTTTTCTTTAAGAAGAGCTGTAAACATAGTTCGTAACATACACTCCCGGACACATCTATCTGATTTATTGGTCAACCTTTTGGTACATTTTTTTTAAATTTCGGATTCCGAACTGTGATAAAAATTAAGAAAATTCGAGTCGTCTGATTATTGGTTCAATAATATAGCTACTGCAAACTTTGAGCCAGTTTTGACCAAAAAATATGGATACTCGGCCTGAAATTGCCGCCAAAGCTGTAGCACTTCTGCAGGCCGGGCATAGCCAAAGAAATGTGAGTGCACAACTGAATTTTGAGCCGTACTACTGTCCGAAGAGTTTATTAAAGGTACTTAGAGACTGGCGGCTTCGTTAGTTGTCAAGGAAGACCGCGACCGCGTGTGACAACGTTTTTAGCTAAGGACCGTCAAAACTTAAAACACTAGGTGGCCCGATAGATGTGTCCGGGAGTGTATTCTGATAATCGAGTCGATCAAAAAACCAATTTATTAGTTTTTTTTGCAAACCCTGAATCTTGATGAAATTTGAAATATCGCGAACGAAGTGGCAGTATTAACTAGTTCACAAACGCGTGAACCCACGGGGGATCATTACTTTTAATTAAGTTTCACTGCAATGTATTTCTCACCTCGATATAAGGTAAGGCATTCGAATGGTACGAGTAAATTTTTTGTTCTAAACCGATGGTTGATTGTGTGTTAATTACGTATCGTTTTAGGGTTCCGTAGCTGCAACAAAAAACCCATGACATGGTATTGACATAATTAGAGAATTTTTGTCATTGTCTTGTGTTCGGATGGTGCCTTCGATATGGAGAAGGAACCGTTTTTTTACACAATTCACACGATTTTATCTACCACCTAGGTCTTTAATCTAATTGTAAGGGACATTCTGGCAAAGGGGCGTTTCGGGAAAGGAACATTCTGGAAAGGGGGCGTTTTACGAAATGAACAAGGAATATTCTGGGAAAGGGGCGTTTTCGAAAGGAACATTTTCGGAAACGAACTGGGAAGTAGTTTTTCGGGAAAGTAGTAATAATAATAATCTCACGCCTTTCATTCCCGAGGGGGTAGGCAGAGGTATTCCATTACTGGATATACCCACATTTCACGAGATACATTGGACCCCTAAACGTGATAGGTGGTGAGCCCATCGCCGGACCGGGTCTGTTTACACATGTTTCAGAATTAATTCAGAGACCAGCGGGTTTCCTCACGATGTTTTCCTTCACCGTCGAGCTAGTGATAAATATTTTTCGGGGAAGTAACATTCTGGAAAAGCAAAGAGATTAAAACATAATAGGACATAGAGGGGGCATTGGGAATATTTTCATACAAAAACTTTGAAGCTCAAGCGTCATGTCATTTAGGATGAACGCGAGCTGTCATTCGGTCGAATCCCGGTCGAATCACACTACACCTTTTTCCATCTTGGAATAACTTTTGGCTTAAATTTTCCTCGCTTTGTCCCCTCTACCTATTATATTTTAATCTCTTTGTGGAAAAGGATCATTCTGGAAAAAAGGCGATTCGGAAAAGCTATATTTTTTGAAACAAACATTTGTTGGGAGACATTTAGTGAATGCGACATTATAAGCTGATTTTGTGAAAAGAT
The DNA here is from genome assembly GCA_963855545.1 of Ethmia dodecea. Lineage (NCBI taxonomy): Eukaryota > Metazoa > Arthropoda > Insecta > Lepidoptera > Depressariidae > Ethmia > Ethmia dodecea. The sequence continues at coordinate 7,277,417 of OY979463.1, read as the reverse complement.
GCTGTGAGGTTTTTTTCTAAATAATTACTGTGAAGTAAATAAGTAATGTTTTAGCCTTCTATTTTGTTCGGAATCTATCATCGAATTAATTAGCACTTCAACTAAATGATTAAACCACAGTGTATTAAAATTCTTCCCCAATCAAAAAGGTCGCCGATAACGGGGCAATGACAAAAAGAAACCCGACGCCGGGTGTCGAGTGTCACGTCCAATAGATAAACGTGTTTATACTGTGACTCATTTGGGTGGATTCTACAGTTTCTCTGTCTCATTGGGTTCGATTCTGCTTTACAGCGACTTAAGTTATTTCAGTTTAGTCCTGTCTTTTTCTTTCTCCTAGAAAAGAAAAAAGAAAAGACATATTTAGTCCTGTCAAATTAAAATTAGTCCTGTCAACTAAGGTATTTAGTTAGTCAAAGATGGTCGTGGTAAGTCAGTGAATAGGTGGCCGCCTATTGGCATTATTTCAACAGCGCCTCCGTGTTTCGGAAGGCACGTTAAACCGTTGGTCCCGGTTTACATCGCGGATGCATTAATGTAATCGACCTTATGTTTTGACGCAACCTGTTGTGGACACAAGCATGTAAATGGAAAGATATTAAAGTCTCAATAAATATACACAATCATCATTACTATCAATAAATTCTCCGAAAAACAATGACCTCATCCGAAAGGGTCGATAGTCGTTAACATAAATTTACGCCGATTTTTTATAAAAAAGTGCACTATTTCGCGTCTATGACGTGTGTTGACGCAGCTGCGCGCGCGCCTGCCTTCTATTGGGCGATGCGGCGGCCAATCCCCGAGGAAAATTGATTCCACAATATTGAAGTTCATCATCAACCCGTAACAGCCCACTGCTGAGCTAAGGGTTTTCTTCTGTGGTTTTCTTACACATGAGGATATATGGGCCGTAGTCTCCCACAGGGCCCCACCGTTGATTGAGAGATGGTGTTAGGCTAGTGGCCTTCTGAATTTTCCACCCAAGGGTATCGGTATGACAAAGCTTTACGACTTCCATTGTGCGTAAACACGCTGAAAACCCAACGGTTTAACATACCTTCCGAAACGCGGAAGCGCTCGTGATATAATGCCATTAGGCGGTTACCGACAATATTATACCGTCTAGTAGCACCTGAAACCGGTCATAATCTCTTTAGAATAATAATGACGAGAAGTTAAATATAGTAAGCTATATTATCATGTGTAAGGCCCTGGTTGGTATCCTGCTGAGATCATGTAGAAATAAGTTATTCAAAAACTTACGTACACACAGTGTTGGCAAAAAGTTAATCCGATTAACGATTAGAAATTAACGATTAAAAGGTTAATCGCGATTATTGATTAACGATTAGTATTTTCAATCGTTAATCATGATTAACGATTAATTTAATCTAATCGCCAATCGTTAATCCAGATTAGTTCTCGTCTTTTGATTGTTACTACTAAAGAAAAACCTTACTGTGTTACTCATTACTGTTTGTGTATCCTAAAAATAGGTAAGTGTAAAGTGTATTTGCATTATTGTTTTGTATTTTTGCGTTATAGTATTAGTATATATTTGTAGTATTTTTGTATATATTTTTAGTATTTTTGTATTTTTTTTTGTATTTTTGTGCTTCTGTACTTTTGTACTCTTGTACTTTTGAAGTACTTTTGTGTTTTTTGTATTTTTTTTTGTAACGAATAAACTCAAAAAATAAATTTGACCGATTTTAAAAATTATTTCACCAATGGAAAGTAACAATATTCCTGAGTAACATAGGCTATATCTTATCTCCGTATTCACACGGGAACGGAAATCACGCGGGTAAAACCGCGCAAAACCGCTAGTCTATAATACAGTTTAAGTAATCGTCAAACATCAATCAAATTAAGATTGACGATTACATAAATTAATCATTGCACTAGATTAATTTATACTGTGTTACTCGCGATTAAAGTTAATCGTGATTAATTTAATCGATTAATATTTCAATCGATTGATTAATTGATTAAAGAAATTAATCGATTAATGCCAACACTGCGTACACATCTATCACTAGTTCGACGGTGAAAGAAAACATCGTGAGGAAACCCGCCGGTCCCAGAATTGATTCTAAATGTGTAACATACTGTTGATATTATCCAGAAATGTATCCCCGGTGCCGACCACAGGTATCAAGGCACAGAATATATAAAAGTACTATCGTACAGACTAGACGGCCGACTCCAAAGATATTAAAGTAAGGATGAGTTATATTCATACTGCTTGCGTTTGAAAATTTATCCCCTACGAGTGTGCTACAACATGTACTTACTTCTTAGCGTATTTATAGGATACAGCAATGACGGGGAAAGATGATACGAATAATAAAGAAAAAGAGAGCTATCTGTAAAGAGTTGCGCTTAAAATACGACTTGAAATACAATGCGACTAAATAAAATGTGGTTAATTAACTACATTTGTCGGCCTCATTTTCCGTGCTCTAGTAACATATCTACTTCTTTCTATATATAATATCTTTGGCCGACTCCAGTACTTTAGTAAGAAAAAAACAAATAAAACAGCAATATACGTGTGCATTTACGGTCAACGTTGCAACTCGCCTGTCGAGTAGGCAAATATTTATACCTGATAAAAGCGTGGACCATTTATTTATTAATTACTACCGGTTCAGCGCGGTTTCTCCCGCGTAGTTCCCGTTCCCGTGGGAATACGGGAATAAAATATAGCCTATGTTACACAGGGATATACTAGCTTTCCATTAGTGAAAGAATTTTTTAAATCGGTCCAGTAGTTATTGAGTTTATTCGTAACAAAAATACAAATCTATCCTCTTCATAATCTACTATATATAAAAATAAGTCGGGTTTTCCTTCCTGACGATTTAACTCCAGAACGGCCGGACCGATTTTGATGAAACTTTTTGTGTGGGTTCGAGTGGGTCCAGGGATGGTTTATAGCAAAGAAAATTCAGCATTGCACCACTGCGAAGCCGGGGCGGGTCGCTAGTATTAGTATAGATCACCACAAAACCATACACGATTCACTGTTTTCTTACGCAATCGTAAATCAATTATTTTAGCTGCTAATTAGCGTTTCCTGATAACAAAACATGTTTAGATAACCTAGGGTTACTACGCTACATGTTCCGTGGGTCAGGTGTCAACCCTGATAAGCAGCACGCGTAAATGTGTTGACTAGTTTCGTACCGCGGTTCTGCTTATGGCCTTCGAGTGTTGCGTAGATTAAGATAGCTTAGATATAATTTTTTTGAAATGCCAGTATTTTATTAGACTTCACGGATGAAAGGCGGGTTCTTTAACTGGGCTATCACTGCTTTTTTGAAGAGTTTTAAAATAAAACAGTATGTTTAGTGCTCTTCACAGACAAAAGTTTGTCTGTCAAAACTTTAAAAATACCTAATTCTAACTTATGTACATACACTAGTATAATGAAGAGAAAAGATTTGTATTTTTGTATGTTTGTATCGAATAAACTCAAAAACTACAGAACCGATTTTAAAAATTCTTTCACCAATGGAAAGCTAGAAGATCCCCGAGTAACATAGGCTATAATTTATTCCCGTATTCCTACGGGAACGGGAACTACGCGGGTAAACCCCCGCAGAACGCTAGTAATAAATAATTCGAACTTATAACTAGGTATATATATACTCGTATAATAGGTATTTAACATTTACTTAGTTATAAATCGTAGTTACATGTCAAAGGTCACCCACAGATACGGGGTTCGTAGACCGATAGCATTCAATTACGGTTTGATACATTAAAATACATTGAGGTATATTAATTTTGTAACGATAAGACCTAATTTATTCAGAAAGGTTTTAGGTAAAGATTTCTTTAACCCCACGAAAAACAGGGTGTTATAAGTTTCTTATGTGTGTTTCGTTCTCTTTATGTGTTTCTGTATGCCTGTCTGTCCGCTCGTAGCTCCAAAGCGGCTGAACCGATTTTGATTTTGTTTGTAAGGTGACTTGATCGAGTGTTCTTAGTTATAATACAAGATGTCTAGCCGTTTGTGTTTAAATGTATTTTTTGTGTCAGGGGTTTTTTAAATTTTCAATTTGTTTTTATATGGATGGGCCTGTTGGCTTAGTTGGTAGTGACCCTGGCTTCTGAATCACCACAAAGGTCGCGGGTTCGATCTTCGCTCGGGGCAATATTTGTGTGCATGAACATGTCTATTGGGTTATTTATTTGAGTATGTTTATCAGTTGTTTAGTACGCATAGTACAGGCCCTGCCTAGTTTGGGACAAAATAACTGTGTGTGAATTGTGTCCCAAAATTTGTTATTATTATAATTTTTATTATGCTGCTCGGGTTCGATTCCTGTTGACACGATGGAAAGTTTGTAACTTTGTAGAGCTAGTTTGTAGATATAATATGTCGCAACGATAAATTCTAATTGATAATCTCAACATAAAATATGTCCCATGCAATCCCTAGTTAGTGCACAACCATCGATACTGTATGCATTTAATTTCTAATAGATGTGTTTACTGGTCCCGGGTGTCCAAAACCCGCTCAAAGCTTGGAGTTGAAATGACCTTTAATAAGTGGACTTGTAAGTCTCTACTTTGAATAAAACATTTTGACTTTGACTTATTTAATTTATTTCACTATCGAAAGCTTACTTTTTACATGTCGTCTATTACTCTTTCTGTCCCACTCGCACACATCCCGTTCTATTCCATGCATCCTGCTTACGTTGCATTATTACATCTATTGATTACCCCATCGATGTGCAGATCAGTCGTTCACGTCAAAACCAACTATGTATCCCATATATCGCGACACGAATTCAATTCAAGCAATATAATAAATTTTGCTGCGGCAATTATCGCTGCATTATCATCGAATGGCGTGGCCTCGGCCGCATTGGCTGTCCTAGGCCATGTCTGATTCCTGAGGGCCAGTAGGCCCCCAGGGCTCATAATAATATAGTTTTTTATTATGAGCAGTGATAGCCTTATGGTTAAAGAGCCGGCCGAAAATCAGTGAGGCTCGGGTTCCAATCCTGGCATGTACCAATGAGTTTTTCAAAAACTTTACGTACATATTTATCACTAGCTCGATGAGGAAACCCGCAGGTCTCAGAATTAATTCTGAGACATGTGTAAATAGACCCGGTCCGGCGATGGGCTCACCACCTATCACGTTTAGGGGTCCAATACATCTAGTGAAATGTGGGTATAAAGTAATGGAATTCCTCTGTCTACCCCCTCGGGGATAAAAGGCGTGAGATTATCTTTTTTTTTATATTATTATTATTTACTTTTATCTTTAGGGCGAGAGGAGGAACAGAATGGGGGATTTTTTAGTCAGTGCAAGTTTGACATAACCTGGCTGTCGTCTCCGCTACCACCAGGTATGCGTTTCAACGCATACGAAAGAAAAAAAGGTAATACGTCATATATTGCACTATACCACACTTAAAACTCTTGAGTTGCAGGTGTTTATGGGCGACGGTAGTCACTTACCATCAGGTGACCCGTCTGCTCGGTTGCCCCCTTTTTTCTTAAAAAATAATAATTTTACTCTGTGTAATTGAAATAAGATTCAAAACTAATGAAAAATTTAAACTGCCTATGCCCGTTAAAGGGTTAATTGTAATACTAACTATTAAGAATTACGCGTGTAGTGACTGTACTTTTTTAGTGTTGCGTCAATTTTACAATTTCACTATAATCCCCGCGCATGACAAGTTGAGCGCTTATGTCAATCCCATACATCTTTCATTCTATTCGACTAATCTTTACGTTTTACAAATTCACTTTTTGCTCAGGTTATTAAAAATATTTATTTTGGTAAACTTACAGAGATATTAGTTTGCCCACTATATTATAAAAAAACTCCTAACCCCCTCGGGCATAAAGCCGAGAGTTATGTTAAATCATTCATTCAATCTCCTAATTCAATCTGTATTCTTCTGTAAAAGGTTTGTATCTTACGCAAACCGAAGAGATATATTTTATAGGGCAGTAGGATTAAGTAGGTTTTTTGGCGATTCTCAAACGTCGTGACACGGCCGTGTGCGGTTGTCCCGCTGCATGTAACAGTTTCCACGACAGCCGTGACTAGCCGTATTTGGGAGGGTTATAGCTTAGAGTAATGTTGCTAATTCATGTCATTGATATTTGTATGAGTATTGTGAGAATTGTACGAGCGGTTCAAGTTACGAGCTAAACGCTCAGTGGTGCAAACGTGTCGGTTTTTTTTCAGAAAAAAAGAAAAAAAAAATCTCACGCCTTTCATCCCTGAAGGGGTAGGCAGAGGTATTCCATTACTGGATATACCCACATTTCACGAGATATATTGGACCCCTAAACGTGATAGGTGGTGAGCCCATCGCCGGACCGGGTCTATTTAAACATGAGACCTGCGGGTTTCCTCACGATGTTTTCCTTCACCGTCGAGCAAATGATAAATATGTACGTAAGTTTTTGAAAAACTCATTGTTTTTTATCAGACCACCTTCAAATCTTAGTCTAGTCAAACATACATACATACTGCTCACGCCATTATTCCACAGGGGAAGGCAGAGATGATAGATCGCCCTTTGCTCGATCTCTGCATACTTCTTTCGCTTCCTTCACATCCATAAGCCTTTTCATGCACGCTCTTTTATTCTTCGCACACCGGACCCCAAGCTTTTTGAAGGACGTCACTTATTTGATCCGCGAACGTCCTTCTGGGGCGTCCCCTTTCCTTGCACCCTTCAACTTTCGCACCATAAATCTCTTTCGTTACTCTTCTTTCATCTACGTTCTAAATGACCAAACCAGCGTAACATACCCTTTTCAATCCTTGTCACTACATCTTCTTTAAACCACACTTCTCTCTTATATCCACATTCCTCACTTCACACATTTTTTGTCGAACCAAACTCTGCTTTAATGGAGTATGTACTATTATTTATCAATAATTAAATGGTATAGGGAAGCCGCGTTAGGGAACCAGCCGTCAAAACAGGATAGCTTCTAAGGCATATCCAAAAAAATAGGTACAATCGACAAACTCTAGGCCAGATACATTTGGAAGAATTGTCGCTTGAAAAATCAAGTTTTTATTACCCCGACCCGCTCGTGGCTTGAGCCCCTCGTATTGGCCGTAACTCCGCGGTCCAAATATGGCTTGATCAATGACAGCGGTGTCATAGCGAATAGCTTGGTTTGATTGATAGCCGCTTACTTCACCCCAGCTTTGGAAGGGTTAAGGAAAATCGAGATTGATATTATTAGGTAACAGCTTTAGCCAGCGACTTCGCCTGAATTTTTATATTAATTTATCATAATTATTATTGTAAATTAATCATCACTACATAGTATAAAACAAAGTCGCTTTCTCTGTCCCTATATCCCTATGTATGCTTAAATCTTTAAAACTACGCAACGGATTTTGATGCGGTTTTTTTAATAGATAGTGATTCAAGAGGAAGGTTTTAGTTTTAGCATTGCACCCGTGCGAAACCGGGGCGGGTTGCTAGTAATTAAAATAATAATAATAATAATATAATCTCACGCCTTTTTTTTTTATCCCCGAGGGGGTAGGCAGAGGTATTCCATTACTGGATATACCCACATTTCACGAGATACATTGGACCCCTAAACGTGATAGGTGGTGAGCCCATCGCCGGACCGGGTCTGTTTACACATGTCTCAAAATTAATTCTGAGACCTGCGGGTTTCCTCACGATGTTTTCCTTCACCGTCGAGCTAGTGATAATAATGTACGTAAGTTTTTGAAAAACTCATTGGTACATGCCAGGATTCGAACCCGAGCCTCACTGATTTTCGGTCGGCTCTTTAACCGTCCGGGCTATCACTGCTAGTAATTATTATTGTAAAGCATAATAATTATGGTAAAACATGACTGTTGGCAACAGACAATTTTTTTATAGTACAACTAGCAGCGCCCCGCGGTTTCACCTGGGTAGTTCCCGATCCCGTGGGAATACGGGAATAAAATGTAGCCTATGTTACTCAGGGATATTCTAGCTTTACATTATTGAAAGAATTTTTTATATCGGTCCAGTAGTCTTTGTGTTTATTCGTAACAAACATACAAATCTTTCCTCTTTATAATACTCGTATTAGATAATTAATTTTTCAGACTTCTAGGTCCATACAAGTTAGTAACAAAGTTAAAAAAAAAACAGACAAAAGATACAAATTACATTATTATTACAGCAGTGAATATTATTTAATTTAGTACATAAGTAATTTTGAAGAAACTTTTTTTTCAATTGGATTATTTGTGTTTGTGGACCAACTAAGTAGGATGGATAAAGAATTCCTCAGAGCTTCTCAAAACACTAGCCCATTTCGGTTCATATTTCGTCTATTATACTCGTAGATTCACACGTCACGCTCTAAAGCTCTTTTTTTTTTACCTACGGACCCCGAACCCCGGCAGTCCCGTAGCCGGTAAATCACGGGAATGGCGCGTAAAATAAAACACAGGCGACGTTAAAACTATATTGATGATGCTGAGCGCTTAGTAGGTTCTGTTCGAGTTCGCTTTCGAAACGTTCTCGCTTCGCTAATCTAGACTAATATTATAAAGAGGATAGATTGTATCTTTGTAACGAATAAACTCAAAAACTACTGGACCGATTAAACAAATTCTTTCAATAATGGAACGCTCGAATATCCCTGAGTAACATAGGCTATATTTTATTCCTGTATTCCCACGGGAACGGGAACTACGAGGATGAAACCGCGCAGAACCGCTAGTCGAATATAAAAAGAGCTGCCCTCGAGTTTCTTTGGTTCTTCTCGGGGTATTTCGAACCAGCAACTCGTCGGTGGATATGGGCCAATAGCCAGCAATAGTGCCTTGTTATTAGACTATTGACTTGCTAACTGTAATTTTCCATAACCTACAGAAATAAATATATTTTTAATAACCAGTCATATAAAAATCACTGCAGTTACTTACATCGATCAAAATAGCGATGATAAAGAGTTCCCAAAATCACCGAGAATGCGTCAGTCGTTTAATGGATGTGGATTGTGGATGAAGAGAGGTATGCAATTGACGGAAAATTGTCTCAATCTGCCCTGAAGGCTATAGGCTTGCGGTTATGTACGTCCATAATATGTATTTCCAAATTGACTTACAAACAAGTATAAGTTATGGCGAAAGTCAGAAAAACCACGGCGAAAAGTTATCACCTGAAAGGAGAAGAAGTATGAAGAAACCTGCTGCCCCAGAATTGGTTCCGAGGCTTGCATAAAACAGTACTTATGGCGATAGGCTCAACACGTGTGACGATTTGGGGCCCGTAAAATATATACTTACGTGAAGTCTTTCAGGAAAAGACTGGGTTAGACACTACTTATTTATTTCAAGATTTAATAGCAATATAGCAAGAGTTTTTGCTATATAACCTCGAGCTGCAGACATAATGTTCACCTTTGGACGTCTTGTGGCCGAAACAATGACGAGGTAGACATCCAGCCTTAAAAGTATTCCAACAAGACAATCAGAAGCAAGGGCCTAAAGTTTTTACATCTCTATCTATCCTTTCGAAAACCTAGTTCGCCGCGTAAATCGCACCTACCTGACCCCCCACGCATTAAACTGCGGGTTTACTATCGCCGAACGCGAAAGTAGCTAGATTTAATTGACAGACTAATGAATCATTCGATATCTATTCCTCTATCCGAAAATACTATTATGGCGTATACTTTAAATAGCGGTTTGGAGGTCGGGTGACGCGTCACACTCATTCTAAATAATGCAATAAAATTATACTTATTTTAACTCTTCGTCATTATTATATTGTTTTTTTACCGGTTTTAGGTGATACTAGACGGTATAGACTGGTCAAAGAATGGGTGGCCGCCCAGGGGCATTATATCACAAGCGCCTCCTTGTTTAAGAAGGCACATTGTTGGTCTTAGTTTTCATTGCGCTTACGCACAATAATAATAATTGTGGGACACAAGTCACACACGGTTATTTAGTCCCAAACTAGGCAGGGCCTGTACTATGGGTACTAAACAACTCATAAACATACTTAAATAATATTAAAAAACTAGCGGATGCCCAGCGGCGTTGCCCGCGCGGATTCCGTTTATTCCCGTTCCCTTGAAAATCCCTTCATAGTGGTTGCCTACATCTATACATATAATAAAACTCTAACGGGGTCGTGTCTGTACATGAAAGATTTTTTGAAAATTTTAACGGTAGTGTATATAGTTATCGATATAGATACCGAAACACAAATTTTTGGAATTTTTGTCTGTCTGTCTGTCTGTCTGGTTGTGCACGCATCACTCAAAAACTACTGAACGGATTTTGATGAAATTTGGTATGGAGATAACTGAGTACCCGGGTCAACATCTAGGGTACTTTTTATTCCAGGAAAATATCTCATTCCCACGGGAAAATAAAAAAACTGGTTAAAAAGAGAAATACGTACTACTCCGAAACGATAACACCTAGAAACTTGAAAAATGGTATGAAGGTGTCTGATATGTCATAGGAAATTGTTATGAAGGGATTTTCGGAATTTCCCACGGGAACGGGAATAAAAGGAATCCGCGCGGGCAACGCCGCTGGGCATCCGCTAGTTATATTTAAGACACCTACATACCATATTTCAAATAGCGGGTGCCCAGCGGCGTTTTCCCGCTTGGATTTAGTTTATTCCCGTTCCCGTGGGAAATTCCGAAAATCCCTTCATAGTGGTTGGCGGTTGCCTACGACATACTTAAGACACCTACATACCATATTTCAAATAGCAGGTGCCCAGCGGCGTTTTCCCGCTTGGATTTAGTTTATTCCCGTTCCCGTGGGAATTTCCGAAAATCCCTTCATACCAATTTCCTGTAACATATCAGACACCTTCATACCATTTTTCAAGTTTCTAGGTGTTATCGTTTCGGAGTAGTACGTATTTCTCTTTTTAACCAGTTTTTTTATTTTCCCGTGGGAATGAGATATTTTCCTGGAATAAAAAGTACCCTAGATGTTGACCCGGGTACTCAGTTATCTCCATACCAAATTTCATCAAAATCCGTCCAGTAGTTTTTGAGTGATGCATGCACAACCAGACAGACAGACAGACAGACAGACAAAAATTTCAAAAATTGGTGTTTCGGTGTCTATATCGATAACTATATACACTACGGTTAAAATTTTCAAAAAATATTTAATGTACAGACACGGCCCCGTTAGAGTTTTATTATATGTATCGAAGACCAGGCACGAAGCCAACAGACATGTTCATGCACACAAATGTTGGCCCCGAGCGGGGATCAAACCCGCGGCCTCCGACTCAGAAGGCAGGGTCACTACCAACTGAGCCAACAGGTCATCAATGGAAATGGTAAAGCCATATCATACCTTATCCTTACTCTTGGGTGCCCTAAAAATTCTGGCAATAAGGCGGTCGCTAGGATAACGTTATCTCCTGATTAGCGTTGGGCTCGCATGGGAGATTATGACCCATACCTCCTCATGTCTGAGGAAAGACCCTCAGCTCAGCAGTGGGCTGTTACGGGTTGGTGATGAGATGGTATGGTAACGCCAACAGATGATTTTGTTCTTTCTGTAACAATACTCGAGATCGAAATACCCACAGGAAGAGTATATAATATATAATAAAAATAATATTCCTCACTATTAACAATAATAATAAGCTATTATGTCGCAGAATTGTTACCCGACCATATTGGTTAGTTGTATAAATATGTAAATTGCCTGGGTTTGTAGGATAAAATTTGAGGTTTTAGTGTCGTCCCTGTTGGGGGAAAAGCTACCTCTTTCAATTTATTTTTGTTCTAAGATTAAGTACATACATACATATTATGCTTACGCCATTTTCCCAACGGGGTAGGTAGACACAATACACCATCTGCTATGATCCTGACTCACCTCTTGCGCTTCATCTACATCCATCAATCGGTTCATACATGCTCGTCGGTTTCAGTACTCTAGATTCTAGATCTTATACTGACCTAATTGAACACATCCCAAAAATTCTACAACATTAAATCTTGAATAACAATTTTAGTAAATTGTTCACAACTTCACTCAGGTCCGACTTTACAGTTTCTTTATTTAGTATTTTATTTACACAAGTGTCTCCATTTGCGGGGTTAATATATTTGGTACAATATCCACATACGATTTCATGCACCGGCCCGTCTGGGTGTTTGCTCCACATTAGTACGAACGGAGCAAGGTTTGTCACACGTGAATAGTAATTAGCTTCATTGGAGTTTTGGGCAGTTGCATAAATTTATTTATGTTTTTTGAGCAGTGAGCCACATTGGAGATTAGCCTGCCTCTCATGCGCATCCACAGCAGTACCCTGGTCTCCCACCTGTCATGTTTAATGGACCGAAAACATTAATGAAAAATAGGTAAAAAAAAAAACACACGCCTTTTCTCCCCGAGGGGTTAGGCAGAGGTATTCCATTACTGGATATATCCACTTTTTATGAGATATATAGGACCCCAAAATTTGATAGGTGGTGAGCCCATTGCTGGACCGAGTCTTTGATCGCGCCGACCGATCGCGCCTGTCTAAGCTCTCTTGTTTCTACGTCTCTTCACATAATACATAATAAAATCTATAATTTCTAAATAAATATATTTACTTCATATAAATAGTTTAATTACATCACATATCATCTCGCACATAAATTGTGGTCCGAGTCTATATGCACATGTCTCAGAATGGAAAAGAAGTAACATTTATTTACAAAGAAAATATGACATTCATTTATGTATGGATGTCATTTTTTATCTGTAATTATTGAATTACAGATAAAAAATATCATCCAAAAAGGAACCATGTGGGACAGTTCCCAGAAGACTGGCGGCATTCCCTCTCTGGATAGCTAGGCTGATCCTTTGACAGAGGTAGCTGCCAGCCCTCTGGTCACCTGTCTCAGAATTAACTCTGAGACCTGCAAGTTTTTTCTCGATGTTTTCATTCAAAAATTGGTATTACCAGAAAATAGAACCGCCGTCCCTCTCAAAACCAGGAACTGTATGAGAGACTTGGTTGGTAGTTTTTTTCACACACATACTTTACTACTGAAGGGTCCCCCCTCTCTGCCTACCCCTGTGGGAAGAAGGCGTGAGAAGGAAAGGGGGGAGGGGAACTTAATAGTGGAAAAAAGGACAAAGAAAGCAGTGTATGTATTTTTTTTTTATATCTTCTATCAACTGGGTCATAGTCATAGTTAGGACTGGTTTTCTTCAATTATTGTTGGATTTGTCTCCCTCAGTCTTGATGTAACGATGTTAAAACAGATTTTTTCATAATGGAAGACCCAACCCAAGACAAACGCCACATAGAATTAAGTTATTGCCAAAATCTATAGGTTTACTTATCTTAACTAACCTGTCATGTAACAGAATACTGACAAAATAGGATTATCTATTGAGTGCCTATGGGATATTATGAATATGTAAATTTTAATGTCTTGTCTGTTTATTATTATTATTAACCAGTTAAGAACCGCCGGTTTCAGTTGGAACCGAGACACAATAAAAATTCTATTGTGTCTGTGATTCATGGTCTGAGAGGTTAATAATACACTAGCAGCACTTAGTGCTGATACATGTATACTGTTTGTTACCTTTTCAAAGCTTAACCACTAAATCGATCTTAAAGTAATTTGACCGGAAAATATCTCGCATCTTGAGTAACAGCAGGCTACTATTCATCCCAGAATGTGGATGAAGTTGCGGTCAGAAGCCAGTCGTCTTGCTTGCTAACGTCAACAAATTTTTGTTTTTAGGGTTCCGTACCTCAAAAGGAAAAAACGGAACCCTTATAGGATCACTTTGTTGTCCGTCTGTCCGTCCGTCCGTCCGTCTGTCAAGACCCTTTTTCTCAGGAACGCGTGGAGGTATGAAGCTGAAATTTATATCAATTACTCAGGTCTACTGTCCCTTGAAGCTGTGAAAAAATCAAACTTCTAAGCCAACGCAATCAAAAGATACAGCCGTTTATGCCGCAAATTTTCGACACTTGCAAGGGAATCAAAACCTACAGGGTGCTTCCCGTGAACTCAGAATCTTGAAATTTGGTACGAAGCAACGTCTTATAGCATAGGTAAAGGAAAAATTACGAAAACCATAAATTTGCAAGGTTGTACGGAACCCTCGGTGCGCGAGTCCGACTCGCACTTGGCCGGTTTTTTAAATCTGAATGTGAGCACAACACACTAACCTATCCCATATGTTTGTAACAAGAATTAATTAAGCGAGAGATCCAATCAATCGTTTATTGTCACAATGTACAGATGACCTTGTTCTAAATACAGCGTAATGTAATATTCTATGTGATTGCTGTTATTATGGCACAGATATAGCAGTGTCTTCAAATGCAACGTTAAAATTAGACTAGTGAGGATTCTCTCTCTCTCTTATACAAAGAAGGATAATGATGAATCTGAGAGGCTGATTATCCGATTAAAGCACATTTGAAACCGCAGGGTCCGGAACCATAAAATGTTTCATGAAGGTTCCTCAAATGACATAAATGAGCAATAATGCTTTATTGAAATGCAAATAAACAGATGATGACAGACTAAACACATCGGTTTTCAATTTTGGAACCTACTTGCAGCGTACAGTAGATTACCATTTAATAATTTTTGTATTCTATCAATGTTAAGGGTTTGGTTTCTGCACTTAGTCCCTAAATCAAACTATTGTACGAAGCCATGTTGGACGGTTATTCCAACCAGCAAACCTCCCTCCAAAACAATCCATGTATAAATATTAAAAAACTTATTTTTATTTAGCCACTATGGCCAGAAATTAAAAAAACACTTCCGTATCCCTGAGTTAGTTTGCAGAGGTATTCCATTTTTGAATGCAAGTGGCAAGTCCATCACTGATCACAACTCTGGGGCCTATCAGTCTCATCTATTCCTTCCCTATTAGTTAGTGTTAAATATGTACCTATATAAATACTCATTGGTACGTGCCCCAAACCTGGAATCAACACTGTTCTTCACGCATGAGATAAATAATATATAGTTAAAAAATATATGATCACATTCAGCCTTCGTAAGCGCGAAGGTATAGTAATGGACAACTATAGCCCGTATAGAGTAGTTACACGTCGCCCGCGCGTTGCATGTGTAAATAAACAAATTTACACTGTAAACATGCGCGTTTCAAGAACATAAAAACGTTAATTCGCGCTCTAAATCGGCGTGCGGACTCACAGCGACAGAGACAGGCTGAATGCGACCAGCCTCTGCCACCGCGAATAAAAAAAATGCACTCCGATGCTTTGTATCAAAGGCGAGAAGATTTTGTCTTTTTTTCTTAGAAAAAATGTGGTTATACGCCCACAGAAACTACACGTTACCTGAATACAACGCCACAGCGCACGTCAAAGCAAATAAATCCACTGAAACAATTCAGCTTCGCTCAGTAAATCAACAGTAGCACAATGGATCGAGCACATTTGACAATCTACGTGCGATCAAAACATAGCCTTTACAGGCTTTCAGCACGTTCGTGAGACGTTCTGTGCAATTAAAACACTTGCAATAACAATCAGAGAATATGCATTAACGAAATTTAGAGGCGCAGGTTGGATTTCCAAGCGTATTTTGAAAAAATGCTGCTTGGTTTCAACACTGAAATGGCATAACACGCAAACACTTTGGTCGATTTTCACAATGAAACACTTCACTTAACCGCGATAGTTCGTTCGAGGAACGCGAGACGGGCCACGGTATGCATTTTTTCACTCACCTTGTTGTTTATTCGCTATTTTATTGAAACAGTTTTGAAAAACTTCATATAAATGCATAGGCTCGTCATCGCTCGTCGCCATTTTGGATTTCACTGTCGAAACCTAGCATAGAGCATATAGAGCAATATCAAGAAAACTAAACAAAGGGGGTGTTCGTTTCATAAAGAGAATAAAAATTCGTCAGTCTATCAACATAAAAATCTAAAGAAAATTATTCGTTTTTCAAATTATCTTCTAAATTTTCATTCTAGAATATTGCTGATCAGCATACGACATAATATTATTTTGTTACTTATGCCAAACCACAGACAACACACTAAAAACTGAAACGGCCGCCATACTTTGCACTGAAAAAATAAAAGTTTGACGTAAGAGCCTACAAAATTTTCGAGTGCACTTACAAACAAACAAAACACACAATTTACCTTCATGTAACATGTTTTCATTGAATTCTCTAAACACCCAGAACCAGGTAAGCGACCAGTTCCCTTAAAACTATTAGAACTATCAAAAACTACGAAAACAGAATTAGTTTGTCATGTACATAACCTTTTGTCATTGCAGATTTTAGTTAGTTTTAGCCAGTTATCCAGTCGGTACGCTAGCATAATCAAGCTTCTCAAGTACACAAGCTGTAAGAGCAAACATGTGAAGGGGAAAGAGGCAGCAGCATCGGTTTGCGATGCCAATTTCTGCTCCGACAGTTTCGACGAAGCCCTACGCAACTTTGACAAGGATGTGTTAGCTGAAATGCGTAAATTCGACGTTGCCAGTACGTCCAAAAGAGCCATGACGTCTCGGTCGCTGCTGTCATCCAGGAAAGTGTCATACGTGTCAACAGATTCGTTCGTGAAGAACAAGAACGGGTGGACGGAAGCAGCAACTCCTACTGTCACTATAGACTTAAGGGGCCCAAGAACCAGGTTCAGTTTCACAGACAACTTTGCAGGGCTCCTCGCGAAGAGTATTCAGGACAGTAGTTTCAAATATAACGTGCACGTGAGAGGGTTCAAGACTGAGAGAAGCGTTCATGCGGACCTGAAAAGGAACCCCAACCTCGTAAATAGACTGCGTAAGTTCTTGGGTCAGTATGTCTTAGATTGTGAGGTTACTGCTGCTTTGCATAATTATTTATGATGTTACATCATAATTACAATAAATATTCCAATAGGATATTTGACTGTATCGTAATTAAATTCTGAATGATCATTCAGCTTATCCCAAAACACTTCTAAAAATGCATTCCAATTTTCATTTAACAATTACAGTAAATTGTAAAAAACAAAACATTTTGATTGTTTTGTTTCTTATGATTTAGTGAAACAATTGAGTACTATAAGTTTGATGTCACAGCTCTGTACTCAGGGGTATTACCTATTAATAATTGTAATCGTAATCGTCTTTATTTGACATTTGTTACGCGAACAGTGCTTTGTCTTCTTTCACTGGATGTATTGACAGTTGTACAGAGGAAACAACATACGTCAAAATGAAGACGATTGCGATTACAATTATAAATAGACAATAAGACCCCACTACAGCACGGCCGTTTTAACTTGACAGCTCTGAAGTTGCGCAAATGGCTGCGCAGTAACATTTTTTAGCGATCATATGGCGGTAGGAGGGGGATTTGCGCAGGCGAAGCCTATGTTCAGAGAAGCCAAGTTAAAACGGCCGTACTGTACATTTTTGCTTTGACATCAAATAAGTTACTTATTTGACTATTATAGTTAAATATCCTATTAGACCAAATATGTCAATGGGAGCATGTACAATATGCATGTTAATGCTAAATGTTTTTTTATCATACAACTTTTTAAACTGGGGCTGATCATATGCTGCACTCTGGGTTATGGGCATTTACACGAGGCCATTCCATGAGACAATCCACTAAGCCAATCCAAACTGCATATAAAAAAAGCTTGAGGACAATCCATTGCAGTGGACTGTCTCCATTTACACGAAGCCATTAATGGAATGGCCTCGTGAAAGTTGCCCTTTAGATCACACTTCAGTTGATGCATTAGGTCCACAACTTTCTTTTAAGCTTTTTTTCTGGTCTGAACTCTTAAGATTACAGAAATAATAGGCACAAAGTTAAATAATACATGTTCCGATGCAGGACTCAGCAGCGAGTCGTCAGAGAAGCAAGCCAGCACGCTCAACCCAGAAGTGGCCCCTCGGCTGGAGAAGTTGCTGAACGAGGACACTTTGCTCACCCACCAGCAGAAGGACAAGATCAAGATCGCATTCGCTGAGGGGTATTTGGCCGGTGAGATTAATGTTCCTAAATTTTAACCTAATAAGGGATAGACAGCTTTTAAAAATAAGTACTTGGGCGGTGAGATTAATGTTTGCTACTTCATACCTACTATGGGACAGACAGCTTAAAAAAAACAATTAGTTATTTTCATGTTTTTGTTAGGGTAGTGTGCGTGAATCACTATCACTACATAGTATAAAACAAAGTTGCTTTCTCTGTCCCTATATCCCTATGTCCCTATGTATGCTTAAATCTTTAAAACTACGCAACGGATTTTGATGCGGTTTTTTTAATAGATAGAGATTCAAGAGGAAGGTTTTAGTATTAGCATTACACCCGTACGAAGCCCGGGGCCGGTCGCTAGTTGGTTATATAACCAAACGCAAAATCAATGCCGAAAATAATTTTTTGTTAATGTTTTGATCTAACCTTTAAATATTTGCACTTAATTTAAAACGATAGAGTGTATATAGATTTTTCATCTCGCCGGGCGGAAAGCGTCAACTTTCAGTCCGCTGCGCTAAACGAAGTTGCCGCTTTCCACCTCCGTCGAGCAGAAAAAAAGTAAGCCTCAGAAAAAAAAAAAAAAGTGTTATGTGTCCGCAGGCTCCCACCCCGAGAACGTCCGAGGCACGAAGGCCTCCAAGTACCTGAAGCTGGTGCAGCAGATGCTGACCATCGTGCTCTTCCTCGCCATCTTCGTCAGCCTCATGGCCTCCGTCAGCGGGACTGTCTTCCGGTGAATATCAGTCAACATTTATTTAAACTGACGGACAAAAAAAAAACACATCAAAGTACGCACTTTCTTGAGTTTTTTTCTGGCTCTTCTCGGGGTACCTACTGCATTTGGAACCAGCAACTCGTCGGTTGAGATGGGCTGCTGTTTACATTTAGCCAATCTTCATGGACGAGTTTAGAGTGCCTTTTAGACTATTGACTTTTCTAAGTGTATATTCCATATCAACAGAAAATAAATGAGTTTTAGTTTTTTGAGTTTTATTAATTATGTTATTATTTACTCATTGCAGCATCCAGCTGGGCAACCAGGTGGAGGTTGATCCCGAGGACATCTCGGTGACCTTCGATGACGTAAAAGGCGCCGACGAGGCCAAGCAGGAACTCAAGGATGTGGTGAGTGGATTGCAGTTATACCGGGTTCGACTACGGATCAAATTTAATAGGTAATTAAATAATTCAATAAAGGAAAGAAGGAAATTATCGCGAGAAAATTCGCAGCCCACAGTATGTGTAACAGCGCCCCAGGCCGGCGATGGGCTCACCACTTGTCACTGAAGAGGTCCGTAAAATATATATATATATATAATCTCACGCCTTTTTTATCCGCGAGGGGGTAGGCAGAGGTATTCCATTACTGGATATACCCACATTTCACGAGATACATTGGACCCCTAAACTTGATAGGTGGTGAGCCCATCGCCGGACCGGGTCTATTTACACATGTCTCAGAATTAATTCTGAGACCTGCGGGTTTCCTCACGATGTTTTCCTTCACCGTCGAGCTAGTGATAAAATGTACGTGAGTTTTTGAAAAACTCATTGGTACATGCCAGGATTCGAACCCGAGCCTCACTGATTTTCGGCCGGCTCTTTAACCGTAAGGGATATCACTGCTCTATATTGCTGCTGTCCGTAAAATTGCCTATTGTTAAGTGGATTAACCTTTTTTGGAGTGCAAAGAATAAAAGAGCGTGCATGAAAAGGCTTATGGATGTGAAGGAAGCGAAAGAAGTATGCAGAGATCGAGCAAAGTGGCGATCCATCGTCTCTGCCTACCACTGTGGGACAATGGCGTGAGCTTTATGTATGTATGTATGTATGTTATTTCACATTTGGCTTGTTATACATTCCACTGGCCCGCTTTCCATCATAAAAGTGGTCATGTTATTGTGAAATGTTGCTTTGAAATTTTATCTAAACCCATTCAGTATTTTTTACACGAGAGAGCAACAAACATCGTCAGAAGATTAGAGCGTTTTCTAACACAAAATCCATCCTTACATGGAAACTAAAAACTTATTACATCCCATATCCTAAAACTTCTACTTTATATGTAAGTATTTTGACCCATTTATACCCACTCATATATTGTATGTATTTATATTGTCACTTTTGTACCTATGTATTGTAATTGACCTATATTTGACTTGGATGAATAAAAACTTTTTTTTCTGTCATTTATATTTATTTATTATTTTTTCTGTCATTTATATTTATTTATTACTAGTGGCCCGGGCAGACGTCGTTCTGCCACCGTATAAACCATCCCTGGACCCACTCTAACCCACACAAAAAGTTTCATCAAAATCTGTCCAGCCGTTCTGGAGTTTTAATCAGACTAACGAACATCAATTCATTTTTATTTATATAGATTATCGACTACCTGTACTGCAAAAACACTTAAAAATACACCACACACACAACATATTTTAGGTAAAATCATATTAGTGTTGTATTAAATCATTATGTTATGCTATTTTTCCATTTTGCAAACATCATCTTAATAAGAAATCTTAGCCCTACTCTTAACCTTGGTTTGCCGAGTCCCGAAAAAAATCGGCACCCGCGTATGCCGGGAACTTCGCGCGAACACTTCCGAATTCAAATCACTACATAGTATAAAACAAAGTCGCTTTCTCTGTCCTTATATCCCTATGTCCCTATGTCCCTTTGTATGCTTAAATCTTTAAAACTACGCAACGGATTTTGATGCGGTTTTTTTTTAATAGATAGAGTGATTCAAGAGGAAGGTTTTAGTATAACTATTGTACCCGTGCGAAGCCGGGGCGGGTCGCTAGTATATAATATAATAATAATATAATCTCACGCCTTTTTTTTATCCCCGAGGGGGTAGGCAGAGGTATTCCATTACTGGATATACCCACATTTCACGAGATGTATTGGACCCCTAAACGTGATAGGTGGTGAGCCCATCGCCGGACCGGGTCTGTTTACACATGTCAAATTCAAACTAAGGGCTGATATAATCAGTTTTTGTGTCAAACTCAGTAAGTAACGGCTGTCTATGGTCTTTGACTTATTGGGATTCTATAAAACACAATTTTAAACTCTATATATTTGTTTTTAAGGCCAAAATTGCGTAAAAACTAATCGATGTCAGTTCGCGCGGATCCGCGCTTTGGCACACCAAAGGTTAAGTGTCTATTTGTAATTTTAATCAAATAAATGTTTTTACTATTTATTGTTTTTATCCTACAGGTGGAATTCCTCAAGTCCCCAGAGAAGTTTTCGTCTCTGGGTGGCAAGCTGCCCAAGGGCGTGCTCCTAGTGGGCCCCCCTGGGACAGGAAAGACTCTTCTAGCAAGGGCCGTGGCGGGCGAAGCAAGAGTGCCTTTCTTCCACGCCGCTGGGCCAGAGTTCGATGAGATCCTAGTGGGGCAAGGAGCGAGGAGAGTCAGGGATCTATTCAGTAAGTCCTGGAAAGCTGTGTTGGATTCGCAGTTTATTTTTTTTCATTTTTTAAATGATGGCAATTGTATTTTTAGAATTATTATTAACTAGCGGTTCTGCGCGGTTTCACCAGCGTAGTTACCGTTCCCGTGGGAATATGGGGATAAAATATAGCCTATGTGTTATTCTGATGTATAAGCTACTCGTATATAACTGTTAAGTTTTACCCCATCCTGCGTTTGATAGCCGATAGGTTTGACTGCCCATACATGAGGCATTGTGACGGCATGCATGTGTCTAGAAGTACCTATTATGTCTAACCGCTACTTGGGTACTTCTAGAAACATAATTTTAATTTTAATAATTGTAATTTTTAATAATTGTGTACCTAAATGTAAACACTAACATAGCTATAAGTACGTACTAACAATATATATGAGTCTGTAAAAGTTACTTGAAATAAATGATTATTATTATCAAAATCCGTTCCGTAGTTTTTGCGTGAAAGAGGAACAAACATCCATACAAACTTTCGCGTTTATAATATTAGTAGCACTAGTGGTTCCCGTTCCCGTTCGAATACGGGAATAAAATATAGCCTATGTTACTCAGGGATCTTCTAGCTTTCCATTGGTGAAAGTTTTTTTTAAATCGGTCCAGTAGTTTTTGAGTTTATTCGTAACAAAGATACAAAAATACATATCTTTCCTCTTTATAATATTAGTATAGAGTATAGACATAGACACCCGACAGGCTCCTAAGACTTAAATTTGAATTTCCAAGATCTAATTACAAAACCATCCCACAGAGGCAGCAAAGGAACGCGCGCCGTGCGTAATATTCATAGACGAGATAGACTCTGTCGGCGCCAAGCGGACCAACAGTGTACTACACCCGTACGCCAACCAGACCATCAACCAGCTGTTGTCCGAAATGGACGGGTTCCACCAGAACGAGGGCGTCATCGTGCTCGGTGCGACCAACAGGCGGGACGACCTCGACCAGGCTTTGCTGAGGCCGGGAAGGTTTGACGTCGAGGTTAGTTTTGGTGTAGGCCGGGTGGGTCGGTGATAGGCCGGGCGGGTCGGTGATGGGCTGACTGGGTAAAGGACAGACCGAGTGGGTCGGGGAGAGGCCTGGTGGGCCGGGGATGGTCTAACTGGGTAGAGGACAGACCGAGTTGGTCGGGGAGAGGCCTGGTCGGTCGGAATAGGCCGGGTGGGTCGGCGATAGGCTGAGCGGGTCGGGATAGGCCGGGTGGGTCGGTGATAGGCCGGGTTGGTCGGTGATGGTCTGACTGGGCAGAGGACAGACCGAGTGGGTTGGGGAGAGGCCTGGTGGGTAGGGTATAAGCCGGGTGGGTCGGGTATAAGCCGGGTGGGTCGGGGATAGGATGGTTCGGTCGTCTAAGTCAAAGTCTTTGAATTTCAAAATGTTTTATTCAAAGTAGGAACTTACAAGTCCACTTATTGAACGTCATTTCCACTCCAGACTCTTATGATGCCGACTCCAGGGTCTTTTGCATGCTAGTTTAGAATTTTGTGACACAACACAAAATTTTTAAAAAAATATTAAGATGCCAAGATTTATATTGAAATAGATATCTTATATTTAAGCAAAATATCTAAATAAATTAAAAATAGCACCTTTTTTTTAACATACCCAATTGCGTATGCAATACATACATTACAACCGGGTACTGTATGTAACAGGTGAACGTCCCGACCCCGGACTACGGCGGCCGCCGGGAGATCCTGGAGCTGTACCTGGCTCGGGTGGCGGCCAACTCGGACGTGGACTCGGACGTGCTGGCCAGGGGGACCACCGGGTTCACGGGGGCCGACCTCGAGAACATGGTCAACCAGGCCGCGCTCAAGTGAGATACACCCTGTATAATAATAAAAAAAAATGTGGGACACAAAAACACCCAGACACGAAGCCAACAGAAATGTTGGCCCCGAGCGGGGATCGAACCCGCGACCTTCGACTCAAACGGCAGGGTCACTCCCAACTGAGCTAAGAGGTTGGATTTGTATTTTTGGATGGTTGTGACGAATAAACTCAAAAATTAATGGACCGATTTTAAAAATTCTTTCACTAATTGAAATCTAGATTATCATTTTATCACTAAGTAACATAGGCTATATTTTATCCCCGTATTCCCACGGGAACGGGACACTGCTAGTATATACAGGAATGATTTTTTTCAAGTGGGCGTGGATGGCTAAATCAGAAACTGAGGAATAGCTAAAAGCACTCAAAGGAGTCTGGGGCCTGATTATGATTAAAACTAAAACTGCATCTTTGGATTTTGGAAAAATCAATATTCGTAGCCAGGAATCGAACCCGTTGATTTTGAAAAAAAAAACACACCCTGTATTATTACAGCATTTGATAGTGCCTCTAACAAAGAATCGAATTCTGGGAAGATATGGCAACTGATTCTTTTTCAAATCCATTTATTTTCAGTAGGTATAGAAAATACATTTAGAAAAGTCAATAGTCAACAAGGCACTCTAAACTCGTCCATGAAGATTGGCTGAATGTAAACAGCAGCCCATCTCCACCGACGAGTTGCTGGTACCATGCCTGGTATCAGACCAAATATAATAATAATAAATTGTGAGACACAATTTACACACTGTTATTCAGTCCAAAACTCAAAAGGCAGAGGCTGTACTATGGGTACTAAACAACTGATAGATATATTCATGCACCACTGAGTGTACTTTTTAACCGACTTCAATAAGGAGCAGGTTATCAATTTTTTTTTTATGTTTGTTACCTCAGAACTTTCGGATGGGTAAACCAATTTGGATGATTCTTTTTTATTTGAAAGCTGGTGATTCCAGATTAGTCCCATTTTAATTTCGTCTAGTTCTGACAATGGCATCTTAAAACCATATAAGTTGAAGTCGGTTTTTACTTTTTATTGTTCTATTTAAACTCACTGTGTTCGAATTAATAATGACATTAATACAGAAATTTCTAGTACCAATTGTCAAAACCTACGTCATATTGTGTCACATGATGTTAACAATAATAAATAATAAATAAATTGTGGGACACAATTCACACAAGGTTATTTAGTCCCAATTGTCCCAAACTAGGCAGGGCCTGTACTACAACATGTAACAGAATAAGCGCAATTCCTGAAATTAATTTGTTCAGTATCGACTACTTATTCGATTTCAGCTATTTTTAATATGTGTTAAATTAAAAAAAAAATGAAATATCGTAGCTGAATTTAGTGCTTTCTATGAAAATCGTGCTATTATTAATCGATATTTAAGAAAATTGGTTAGACACAACTAAAGTTCGATTGCATCATATTTTTTTTTATATTAAAATACCAATTGGGGTGTATGAGGAATTGCGTTTTTTCTGTTTTTTTTTTTATTTTTGACATTCGTTCTTAAGGGCGGCGATAGATGGCGCCAAGACGGTGACGATGAAGTACCTGGAGAACGCCCGCGACAAAGTCCTGATGGGCCCCGAGAGGCGCTCGAGGCTGCCCGACGAGGAGGCCAACACCATCACGGCTTACCACGAGGGAGGGCACGCGATAGTGGCATATTACACCAAGGTGGGATACGTTATCTTTTATTAACTTCCTCCTGCGTAGCATTATAAGAGGAAGTTAATGGTTTGAGTAGGATGTCTGTCTGTGTGTGTGTGTGTGTGTCTGTCGACAGGATATCTCCGGATCTACTGGACCGATTGACTTAAAATTCGGTCAGTAGATACCTTAGGTCAATACCTCGATCGAGTTTGAATTTCAGACCCGTGGGTCAAAAGGGACTGGGCATTTCAGACCCGTGGGTCAAAAATCTCAAAAATGTCAAAAAGGTCAAAAACGTCAAAAAATGTCAAAATGGTCTAAAATGTCAAAAATGTTAAAAAATTTCAAAAATGTTTTCGTTGTTGGCAGTAAACAGGTGGAAGTTTGTCCATAGAATTACATTCTCTCGTTTATTTTTATTTTTCACTATCTTGACGGTGAAGTAAAAGATCGTGAGGAAACCCGCCTGGTCCCAGAATTAATTCTGAGGCTTGTAATAGGCGCGGTCCGGCGATGGACTCACCATCGCTATCGCGTTTAGGGGTCAAAAGAATATCGGGTGAAATGTGGTTATTTCCAGAAATTGAATACCTCTGCCTACCCCCTCGCGGATAAAGCGCGAGAGTTTTTTTTTTTTGAGAGACGTTTTCTTTTTATAAGATCACTATAGTATAAAACAAAGTCAAAGTGAAAAGTTTTTATTCAATGTAGAGGCTTATAAGTCCTCTTATTGAAAGTCATTGCGACTCCACCGCTCCGGTATGTATAGTTGAGGAGAAGAAGCGGGGCAAGAAACTTCTCCGTCAAACATGGTGGTACAGATGAAAAAATACAGCCTTTGCAAAAAATTTTTACGGAACTTGCTCAGTTGGTAATGACCCTGCCTTCTGAGTCGGAGGTCGCGGGTTCGATCCCCGCTCGGGGCCAACATTTGTGTGCGAACATGTCTGTTGGCTTCGTGTCTGGTCGTTTAATATTAATTTAAGTATGTTTATTAGAGGTTTAGTACACATAGTACAGGCCCTGCCTAGTTTGGGACTGAATAACAGTGTGTGAATTTCGTCCTACAATTTATTATTATTATTATCACTACATAGTATAAAAAAAAGTCGCTTCCCGTCGGTCTGTCCATATGTATGCTTAGATCTTATTCCTTATTCGTAGGCTTAGATCTTTAAAACTGTGCAACGGATTTTGATGCGTTTTTTTAATAGTTTGATAGAGTGATTCAAGAGGAAGGAATTTATATGTATATAATGTATGCTTATAGTAGAGAAGTAGGGACCAGACGGGAAGCACCACCTTTCAAAAGAATCATCCAAATCGGTTCATCCAGTCGAAAGTTCTGAGGTGACAAACATAAAAAAAATACGTAACGAATTGGTAACATCCTCTTAAAAAAGGATGAGGCTCTCAACTCGATTGTTTTTTTTATTATGTTCTGACAATGGCATTCATGAGAAAAAAGTTGAAGTCTGTTTTTTTTACTCTTTAGAGTATATTTTATTTTTTATTTTATTTTATAGGACTGCCAACAGATAGCACACTAATCTATATAAATAAAAATGAATTGATGTTCGTTAGTCTGATTAAAACTCCAGAACGGCTGGACAGATTTTGATGAAACTTTTTGTGTGGGTTAGAGTGGGTCTAGGGATGGTTTATACGGTGGCAGAACGACGTCTGCCCGGGCCACTAGTAGGAAATATAAATCATACATCTAGTACATAATTATAGTGTACACCCAATTACAGACAACCACATCTTATGAATATCTACGCTGCAAACTACACTATACAAACTAAAACGGTATCATATTTTTACAATTTAACTTTATTTACATAAATCCATTACAATACTTTGCTCACACTTGGTTATGATCCGATATAAGAGTTATATGTTATTTAATCCAGCCTTAACTTGTTCCAGGACTCCCATCCCCTTCACAAAGTGACAATCATCCCCAGGGGACCATCACTCGGACACACCGCCTACATCCCCGCTAAAGAGAGGTGAGCTGAGGATTATGGTATTGAGGGTAGCATAAAAAACCGGCCACGTGCGTGTCGGACACGCGCACGAAGGGTTCCGTACCGTTATCTATGAAAACGGTAAAAAAATCGCGTTTGTTGTATGGAACACCCTCTTAAATATTTATTTTATTTTTAGTATTTATTGTTATCACTAGCTCGACGGTGAAGGAAAACATCGTGAGGAAACCCGCAGGTCTCAGAATTAATTCTGAGACATGTGTAAATAGACCCGGTCCGGCGATGGGCTCACCACCTATCACGTTTAGGGGTCCAATATATCTCGTGAAATGTGGGTATATCCAGTAATGGAATACCTCTGCCTACCCCCTCGGGGATAAAAAAGGCGTGAGATTATATTATATTATATTATTATTTATTGTTATAGCGGCAACAGAAATACATTATTTGTGAAAATTTCAACTGTCTAGCTATCGCGGTTCTTGAGATACAGCCTGGTGACAGACAGACGGACGGACGGACAGCCAAGTAATAGGGTCCCGTTTATACCCTTTGGGTACGGAACCCTAAAAAGAAATTTTTTAACAAAAAAGTAAAAAATGACTAGTCGCCACTACGATTTTCGAAGGTCCCCCTCGATTACTCTGGGATGCCATCATCTATTCTATATATCTATTAAGGTTCATGAGATACAGCCCACATACAGACAAACAGACGGACGGATAGCAAAGGCTTGATAGAGTAATAGGGTCACATTGGTATCAAAAGTCAAAGTCAACAGTTTTTATTCAATGTAGGGGCCCTATAATAAGTCCTCTTATTGAAAGTCAGATACTAAACACGTTTCGATAAAAAAGCAATGAAATGAGGATGGTTTGTTACTAGGTACCACGTGACAAAGCAGCAGCTATTGGCCATGATGGACACCATGATGGGTGGCCGCGCCGCTGAGGAGCTCATCTTCGGGCCAGACAAAATCACATCCGGTGAGTCAGGGCTATGGAATAAAAACCGGTTTGTCGAAAATTTATGAAAAACCGGTTTTACAATACAAAACCGGTTTTCAGAAGTTTTTGTGTTTTATGTAAATATGACCTGGTAATGCTTTTAATAGAGAAAAAAAGTTCCCTTATAATTGAAAAAGGAAATCTGTTGAATACTTTGAGTATTAAACCAACAGGAGATGTCACGCGCACTAGTTTCTTTACAAAAAAGTCGGCCAATTTCTGCGCGGGGGACAAGGAAACAATCACAAATAATGTTAAAACAAACGCATTTTTTGATAAAACAATTAAACACTAGCTTGAACTAGGTGCACACAAATACATTCACCAATACAAGCACTCCGTGAACTCAAACAAACTAGTTGTATTTAACCGGTGTGCTCAAAGACCGACACGTTTTTTTGGCAGAGGGGAACGCCTGTCAGTGGCGTCTCCGGTTGGTTTAATACTCAAAGGTTGAATATAACTGAACTATTGGCCATTTTCTTCTTTTCATTTTCTATAGCTATGTAACAGGGGGCCAATTCCACTAAATGTCAACGGTTATAGTTGGATGACAATGTCATGTCAATGGTCAGTCAATGGTGTTATTTTGGCAACATATTTGTTTCGTTAGACGCCTTTCATCCATCCGCTCGATTTTAGTCACTACATTCTCTTGCCTTCGGAGAGCGGAGTCTTAGTAATAGGGTTCCGTTTTATCCTTTGGGTACGGAACCCTAAAAAGTAACCTTATTAATTATATATAACCTTATTCTGACCTAAGGGCTTATTGTCTATTTGTTATCGTCTTTATTTGACATTTGTTACGTGTGTACATCAGTGCTTGCTATTATTTCACTGGCTCTATTGACGGAAGAAGCAAACGTACCTTAAAATGAAGTCGATTATTACAATTATAAATAGACAGTTTGTGTGACTAATTCCTTTTTTAACCGACTTCAAAAAGGAGGAGGTTATCAATTCGTCTGTATTTTTTTTTTATGTTACCTCAGAATTTTCGACTGGGTGAACCGATTTGGATGATTCTTTTTTTTATTGTAAAACTTGTGCTTCCAGATTGGTCCAATTTTCGTCCATTTCTGATAATGGCATCCATGAGAAAACCATATAAGGGATTAGGTGCACAATGCCACATTCGCAAAATGTCACAATAAAAAAGTCGTTTTTTTACTCATTAGTTGTATGTTATTTTCAGGCGCCTCGTCGGACCTGACCATAGATAAGAATATGTACTAACGTATAGATAACCAAGTCTGGGTTTCGTATTATGACGCCATCTAGTTACCACACCCAGAACTATTAAGTCCATGTAGGTGCCAGGTCGATATATATACCTAGCTAGCTATCTATATGTGCACTTTATTTTATTTGAGCGGTGATAGCCCGGACGGTTAAAGAGCCTGCCTAAAATCAGTGAGGCTCGGGTTCGAATCCTGGCATGTACCAATGAGTTTTTCAAAAACTTACGTACATATTTATCACTAGCTCGACGGTGAAGGAAAACATCGTGAGGAAACCCGCAGGTCTCAGAATTAATTCTGAGACATGTGTAAACAGACCCGGTCCGGCGATGGGCTCACCACCTATCACGTTTAGGGGTCCAATATATCTCGTGAAATGTGGGTATATCCAGTAATGGAATACCTCTGCCTACCCCCTCGGGGATGAAAGGCGTGAGATTATGTATGTATGTATGTATGTATTTTATTTATTTTTTGTAATATCGCTAAGTTGCAGATACGCATTTTAAAAAGTTAAGAACACATTTTTGTATTACACTATTCATAACAAATATTGAAATTACAAAATATTGGCAGTCATTTACTAATGCGTTTCTGATACTTAACGATTTATATAAACAGACTTAGCACTTAAATTTCGTTTTTTTATAAATAATGATGTATTAGTTTTGATTATGATTTTTTTAACATCTAAACTAAGCATTGAAAACATCAAAGCCAACGAATTTAAAGAGAAGATTGGATAATAATTTAGACAATCATGAGAAGAAAAAATAAACAATTTTATTCACTATATCTTTTTTAACGGTTTTATTTAGACAAGAGGAAGCACAACAGGTTTTTTGAGGCATGGTAAAGAGTCTATATCTCACGAAATTGCACTTAAACTAGAGAACATGGAGTCCTATCTCAACACTGTCTTCTTTTCGCAGTCAGGCAGTATTCCGTGAAGATTACGTCACTAAGACGGAGGAGTAGACACTCGATTCAACGTTTTTAGCGGAAAATCTCACGAAAAGAATGCACTGTTTAGTAAATAAAAAGCAAAATCCGTGTATGTGGAGCACAAAGTAGTATTTGAAGATTCTAATTTTGAAAAACAGTGGTATTGACAACCAGTTTTAATGTTGCCATATTGAAAATTTTAAATTTACCATTTCATTTAAAATGTATGATACTGAATTGAATGTATATCCGTCCTCCGCGCCGTCTCGAATTAAGGGGCATCACGGTGTAAATAAATAGAACGATAAAAATCAAACAAAAAAGACTTTCTAATAAGTCCATAATATATTTATAATTTTACATCAGTTAAACTGCCTTTACTAGAATAAACAGGTAGATAAAGCATAGTGTAAAACATGTAAAGGCGTCAGAAATGTTTATTATAAGATGATTATTCCAATAAAAAGCGTTTGCACCGAATAAAATTTTACTCAATTATAGGTTTTGTGTAAAAATATTGCAACACTGAAAGACATTATTTTTTTAAAGGGTGCGTTCTCTTTTAATTAATTCAGTGGTAATAACTTTTATTAATTTGTGTAATGTTTTAAAACAAAAGGGTTGTTTTTTCATTAATAGTTTAATCAATGTTATTAATTACTTCATAAAATATATATTTTGAATTTTTTTATATTACCTGAACGCATTTTAATGCTAAATTAGTACTGGGTTTAGCGGAAAGATGGCGTTATTTATAAATATTGAATATTCTATTAATGACAACCTAGCATGGACCTGACCTAATATAAAAAAAAAAAATCTCACGCCTTTTATCCCCGAGGGGCAGGCAGAGGTATTCCATTACTGGATATACCCACATTTCACGAGATACATTGGACCCCTAAACGTGATAGGTGGTGAGCCCATCGCCGATCCGGGTCTGTTTACACATGTCTCAGAATTAATTCTGGGACCTGCGGGTTTCCCCACGATGTTTTCCTTCACCGTCGAGCTAGTGATAAATATGTACGTAAGTTTTTGAAAAACTCATTGGTACATGCCAGGATTCGAACCTGAGCCTCACTGATTTTCATCATGTGAAGCAGGCTCTTTAACCGTAAGGTCACCATTGCTATCACCGCTCTTAAAATGCCATTTTCGCATAATGTCACATTCTTGAATATATTTTCTTAATTTTTTACGAACACAGCCGGAGGCGTGTGCTATGCAGTAGCTCTGGTCGCCGAGGTTTGATAATGAGTTTTGCATTCATTTATAACTACATAAAATATCGCACAGAAAATAGGATACTTAATTTTAAATTACATTTCAAAATGAAACTGGTTATTTGATTTACTGTAATCACTTCTTGGTACCGTGTGGTGTATGTATTTATCATCTCAGAAAACAGAATAGTCTGACAATTATAAGTAGGTAGGTATATTTAAAGTAATATATGTTAGAGCCTACGAATAAGGAATATTCGTAGGTTAGAGCTAGGTCAATGGCATGGGAGTTAAATAGCAATAAAATGAGTAAAATATGTACGTAATTTTTGAAAAACTCATTGGAATATGCGAGGATTCGAACCCGAGCCTCACTGATTTTCGGCCTCTATGTACACCAAAAACAACACAATATGAATACCAACATTGACTAAAGTACAATGGGCGGTCTTATCGCTATATATTCTTTTGACCAAAAAGTAACCTTATTCCCTGTTTGTGTGACTAATTCCTATGTTCTTCCCTTGTGCATGTAACAGGCGCCTCGTCGGACCTGAAGCAGGCCACGTCGATCGCGTGCCACATGGTCCGCGAGTGGGGCATGAGCGAGAAGGTGGGCCTGAGGACCATGGACACCGCCAGGAGTTCCCTGGCTGCGCAGGAGCAGCTCGGGCCGTACACCAACGAGCTGGTAATGCATCTTATTCATATATTGCACATTTATTTATTTATTTCAACGACGTACAAAACAGTTAACAATCAGTAAATTATATCAAAGTCAAGATGTTTATTCAAAATAGGAACTTACAAGTCCACTTATTGAACGTCATTTCAACTCCACCGCTTTAGCATGTATGGTTGAGGAGAAGAAGCGGGGCAAGAAACTCCTCAACACATTATTCTTTTAATCTATTGTTACTTATACTAAATTGGGTTACATAATTTCGTTTGTTTTTCGCTATCGTATTGCGCTGGACTGGAGGAAATCTGTTCCAAGCATCATTGTCATTTATATACTATTAACAGATTAAAAGCTAAAGGTCTTTTCCTAAATTGCAAACCATAAACGTGAACGTACAGCTCGGTTAAGCAGTCTATCTGAGTAAATATATATTTAAGAAAATTCACAAAAATAGATAAATAGATCACAGTTGTACTTATCAGTTATAGCAACGTGTGACATATAACAATGACATCTGTAAATATTGTAAATGAATGTATATTTTCTTCGTAAATAAAAGTTATAATTACAATGTCTTCGAACGTGGGAGAGCCATGCTTCGGCACGCTTGGGCCGGCTCGACCGTAGTGATACCACGGCCTCACAGAAAACCAGCGTAAAGCAATGCATTGCGTTTCGTTGAGTGAGTGAGGTAACCGGAGGCCCCAATCCCCCCTCCCCTCCCTTTCCCCTACTCCCACCTCAAAGGCCGGCAACGCAGTTGTGACTTGAGTTGCGTGTCCATGGGCGACGATAGTCACTTACCATCAGGTGAGCCGTCTGCTCGTTTGCCCCTTTTTTATAATAATAATAAAAAAATGACATTAATAAAAAGAAATAAATTATCTGAGGTTGAGACATTCTTTACAACAAGATTATATACAGACCCTGTCAGGGTGTAGCAATCTAATCTAAGTGTAAATAATTATTATTCATAAAATCTTCATTTTGTAGTAGATTTTATATATTAGTATCTGTTTAAGTTTGCTTTTAAAGGCATTTGTATACAGATACAGTTTTGTATTTTACGTTATATTGCATAGGTAGTTGTATTTCCTGTGAAAACGCAATTTTACATAAAAAATAATCTAAATGTCGCTAACGCCATCTGGCGATGAGTGGCCGTATCACTTACCGGCAGATGGTTTAAGTGACCTAATACGTCTTTTCTCCGCCAGATGGCGTTGACATAATACGGCTTTTCACCGACAGGTAGCGTTAGTGACATAATACGGCTAATGCTCGGGAGATGGCGTTAATGACATAATACGGCCACTCACCGGTAGATGGCGTAATGTTTTCTCCCATGTAATCTCTCATTATTGATGTTGATTGCAGGTCGACGGTGAGATTAAGAAGATCCTAGCAGATAGCTACGAGAGGGCCAAGACGATACTGCGGACCCACGCGAAGGAGCACAAGGCACTCGCCGAAGCACTGCTCAAGTGAGACTCGATTTTTTTTTTATTATAAAAAGAGGGCAAACGAGCAGACCGGTCACCTGATGGTAAGTAACTACCGTCGCCCATGGAGAGTCACAACTGCGTTGCCGACCTTTGAGGTGGGAGTAGGGGAGGGGAGGGGAAGGGGGGATTGGGGCCTCCGGTTACCTCACTCACTCAACGAAACGCAATGCATTGCTTTACGCTGGTTCTCTGTGAGGCCGTGGTATCACTCCGGTCGAGCCGGCCCAAGCGTGCCGAAGCATGGCTATCCCACGTCGATACTGAATAGCTTTTTTATTTTTTCAAACGTCTTATTTAACGAAAAAGTGTCACGTTCCGCCCGTGCCGAGCGTGCGAGCGACACCGCGAAAGCGATAGAGAGGCAAGTTTGGATTAAGCGTTCGGCTTGTGATCTATCTCTCTTCCGCTTCAGTGTGCAGTTTTTCATCAATGTTTTCTTATGAGGTTATTACGTGAAATTATCGTCCTACCAATGAGTCTTTCATCACTAGTTCGACGGGGAAGGAAAACATCGTGAGGAAACCCGCAGGTCCCAGAATTCATTCTGAGGCATGTGTAACCAATGTGTAACAGACCCGGCGATGGGCTCACAAGTCCAAAGAATATCTTGTGAAAAGTGAATATTTCCAGAAATGGAATACCTCTGCCTATCCCCTCGGGGATTAGAGGTGTGAGTTTTTTTTTTACTACCCAGTGAAGCGGATTAGGCGCATAATGCCACATTCGCAAAATGCCACACTTGTTCAACTCCCTTTCTTGCAGTATGTTCGAGAGTGTGGCATTTATGCGAAAATGGCATTTTGAGAATGTGGCATTTTGCGAATGTGGCGTTTTGAGAATGCGACTTTTTGCGAAAATCGAATGTGTCATTTTGCGCCTAATCCAGTGAAGCGTCGACATCCCACGAAATAAATCCAATTGTGTCTGCGTCCCGTTACCAGGTACGAGACCCTCGACGCGGAGGACATAAAGGCCCTGATGAACGGCGACAAGGTGAGGGTGGAGAAGCAGGCCCGCGGCAAGGAGGCCGTCCCCTCGCCCCAGCCGCCTGCGCCTGCGCAGCCTCTGCTGCCCACCGCGCAGCCGGTGCCCGCTTAGCCTGCAAGTGAGGCGAATATTTATATCTCAAATATTCATTGCAGTGATAGCCTTACGGTTAAAGAGTCCGCTTCACATGATCATAATCAGTGAGGCTCGGGTTCGATTCCTGGCATGTACCAATGAGTTTTTCAAAACTCACGTACATTTTATCACTAGCTCGACGGTGAAGGAAAACATCGTGAGGAAACCCGCAGGTCTCAGAATTAATTCTGAAACATGTGTAAACAGACCCGGTCCGGCGATGGCATCACCATCTATCACGTTTAGGGGTCCAATGTATTTCGTGAAATGTGGGTATATCCAGAAATGGAATACCCCTGCCTACTCCCTAGGGGATAAAAGGTTACCGTGCAAACCGGTGCCCCGCTTAGCCTGCGCGTGAGTCGATATATCCATCAGCACCAGTGATCGGCGTGGATACGTGTTATTATGGTTATGCCTCCGATGGAGGCAAATGAAAAACGTATCTCAATAAGTACTCTCGCTCTAGTAACTAGTGTTTAACAATATAATACAATCAATTAAATTTATGAATATAATACAAATGAAAAACTAAGGATGTCGTAAATCAATAAATGATTTTGATTGCTTACTGCTTTAATTGTACATACGGTTTTTATTTGAGGAGCCTGTTGGCTCAGTTCGTAGTGACCTTGCCTTCTGAGTCGGAGGTCGCGGGTTCGATCCCCGCTCGGGGCCAACATTTGTGTGCATGAACATGTCTGTTGGCTTCGTGTCTGGTCGTTTAATATTTATTTAAGTGTGTCACATCCCAAAATTTATTTATTACACTTTTTAAATTTCTGGAAATTTCGTTACCATTTCCTTGACGGAAATATTGCATGTCCATGTTATAATAATAATAATAAATTGTGGGACACAATTCACACACGGTTATTTAGTCCCAAACTAGGCAGGGCCTGTACTATGGGTACTAAACAAGTGATAAACATACTTAAATAAATATTAAACGACCAGACACGAAGCCAACAGACATGTTCATGCACATACATGTTGGCCGCGAGCGGGGATCGAACCCGCGACCTCCGACTCAGCAGGCAGGGTCACTACCAACTGAGCCAACAGGCCCGTTATGATATCATGATACAAGTATGTACGTAAAATCAATCTATCTACTTCGGTCACTGATTATCATCAACGTCCATTATCAATTCCTTTCAAAACACATCAAAAATCATTTATTTTCTGTAGGTATAACTAGTACACTTACAAAGGTCAATAGTCTAATAACAAGGAACTCGAAACTCGTCCATGAAGATTGGCTAAATGTAAACAGTAGCCCATGTCCACCGACGAGTTGCTGGTTTCAAATGCAGTACCCCGAGAAGAGCCAGCAAGAAACTCAAGGGCAGCTCTTTTTAATCTCATGTCTTAGTAGTAAATGTGGTTTACAATAATAATTTAATTATGATTAATAGCCTCACATAGCGTCGAGTCGGTTAATCCCATGCATGTTGGTAAAAGTTACATTCGAAATATAAGTGTATTCTTGCATTATTCTTCCAGATGTACGTGCTTCGGAGGGGCGTTTTTGCCGCGGGTCGCCGCGGCCGACTACACTGTACAAATAGGGATAAAGTGTCATTGAAAATTTTGCAGGCGTCGCCGCAACACAGTTACAATAAAAATAAGTAAAACCGAATGTTTAGATAGTCTTTTTCTTGTAGTCTTAATTAGATCTGGTTTTGAGTTACTTTTGATAGGAAATGGGGAGAAAAAAGTGAGATCATAAAAAATGCATATGTTTCTTAAAATTGTATTTTTTTTCTTTTGCTTGTTTCATTCAACCAATAAATCTTTAGCGTTTTCAATCGGTCCGAGTGTGGCCGAATCACAGAGATGCCGGTGTCCGAGTTCACTCGGATCACGTATTCACATGATACCTGTAGCGAACCATCCGTATAAGTGACGTCATCTCACGTATCTTTTTTCTGCTATAAAGAATTGTAAAAAAAAATAGGGAAATAGAGAAAGGTTAAGGCAGTTATTTTTTTCGAAATGTCATCAATAATAGTTATAAATTACTAGTTTTAGAAACAGTTTTTATCAAGTACATAGTACATAATGTCTCAATGGATAGTTTTGCTTCTGCGATAGACATGATATCACGTTGAAATGCACCCTTTGATTAGTTCCGTTTCTCTTCAGATAGGGTTTTCGACACCAAGTACTTATAATACCATACCATACACATGGTCATACAATAAACTGTAAGCTATGGTGGTGACCTTCAATTGAAACATCTTTCATCTTACACCAACGCCCTCTAGCGGTGAAACTAACGTATTACAAAACAAAACAGAATTACAATACAATACAACAACTCTTTATTGTACACCATAAAAACAATATGGATACAAACATTAACTAAAATGTCATGGGCGGTCTTATCTTCCAGACAACCTTAGGAAGCGCCTACCTACTATACATTTTAAATATATATTATTATATTCTTAAAAGACGCTCCGGTCTCTTTTAGTTAATAGTATAAACATTTTTTTAGACTTAATTATTAAACAAAGGTTACTAAAGCTATACAAACTGCCACCACTTAAGCGGCGAAGAATGTATCGAAGTTAAACTATGTAAGCACGATATTAGGGTCTATTTTGCAATACCATGAACTGACGTTCAGTTTGAAGCTTTATTTAGCATTGGTAACACCTACTTGAGATTTAAATAATCTATTATAAAAATGAATCCCTTTTTCCTTTGGTCACGGCATCACGCGTGAATGGCTGAACCGATTTGGCTGAAAGTTGGTGGGGAGTTAGCTTAGAACCAGGAGACGGACATAGGATACTTTTTATTCCAAAATTCCCACGGGAACGGGAACTACGTGGGGTACTAAAAAAAATTGGGGTATCAAAATTTTCTCATTGTGTATTTCATTATCTTAAAATATAACGAATACAAAAGTGATATTTATCACTAGCTCGACAGTGAAGGAAAACATCGTGAGGAAACCCGCAGGTCTCAATTCTGAGACATGTGTAAACAGACCCGGTCCGGCGATGGGCTCACCACCTATCACGTTTAGGGGTCCAATGTGTCTCGTGAAATGTGGGTATATCTAGTAATGGAATACCTCTGCCTATCCCCTCGGGGATAAAAGGCGTGAGATTATTTCTCTCTTTTCATTTCTTTTTATACTTCTCTTTCATTATCATTAGCCTACAGACACGCTTGACCTCACTGACGCCTCATAGAAAGCGTTGAGTTGGAAGGAACGTGCTTGTTTAGTAGTCCTAAATAAATGTAAAAGTTTGTTACTCAATCACCCAAAGGCTGAACGGATTTGGATGTAATTTGGCACACCGTTTAAACCTTGATTACCTGAATTCCTGGCGGAGTCGCCAAAGCTAGTGGAATGATTAATGTATGACATTGATGTTAGCTGTAGAAAAACCCACGCAATTTTTATCGACTGTTTATTCTGGCGTGGTTATTTTTGTTCGAGAATAGCACTACAAACAAGACTAAAAATGGGGCACGTCACAACATCGCAAAGAAATCGCTGACCTTTTTTGTATAGTTAGGTACAGTCAAGAGTACGTAGAGCTTGACACATTGGACTTTGTAACGTTCTTATTACAACAGCTTTAGAGGTCAGACTCGCACTACAAGTGTAAAGCTTCATGTGCTCTTGACTGTACCTACTTACTATCATTTTAAAAAAAAATCCGAGGGGTGAGCACTCTTAGGTGGGGTAAAAAGTAACCTATATCATTTCTCAAGATGCCAGCTACATCCCTGCGAAATTTCATCAAGAACAGTTTAGTCGTGAAAGGTGACATTACTTTTGACGGGCCTGTTGGCTCAGTTGGTAGTGACCCTGCCTTCTGAGTCGGAGGTCGCGGGTTCGATCCCCGCTCGGGGCCAACATTTGTGTGCATGAACATGTCTGTTGGCTTCGTGTCTGGGTGTTTAATATTTATTTAAGTATGTAATATTTATTTAAGTTGTTTAGTACCCATAGTACAGGCTGCCTAGTTTGGGACTGAATAACCGTGTGTAAATTGTGTCCCACAATTTATTTATTATTACTTTCGCATTGATTGGTAATATTGAAAAAGTACGTGTTTAGAAAATAATGAAATGGTATTGCGGGATAGACCCTTACATATTATTTTAAATATGATGAATAGACATATTAATTAATTGTGTTTAGAAAACAAATGACTTACCTATGTTTTATGAAAGCTTTGGTTCGTGAAAATTTAGAAAAATTATTGCAATCCATTGATAGCATAAGTACTAAATTTCAACGGTTACAGTTGGATGACAATGACATGGTCAGTCGATGGTGTTATTTGCTCTGAAAAGTGTCAAAATAACACCATTGTCTGATCATTGATATGTCATAGTCATCCAATTAAGACCGTTGACATTTAGTAGAATTGGCCCCCAGTACAGTCCTTTTAGCTTGGCAAACCGCCAAATGGTCGCTAAACATTTTTATTGTGCAACTTCAGAGCTGCGAAGTTAAAACGGTCGGACTGTAGGTTGAGGTACTGAATGTAGATGTCGCAGTGTTGTTGTAGAAGTTGTAATATTATAATTTCACTAGTTGTATTATAATTGCACGGACAGTCTTCCTCTGAGGCGTGTGTTTAAGGGTTTTTTCTTCCGTTTTGATTACTTAAATAAATTGTGGTACCTACTTCTATGTTATAATTATAATGTTATATTGGGTTCGATCGAGTTCGAGTTATAGCGACTAATATTTTAGTTTACCCCTGTCATTTTCTTTCTCATTACGTAAGCAGATTTATTAAAATTATTTACCCCCCATCCCCTTTTTCTTTAAGAAAAGAGACCATAGATATTTAGTCCTGTCAAATTCAAATTAGTCCTGTCAACAAAGGCATTTCATAACGTGTTTAGTGCTTATGTAAAGAAAATACGACTAAATTCGGTAAGTTATCTTCTATCCCTTTTCTTTTTTAGGGGTAAGACAAAGACAGAAGTTTAATCGCTGTAAAGCAGAATCGAACC
Organism: Ethmia dodecea; assembly: GCA_963855545.1. Classification (NCBI taxonomy): domain Eukaryota; kingdom Metazoa; phylum Arthropoda; class Insecta; order Lepidoptera; family Depressariidae; genus Ethmia; species Ethmia dodecea. Next base: position 7,237,691 of record OY979463.1, on the reverse strand, counting down.
CAATGGATTTGTAAAAATTACTTTACATAGTTACACGTTTTATATCTGTCACAGTAACAAGCAATAGGCTAATAGATTGAAGCAGATTTTCACGAACCAAATATTTTAAGGGAGAAACGTGAATAAAAATGTTGGCTGAATATTTTTGTTTTATTTCCTTGCTTTCAATGCCTTGTGCTTCATGCATTGGCGTGTTTGCTCATTTCAGTTTTGTATTCAGACCCCAGACGTTACAGGTGTGTGCCAGACCAGGATGGTTCTGGTTACACATCAAAAATATTTTTTTTCTGTAGGTATAAAAAGTACTTAAGTGCTTTTTTAGGGCACTCTAAAATCGTCCATGAAGATTGGCTAAATGTAAACAGCAGCTCATCTCCACCGACGAGTTGCTGGTTCCAATGAATGCCTCAGAATCTGTTCTGGGACCAGCGGGTTTCTTCACGATGTTTTCCTTCGTCGTCGAGCTAGTGATAATTTTTTTAAAAGTCAGTGGTAATTGACCAGGCTTCAAGGATAAATCAATAAACACCAAATCATGATACATTATCAGTTTAATATAAAAACGTTAACATTGGTACGAACTACTCGTATTCAAAAAGCTACATTTAAAATAATCGATGAGAATACATAATATAATGTGTACAGAACTACGATCACACACAAAACCAGATAACCTGTCATACTAAATCCCATGAAATAGTCTGCTTATACTGCTTTTATCTAAGGCTTTTTCTGTAGGTATAAAAAGTACTTAGAAATGTCAATAGTCTGATGTTATCAGACTATTGACATTTCTAAGTGCTTTTTTAGGGCACTCTAAAATCGTCCATGAAGATTGGCTAAATGTAAACAGCAGCTCATCTCCACCGACGAGTTGCTGGTTCCAATGAATGCCTCAGAATCTGTTCTGGGACCAGCGGGTTTCTTCACGATGTTTTCCTTCGTCGTCGAGCTAGTGATAATTTTTTTAAAAGTCAGTGGTAATTGACCAGGCTTCAAGGATAAATCAATAAACACCAAATCATGATACATTATCAGTTTAATATAAAAACGTTAACATTGGTACGAACTACTCGTATTCAAAAAGCTACATTTAAAATAATCGATGAGAATACATAATATAATGTGTACAGAACTACGATCACACACAAAACCAGATAACCTGTCATACTAAATCCCATGAAATAGTCTGCTTATACTGCTTTTATCTAAGGCTTATACAGAACCATCTCAGAATGTCAGATACGCAAAATGACTGAATTCTGACATTCTGCGTATCTGACATGCGTATTTGACATTATGCCTATCCGAAATTTTGCGTATACGACCTTTGCGTATCAGACATTTTGCGCATCCGACATTTTGCGTATCTGACATTCTGCGATGGTTACGCTTATACATATGAGCACATTACATGCGGACAGATCCGCAATTATTTTGGCGAAATAGACAATCATGAGTCAATTTTCAAGCCACGCCGGGACCTAAAGCAGAAGTGGGATGATCCTAAAACACTCATGGCTTGTACATGTACTTATAAAAATAGCTGTATGTTTGATAGTCACACATAGTATAATAATCTATACTAATATTATAAAGAGGAAAGATTTGTATTTTTAGATTTTTGTATGTTTGTTACGAATAAACGCAAAACACTACTGGACCGATTTTAAAAACTCTTTCACCAATGGAAAGCTAGAATATCCCTGAGTAACATAGGCTATATTTTATTCCCGTATTCCCACGGGAACGGGAACTACGCGGGTGAAACCGCGCAGAACCGCTAGTCTACTATAATTTATAATCCAATGACACAAGTATATTATAAAGAGTAGATACGTTATACGCTAACAAACAACAGCAAAAAACCGTAAATTCCCACTATGATCCAAATGCACCATCAACACACATATATTTTATTAAATTCACTACATTACCAATCTTGTAAAAGGAATGGCGTAATTAAAACAAAAATTACTTTAGGTGATTAGTGGGCACTTGGTAGCACATAACTTTCAGTTGTACGAAAGCGACTGAGGCAATAGGCGTCAATTGGAGCCTTTTTAAGACTCATTTTTGGTACGCTGGTAACGTATCTACCTCTTGTTTATTTAATATATCATTGTCATTATTAGTGTGCGTTTTTATCTTATTTCTCATAAATACTAATGTTTAGTATTAGCAATTTGTTTTAGAAAAATCTATGAAGAAACTTCAATATTGTGGAAAAATCAGAGAATAACATACAATTTGACAACTAAAATCAGTGATTGATTTATTGTATATGAATGAATGTATTGTATGTATATGTAGTGTATAGCTTGTGATATGAAGTGTGTATACATAGATGAATGTTATGAAAAACCTTTTCTAATATAAATGCCAAATGTCTGGTTAATTTTCAACATTTTGAGATTTGGACATTTGTGACTCATATATGACATGGCTTAGTATATATTGGACCTATTTATGAAACATAAATATATACTCACATCTTTCAATAGCCTATTGTACCACTTTTGGGACTCCTAAACGTGAAAGGTGCTGTTACACATGCCTCCGAATCAAGTATGGGACCTGCAGGTTTCCTTACAATGTCACTGTAAAGCTACTGGTATATATGTATGTAAGTTTTTTTAAACTCATTGCACACACCTGTACCAGGAATAGAACTAGTATTTTCTTCAGGGTTCCGTATCCTGGTGATAACGAGATCCTATTACTAAGCTTCCGCTGTCCATCGGTTTATCTATCTGTCTGTCAGTGGGCTGTAATAGGTAGACAGTTCAAATTCTACCCATACAAGAGAAAAGTTGTCACGTTCCGCCTGACCCGAGCGTGCAAGCGAGAGTGCGGAACAAGTGATAGAGGCACGACCGGCCTAAGCGTTCGGCTTGTGACAGATCTATCTCTCTTCCATTCCAGTATGCAATTTTTCATCAATGTCTCCATACGACGTAATCAAGTAAAATTGTCGTCCGTAAACCGACTTTACAGACTTTTTTTTTAATACACGGTGGTACAGAACCCTGCATCTGCTAGTACTACTCGCAATTGATTTTTATTATATATTATTGAAACACATAAGGTTTAGTATCGAGATATATTTAGATAATATGTATAAGAATAACATGAATTATTCCTATTTTTCATTATGTTCTTGGATATTATAGGAACTTCTTTCATACTTCGCGATTGACGTTCAATCCGCTAGGGTGTGTCTGAGTGTTTGTCAACTGTCCAGTTCGGATATAATTATTTCAAAATAACCACTTTATTCCAATTGGATTCACATAAAAACTCTGTGTCAGTTCTTAAACACGACTGGAGTTTACTCAAAATAGATTTTATACTTTATAACCTAAAGATTATAGTTCTTTCTCTAACCGCTAACAAAACTTGAGGTGGTCTGCCACAGATGCTGAAAGCGACGTCTAGCGTCTGACTGCGGAAGCGGCGTACAACGTACCAAGGATGAAAAAAAATAGGTTTTCCGATTAATCAATTATTTTTCTCAAATTATAAATCGATTGTATAAATCACATTTTTTAAAATTAAAAGTATCAAACAAAAACTGCCAAAATAACACATTTGAATCGATATTTGTATTTGTGCAACAAATTAAAAAATACTGAGGAAAACGATAAAGGATTTGAAGTAAAAATCGATTTTATTTCACTGTGTTGCATGCACCCTTTGAGTATGAAACCAATGTCGCACCCCTACAAAGTACGGCGGCCGCGTATTTTGACGTATTTCATTTAAAGACCACTACAATGTATTTCCATAATAACTTAATAAGCATTCATCAGTGTAAGCACACTGTAACCAGACGCGACCTAAGGCGTTTGTATCTGGCCACTGCCTAATGATTTCTTATAAACACTCGATATCACTCTTAAAATTTGTCGTATCAGGCTTTTAACTAAAAGTCGATTTAAGGAGTGAACTTCAATAAACTCTGGAAACTGGTTTGGTATAATATAATCTTTGTATATTGAGAATAAGTGCAGGTGGAAGTGTAAGACAGTCTGCAAATATACGTGTAATAGTTCAGACGTTTATTTTATTCTCGTTACTTGACCAGTAATATATTTTACAAGCCTGAATCCTCATAGGGTTTCGTTCAAACGAATAAAGTAAACTCTTAAACAAAGACATGGTATTTAAATCAGTATCAAAATTGTTATACGAGTACCTTCCTCGATATACCCTTACACCGCTATTGCTCGAACCACTTCACTTCACTCACATCAGATACCACAGAACGTCATCACCACTGCCACCAGCGCTCTAACCGAGCGGAGAATCCATCACTGCAGCTCCTCTTCTTGGACTTCCTGAGGAGCCTCAGGAGGGACCTCCTCCGGCTCCCTAACTCTGATTGGCTCCAGCTCTATCGCAGGATCAGCTGTTGCCTCAGCTAAGTTCGTGACAGATTTGCTCTTGAAGCATTGGAAATCAACATGGCGGCTCTTGGCTTCCTCCTTTTCCCAGGACATGTGGATGAAAGGTCTCTGGACGTAGTTGTAGATGACCTCAGCTCGACCTCCTGGCCGCTTGCGGACTTTCTCTTTGTAGGTCGGATAGCCCTCGACGCCGAGCCTTATTTTCTTTAGGCCTCTTTCCTTCATCACTTGTTTTGCTACGTCTCTGCAAAAGAAATAAAATTTGTGTTCACTCAAGATTATTTAGTGAAATGCAAGAAAGAAAGAAGAAAATATATTTATTGCCACAAATAGAAATTATATTCACACGGCACCTATCGTGTTTGTACATGTACTATTTTTCATGACACTAAAAAATCATAGGCTATGGACTCTTTTGCTCTCAAGAGCAGTGATAGTGGGTTATAGAGCCCGCTTCTTATTCGTGAGGCTCGGGCTCGAATCCTGGCATGTACTCAATGAGTTTTTCAAAACTTAGGTACATATTTATCACTAGCTCGACGGTGAAGGAAAACATCGTGAGGAAACCCGCAGGTCTCAGTATTAATTCTGAGACATGTATCCAGACACGGTCCGGCGATGGGCTCACCTATCACGTTTAGGGGCGAATATTCTCGTGAAAAGTGGGTATAACCAGAAATGGAATACCTACCTACCCCGGGGATAAATATCTATTCTCAAATATTCTTGCCAAACCGAATGTCTACCAGCAACTCGTCGGTGGAGATGGGCTGCTGTTTACATTTAGCCAATCTTCATGGCCGAGTTTAGTGTGCCTTGTTATTGACGTTTCAAAGTGTATTTTGTATACCTACTGAAATAAATGAATTTTGAATTCGAATCTCACCTGTTCTCGATGTACTTAAAGAACCTGTACAGCGGGGTGGACAGAACCGTCTGACTGTACTCGTCCCCCATCTGCGGGGGATACTGTTCGTCCCACTCCACCGCGTCGTCATCTAGTAAGACCACGGCGTGGCATTCGCGATCGCCCCTCTGGGCTGAGGCCACCATGAGGGGCAGGATCAAGCTCTCCAGGAACGACTCGAACTGCCTACGGGCTCCCTCGTTGGAGAGCTCGTGGAGGAGGCCGCGGAGGTTCTGGAAGGTTGTATTATCAATTCATAAATAATATTTCATTTTGTTGGATTATATTTTTGCGATATAAAGTGCTGTCGTTCAATGTTTTCTGGTACAGAGACAGTGGATTGTAAATATTCGATCCGCAATTTTGAAGTATTATTACAAAAATATTACTTTTTTGACAATCTAAAAGTTCTATGAATGTTTGTTTACATAAACCATAGCTTCTCGTGAGGGCACTTTAGTGTATATTATATAAAAATACTAGCGACCCGCCCCGGCTTCGCACGGGTGCAATGCTAACACTAAGACCTTCCTCTTGAATTACTCTATCTATTAAAAAAACCGCATCAAAATCCGTTGCGCAGTTTTAAAGATTTAAGCATACAAAGGGACATAGGAACATAGGGATATAGGGACAGAGAAAGCGACTGTTTTATACTATGTAGTGATACGGTCGAATTGAGAAACGTCAGTTTTAAAAGAAAAAACTGACTGGATGGTTGGCTGACAGACTGATCGAAACTCAACTCAACCAAAACCGCTGATTCTAAAAGGATGAAAATTTGTACACAGTTTCCTTAAATAACGTAACTAAGCACTAAGAAGATATTTTTGGAAATTCATACAGAAATGAGAAAAAAACCTTCTAGTAATCTACACTAATATTATAAAGAGGAAAGATTTGTATTTTTGTAACGAATAAACTCAAAAACTACTTTACTAATGGAAAGCTACATTATCATTGAGTAACATAGGCTATATTTTATTCCCGTATTCCCACGGGAACAGTTACTAAATAAATAAAATCACAAACCTGACACCGAACAGTATTGGCGTCGAACGGCACCAGCAGATAGTCGCAGGCCTCCCTCAACTCCTGCACGGAGACGGTTGGAGGACAGCGGATGGTCCCACCGCGGTAATACTCCAGTATGGCGCGGAATACTGTCGCTGATATCCCTTCTGCCACTTCGTACTCGCCCCGCTCGTTTGGGTGTGTAAATTCCAGGCCTGGAATGTTTAGAAGGCTTCTAAGTTCTTAGAATCCTCTTAAACCAACCAATGCTAGACGAGCTTTAGCATTGAGTTAAAATCAAATCAAAATAAAATGTTTTTATTCAATGTAAAAAAAAGGGGCAAACGAGCAGACGGGTCACCTGATGGTAAGTGACTACCGTCGCCCATGGACACCTGCGACTCAAGAGTCACAAGTGCGTTGCCGACCTTTGAGGTGGGAGTACGCTCTCTAGGTCCTCTTATTAAAAGTAATTGTGACTCCACCACATAGTTGAGGAGAAGAAGCAGATCAAGTTTCTTTTAAACAATCAATATAATACATGGTATAAGTAACATGGTTTTAGTGCTTTGCTGAGCTGGAGAAAATTTAGACCAAACGTCATTGTCATTCAAATGTTCATCTGAATTTGTGATAGAGATTTTAGTAATGATTTGAGATCTCTCTGATTAGTGAGCCTGTCAGAAGAGGCTCGGGTTCGAATCCCGGAGGAAGCATGTACAATGTGTTTTTAATATATTACGTACATAGAATAGAATTTTTATTTATTTGTACAACAGAAACACACTCATTACATAAACAAAAAACACATATTTATCACTAGTTCCCGATATCACTAAATTAGATGTTGAAAGACCTTACTGCAATGAATTTCTTTGAAACTAATGTGTAAGCTGTATTCCCAATCATTATTGCGATAATCAGTAATGTTTATAATAATTAACTAAGACATTGCATGATTCACGTGTTGTAAATAAAACCCATTCACATATATCTTTGTGATCATATTATCACTCTATCTACAAGTATGTTATAAAGAGGACAGATTCGATTATTTGTATGTTTGTTTGCACCAATGGAAAGCTTACTTTTCTGGGAGAAGCATAGGCTATAATTTTCCCACAGAAATGGGACTAATGCGGATGAAATCGTTGGGAACAGATATCTGTATCCGGGCAGGTAACATTATTTCAGGGTAACAGCTTATGTATTGTTATTGTGCGACTACGGGAATCTGCTGCCGTATAGGGATAGTGAATGAATAAAAAATTAAAAAAAAAAAAAAAGACGTGTGGCACTCGGGGACTGCCGCGGTAAAGCTATTGCATAGCATTTTTTATCAACAAGACTGCCGAAAACAAACGACATTAGACAAAGCACGGCCTTCAAGCCACACCTCCGTGCCCGTCGGAGTGGGGTCGGTCGGTCGGTCGGTCGGTCGGTCGGTCGGTCGGTCGGTCCGTCCGTCCGTCCGACCGTCCGTCCATCTATCCATCCATTCATCTACTATCATAACTTGGGTTTGGATTATGGGTTTGTGGCTTGTTTATTGGGGCCCAATAAACAAGCCACACCTCCGTGCCCGTCGGAGTGGGGAGCGTGAGGTTTTTTCGTTACGGAATTTCTGGATTCGGTCCCCGCGCTCAAGGCCCGCGATAGAAGCTATGCAATAGCTTAATAATGTAATTTTAACATTCCAATGTTAAATTTACATAAAGAATGTGCTACAAGTAAAATTTACATTTATATTAATCATCTTGTTTTTACTACTATTTTGCTGTTTTACACAAACTTTCTAAGACTAAATAAATTGTGTTATTCTGCTGTTGTGATTTAAACTAAAAGCATTCCTTTCTGTCAATCAATCAATCAGCCTACATTTGTCCACTGCTGGACATAGGCCTCCCCTAATGATGGTAGTTTAAAAGTACAATTACTATTGTATTTGGGTACAAAACAGTCCCCTACAAAAGAAAGTATAATCCTCAGAGAATAATAGACAGTCTCACTGCCTAAAGCAACCAGTTTCAGACAACTTTCTAGAGAGAGAACTAGTATAGAAACCCTATGACACACTCAACCCACTTTCGTTTAAGTTTACCAAAATATTGTGCAACAACAGTGACAAGTATGTCACTAAAACTGTGTCACATTCACATAAAGAACTTAGAACACACTGTACTCGAATTTAGTACTTTGTTTTGTTATTCCTGTTATCTATTTAAGACACTGGCTGACTGATGAACTTACTGATTGATTGAAAACTGCTGGGTCTAAAAGCATGTAATTTTGCACAAAGGTTTCTTATAATGACGTAAGTGAGCAATAAGAAGTGACTTTTGGAAATTCCCACAGGAAAAAACTGATTCACCCGCTAGTAAATACAAGAAATCGTCACTTACCAGAACTAAACATTCTTCCAAGCATTGTGTTGGGGTGGGCCGTAAAATGCGCTGGGTCTACCACAAACCGCGTATTGTCGACAACGAGCGTGATCCTGTCGTCACAGATTAGTTTCTGCCCGTTCCTAGGGGGATCTTGAGCGGAGGACGTGGATGGAGTTGGCGTGTTTGGCGACTGATTCTTCGGAGGCATGTTTGCTGATGGAATCCGCGTCCTGACCGGGCCGTTGCGCTTCGACAGCCGCTTGCGACGCTCCTCGGTCTCTTTCTGGTACTCCTCTGTGTCGCTGCTGCTATCTGGGTAGAAGAAATGCCTTCTTAGCTCTGACATGGCCTCCACGCCATTCGCTTGGGAGTCGGACATAGGCGCTCGCTCGTCTCGAGCTATCACATCACGGTTGACCCCCGCCCCCGTCGCAAGGCTACGTAAATTTGCTAATGAGTACGGGGAATTGGAGAAATCGAGGTTCCAGAAATTATTCGTCAGCACCAACAATGGTGACAGCAGTTCACGGAAATTTTGTCAATGAGTTGCTAGAAAAACTCGCTAGAGCAACTGACAATAACAATGGAAAATGTTGCCACGTTTTCGATTTTTTTTTTCGGACTACCCAAGGACTACCCAGTTGAGTTTAGTAATATATCCGAACGGTTTTAAAAAAACCAAATATATATCGGCTGTTGACCTTTTCTCTGTCAGTCAAGTCAAATGCGGAAATTATCAATTTTTCTAATTTGTTTTTCGCTTTATTTGTATATAAATAATTTCCTAGCGGACTACGTCCAAGGAAAATGTGTTAGAACCACTTTTGCGCGAGTGGAGTGACGTGAAACATCGATTAAAAATAGGAGGTGCGGAACTTGTTTGTGGGGACTTTTTGGGCGTTAGAGCATTTTTCATTCGGGAATCGGTTAAAAATGGAGCAGCAGAAGGAATACCACGACCCGGACTACCCCGGGGCCTCGGTGGAGATCAAAGAAGAGCCCCTAACCCTGGAGGAGGTTGAAAAAGAGGAGAAAATCAAGAGTATAATTCGCCGGGAGTTCTCAAACGAACTTGAGGAAAGAGAAAATGAGATAATGCTCATCGATCAGCGGTAAGTGAACTTGACCTTGGGATAGAAAGGAAATTTTGAGGTTATAACTATTAGTTGAGCTATTTAAAAAAAAACACCATGTGGTGACTCACTGTTTGATATCATGTTTTCTTGAGATAGTCTGTTACAATTTCGGCTTCACAATAAATCGAAACATAACTAGCTACAGAATGGAAAGCTTAAGTGACCAATGAGATGATTATTTTCGCTCTACTACAGATCAGTTGACTAAGGCTGTAAACAACCACATAATAATAATATAAACAGGAAAGATGTTTTTTACAAATAAACTCTAAAACTACTGGATCGATTTCAAAAATTCTTATGCTACAATATCCTTGAGTAACATAGGTTACATATTATTTCCTACATTCTCACAGGAATGGGAACTATTTGAGTAAAACCTCATGTAACAGCTAGTATATATGTGTTTTTATTTCAAACTGTATTCTTTTTGCTATTTGATGTTAATAATAATAAAAATGTTTATTGGCATGTTTTTATGGGTTTTACAAACAATATTTGTGCCAAACTGTAAATAACAGTTTGTTGGCGCATTGCGCTCCTTACTCTATACAAAGAATAACTACACTACATACAATTTTCCATTAAAGTTATGTGAGTTGGTCTAACAGATATATTTTAAGTTTGCTTTTTAGGACATTCCTGCTGATTTCTTATGCCAAATATGGCTGAACTGTACAATATCTGACGTGGAATTTAGGGGTGGATGGGGTGGGGGGGGAAGGGGTTGGGGTGGGCGACCCACCCCCCACCACCCCCACCTGCCGGAAACACACAGTTTTTTTTTAATGAATTTTCAAAGTTGACATGGAGCCTAGTGAAAAATCGCGTGACGTGGAATTTCTGCTTCATATTTTTTTTGTAGATAGAGGTATTTATGAGGGCTTATTTACCAAAATTGCAGAGCTCGGAAATCAATAGTTTTTGAGATATAATTTTTTGAAATTGTAATAAATTAACCTCAAAACTGTACAAAAAGACGCAAGGTCATAAATCAAACTAGTGGAATGTTTAGGTTCAGGTTATTTTTTTTTATGACCACACAAATCCAACCCGCGCCAGAAACTAGTGGAATGTTTAGGTTCAGGTTATTTTTTTTTATGACCACACAAATCAAACCCGCCCCAGAAACTAGTGGAATGTTTAGGTTCAGGTTATTTTTTTTTATGACCACACAGATCAAACCCGCCCAAGAAGCTAGTGGAATGTTTAGGTTCAGGTTATTTTTTTTTATGACCACCCAAATCAAACCCGCCCCAGAAACTAGTAGAATGTTCAATTTTGAAAAATTCGTAAAAAAAAAACTATGCGTTTCCGGCAGGCGGGGGTGGTGGGGGGTGGGTCCCCCACTCCCCCCCTTCCCCCCATCCCCCTACCACCCCTAAATTCCATGTCAGATATTGTACAGTTCTTCCCCAAATATTTATGCCGAATAAAAAGTTTCTTTATATTGAAACTTATGTTATGATTTGATTGGCAAACATAGATGTGCTTTATTTCACTGCTTAATATAAACCATCCCCGTTGCCTACCCCCCGTGACTTACTGCCTAACTTTACTGTAATAAAAATGAGTTTTTCAAAAACCTATGTACCGTTTAACCCATTTATCACTAGCTTGATGATGAAGGACAACATTGTGGGGAAACCTGCAAGTCCTAGAATTAATTCTGAGACATGTGTAAAAGATTTGGTCTGGCGATGGGCTCACCACCTATCACTTTAGGGATCCAAAGATTATACTTGTGAAGTGTGGTGTACTTCCAGAAATGGAATACCTCTGCCTACCCCCTCGGGGATAAAAGGCGTTAGACTATGTTCTATGTTAGGGGGTTTGGTTTCCGCACTTAGTCCTGAAGTGGACCATTGTACGTGAGCCATGGCGGCCGGTTACTCCAACCATCCTACCTCCTTCCAAAAGCAGATCAAACTTCCGAGTCTACTCAGGACGTCCGCAAGGGATTCTGGTGTTCCAAGAATCTCCTTGCGGATCTGGGCAACGCCAACGCACTCAAGGAGCACGTGCGCTACCGTCTCCTCCGCCTCCATGCACGCTCTGCATAGGGGGCTGTCTGTGATACCTAAGGTGTGTAAGTGTTTGTTCAGTGAGCAGTGTCCGGTTATGGTCCCCGACACCATTCTCAGGCTGTCCCTGTCCAGGCGCAAAAGGCGCTTGGTCAGTTTCTTATTCAAGGATGGCATTGCCTCCTTGGATTGCCTACATCCTGGCGTCGAGGCCCACCAAATCTCCGCTTGAGTTTGAGTGTGTTCCCTTAACCAGCTCCTGAGCTGGTTAAACGGGATGGGTACAATGGGTTCGGGTCCGATGGGCTTAGTGTCAGAACCCCTCCTGGCTAGTTCGTCCGCTGCGTCGTTTCCACGTGAGCCGCTGTGCCCTTTAATCCATTGTAGTGTCACTATGTTGTGGTTTAGTACCGTAACGCGTTCTAGTGCATTATGGCACTCCAATATGAGTCTCGAGGTGATCTGGTTTTTCTTTAGGGATTGAAGGACTGAGGCACTATCAGAGAGTATGCGGATATGAGTATCCGTGACTTCTCTGGCCTCTATGGCGTGTACTGCCTGGATGATGCCCACACATTCTGCTTGGTAAACAGTGTTGAGCATTCCTAGTGGTCTGGATATTCTGATGTTGAGATCATCTGAGTAGACTCCGACTCCAGTTCCAGTGTCGGTTTTTGATCCATCAGTGTAGATCCTTAGCTCTTTTGGACCTGGGTGATCATACAACTTCGCTGTGAGCTCCACGTTGTAGTGTTTTACAAAACAGTGCGTTTTCTGGGTTCTATCGCTCGGTGATGCCATCATCGGGTGTCGCGAGAGGGCATCCTCTTTTATGCGTGTGTGCCTGATTCTGGAGTCCTTGCTTAGGGTACCGGACAGCTCCAGCCTTAGTGTTGCTAGGGTTGCTTCCTCCCTCACTACAAGATGTAGGGGTGGCAACCCCGGCATCACCTGTAGGGCAGCCGTGGGTGATGTTCTCATGCTGCCGGTAATTGCTACACAGGCAAGTCTTTGTAGCTTCTCGAGGTCCTTCTGGGCTGTGCTCATGTTGGTCCTGGGCCACCATATTAAAGAGCCGTATGTGATAATTGGTCGGATAACTGTGGTGTATAGCCAGTAGGTGATTTTGGGGCTTATGCCCCAGTTCCTACCTAGTAGCCTTTTGCATTGCCATAGGGCCATGCTAGCTTTTGTTGTGATATGTTCGGTGTGTTTTGCCCAGTTCAGCTGTTTGTCCAAAAAGATGCCCAGGTATTTGGATTCAGTTGACTATTTTTCAACCGACTTCAAAAAAAGAGGTTCTCATTTCGACTGTATGTTTTTTCATGTTAGTTACCTCAGAACTTTTGACTGGATGAACCAAATTTGATGATTCTTGTTTTATTTGAAAGCTAGTGCAATTTGATCCAGTTCCGACAATGGAATCCATGAGAAAACCGTCCATGAAAAAAGTTGAAGTTTGTTTTTTTACTGTTTAGAGTTCTGTGTATTACAATGTATATATTCTCTTCTATGTGAACACGCGTAACAGAAAAAGCACAATTCCTCATACACCCCAATTAGTATGTTAATATAAAAAAAAAATGATGCAGTCGAACTTTATTTGTGTCGAACCAATTTTCTTAAATATCGATTAATAATAGCACGATTTCCATAGAAATCACTAAGTTTAGCTACAATACCTCTTTTTTTTTTTATTTAACACATTAAAAATAGCTGAAATCGAATAAGTAGTCGATACTGAACAAACTAATTTGAGGAATTGCGCTTATTCTGTTACATGTTGTAAATCCTCTTCTCTAGAATGTCGTCCTCGCGACGACTGCTGCACCGTCTCCGCTACGCCGTCGTGAACGGCTACTACCGCGACCAGAAGCTGCAGCTGACCGGCGGCCAGATCCAGGACGAGGTGGCTGCGCAGCACGAGCCCAGAGCCAGGAATGAGGTTTGGGCACAATATGTGAATTTTGTTACTGTTTTGCTGAATTGAAAAGACATTGACGGGCCTGTTGGCTCAGTTGGTAGTGACCCTGCCTTCTGAGCCGGAGGTCGCGGGTTCGATCCCCACTCGGGGCCAACATTTGTGTGCATGAACATGTCTGTTGGCTTCGTGTCTGGTTGTTTAATATTTATTTATGTATGTTTATCAGTTGTTTAGTAACCATAGTACAGGCCCAGCCTAGTTTGGGACTAAATAACCGTGTGTGAATTGTGTCCCACATTGCTTGAGCAACAGTGGTCAGATCGTGGAACAAACTACCCGATGAAGTAGCCTCAGCATTAAATTTCTAGTGTAAAAAGTATAAAACAATCTAAACGGGACAAATATATGTATGTATATCCTGTAAGCAAAAGCTTAAGTAAAAACATCCGGATACAGGCATTATTATTATTTTGCTGACTGAGATAATACACAGCATAAACCGGTAGGTTTAGAAGCAGGAAATTTTGAGCACTAAGAAAGGATTACATATAGATTTCTTTTTAAATTAACAATATTTTATCCCAGAATTTAAAGGCACTGCACAACTGGCATTTATCTTTCTACACTAAAGAGATTATCTGTAATGAATAAACTTAAAAACTACTGGACCATTTTTAAAAATTCTTTCACTAATGGAAAGCTACATTATCACTGAGTGACATAGGCTACATATTATTGCCGTATTCCCGCGGGAACGGGAATTATGCCGGTGAAACCGCGCAGAACAGTTATCCTATCCTAATATTATAAACGCGAAAGTTTGTATGGATGGATGTCTGGATGGATGTTTGTTCCTCTTTCACGCAAAAACTACCGAACGGATTTTGATGAAACTACAGTTACATAGCTTATACATCAGAATAACACATAGGCTATATTTTATCCCCGTATTCCCACTGGAACGCAAACTACTCTGGTGAAACCGCGGGACGCTGCTAGTTATCTTTATATTTAGAAATGATACAAAATCTGTTATTTCATCTTTTATTCCTTCGCCAGGTGGCTTCCGTGCTTCGCGAGGGGCAACGGCGCCTCCATCCGTCGGTGAGGAAACTTCTTGGCAAGCAGACGGTGGACCTGGAGGAGATACTCTTCAGAAGCAGGTCGCCAAGAGCCAAGAGCAGAAAGGATTACTCTGTGAGTTAATAAACGCGCGCGTAAAATAAATAATAATAATAAAAAAACTCCTGCCTTTTATCCCCGAGGGGGTAGGCAGAGGTATTCCATTACTGGATATACCCCCATTTCACGAGATATATTGGACCCCTAAACGTGATAGGTGGTGAGCCCATCGCCGGACCGGGTCTATTTACACATGTCTCAGAATTAATTCTGAGACCTGGTGGTTTCCTCACAATGTTTGCCTTCGCCGTCGAGCAAGTGATAAATATGTACATAAGTTTTTGAAAAACTTATTGGTACATGCCAGGATTCAAACACGAGCCTCACTGATTTTCATCAAGTGAAGCAGGCTCTTTAACCGTAAGGCTATCACTGCTTTGACGTGATAACGTCATATAAATCGATGAACGCCAGCTGCACGCACGAAAACGTCACTGAGCCGAGCGTGCAAGCGAGAGCGCGGAACAAGCGATAGAGAGGCACGATCGGCCTAAGCGTTCGGCTTCGCTTCGACTCAGAAGGCAGGGTCACTAGCAGCTGAGACACCAGGCCCGAACTGTGAATAAATATTAAACATCCAGACACGAAGCCCATATCTGTTGGCTTCGTGTCTGGGTGTTTAATATTTATCAGTTGTTCAGTGCCCATAGTACAGGCTCTGCTTAGTTTGGGACCGAATAACCGTGTGTAAATTATTAAAAAAAAACTATCAACTGAGCTAACAGGCCCGTCAACTATAATCTCTGGAGCGCATTCAACGGAGAGCGACTCGAATCGTCGATTGCCAGGAAATTTCAGATCGACTTGAACCCTTGGCGTTGCGTAGAGATGTAGTTTCACTCTGCATTCTCTATCGCATGTATCATGGGGAGTGCTCCTAGGAATTGTTCGGACTTAAACCGGTCACGGCGTTTCTCCCAACGTTCAACGCGACAAAACTATCATGCACACCACTTGGATAGTTGGCAATCCACCACTGTGAGATTCTCACGGTTTTTGCCTCGTACAGCCGATTTGTGGGATAAATTGTCGCCGGCGGTATTTCCGGACCGATACGACCTTGAAACCTTCAAGAAGAGAGCGTACCAACTCCCACCTCAAAAGCAACGCACTTGTGACTCTTGAGTTGCAGGTGTCCATGGGCGACGGTAGTCACTTATCACGGTGACCCGTCTACTTACGTTAGAATGGTTTTATGTAAAATGGCATATTATAAGTTAGATGAATATTTGAATGACAATGATGTTTGGTGTAAATTTTCTCCAGCTCAGCAAAGCACTAAAACAATGTAACTTGTATTTTGTATTGTATTGATTGTTTAAAAGAATAATGTGTTGAGGAGTTTCTTGCCCCGCTTCTTCTCCCCGACTATACATACCGAAGCGGTGGAGTCGCAATGACTTTCGATAAGAGGACTTATAATTAACTACGTAAATTAATTACGTACATATTTATCACTAGCTCGACGGTGAAGGAAAACATCGTGAGGAAACCCGCAGGTCTCAGAATTAATTCTGAGACATGTGTAAACAGACTCGGTCCGGCGATGGGCTCACCACCTATCACGCTTAGGGGTCCAATATATCTTGTGAAATGTGGGTATATCCAGAAATGGAATACCTCTGCCTACCCCCTCGAGGATAAAAGGCGTGAGATTATATTATTATATAATAAGTCCCTACATTGAATAAAAACTTTTGACTTTGACTCATTTGCCCCCTCTTTTTATTATAAAAAAAAACTTCCGCAGGCAATGGTCCAGTCCAAGAACTACACAATAGCAGCCGACACCACCAAATCCCTCCGTCCAGGGGATGCCCCAGAAGCCGAGCCCAGTCCCAGCACCAGTGGGCCCAGCAAGCCCACTAAGACGCCGCGCCACATCAACCCCTGCCCCGCCAAAGTGCTCACCCTCGACGAGGCCACCAGAAACCAGACTAAGAACCGATACAGGCTTATTATTGGTGAGTACTGATGTGGAAAAAACTATCATCATCAACTCTACACAGCCCAGTACTGAACTAAGGGTCTTTCCTCGCGCACGAGGATTAAGAATTGTCGTCATACACTCGTAAATAAGAACCCTATAGTAGATTGTGTCATAAGGGAGCAAAACGATATTTTTACGGCGAGGGCGTTTCTTTAAATCACGAATATAGTGAATGTTTCTAGGATAGAATCCCGAACGTAGTGAGGGATTCTAATGTAGAATCATGAACTAAGTGAGGGGTTTAAAGTACGTAGCCCAAGGTAAAAATAATTTTGCGACCGAATGATACCTACACTTTGCTTTTCATACCTCTCTATGAGAAAAAAATATTGATGGCATTGTTTGCTTCTTTTTTCAATATTTTCCGGTGTTTAACTATCACTGCTACTTGAATTCAGTTTAAAATATAAAAGACACAAACAATTTGATGTTGGAATTCGAAAATTTGGCGTAAAATAAAATGTAAATTGTGAAAAATAACTACGAGAGCGCGCGCATTACCACAGCAATTTTTCTGACAGTGTGGCACGACCATCGAACGCTATTCAGCCTTGTCAACCTAATGCGGCGAAAAATGGAACTAATGTTTTGTTATAGTACTTAAGCTACAGTGGCGCCAACCTAAAATGCAAACTTATTTTGCTAATCTCTTTGGCTAAGAATGTTGACGAATATTTTTAATTCTAAATTCAAAACACTTTTATTCGCACTTATAAAAACCCTATCAGAAAAGACTTACTTTGCTCCCTTTTTTTGAGGACCAAAACGTCACTTTTCGAATAGAAGGTATGAAAAAATATTTAGATACTCAAAGACAGATTGTTTATTGCATGCTTTGACACATGAGACGTTTTTTTTTGTTATTTTTTTTTGCTCCATTTTAATATTAGTCGCTATACCGCGGTCCCCAGGCACGACCACCTCGCCTCCGTTCCTCCATACTGGTGACCCTCGACACCTGGACATCATCAGTATGGAGGAGCGGAGGTGGAATGCTCCTCCATCGTGAAAAGAGAAGATCTTCCGCCAGGCGAGGTGATCGTGCCTGGGGACCAACGTCCAACGGTCGATGTTGGACAGTTGTATTTATACAAACTCATTAGAAAACTCCGATAGCGCGGTTTAGAACTCGGCCGTCTATTGGCGCGTTCCATGTAGTGTCGCTTTTCCATAGTAGTAATTTTAATATAAGTCGCCGATAATGTAACTTTGCATTGAATACATTTTTTCAAATGAAGTGGTTTCAACAAAAGTGGTTTACTCGTGAAAGCGTAACAAATAAAGTCGCTTCTACATCTACACTAATAATAAAAAGAGGAAATATTTGTATTTTTGTATGTTTGTAACAAATAAACTCAAAAACGAATGGATCGTGATTTTTTTTATAATAATAATAATCTATCTATATAAATAAAAATGATTTGATGTTCGTTAGTCTGATTAAAACTCCAGAACGGCTGGACAGATTTTGATGAAACTTTTTGTGTGGGTTAGAGTGGGTCCAGGGATGGTTTATACGGTGGCAGAACGACGTTTGCCCGGGCCACTAGTAAATAATATAATCTCACGCCTTTCATCCCCGATGGGGTAGGCAGAGGTATTCCATTACTGGATATACCTACATTTCACGAGATATATTGGACCCCTAAACGTGATAGGTGGTGAGCCCATCGCCGAACCGGGTCTATTTACACATGTCTCAGAATTAATTCTGAGACCTGCGGGTTTCGTCACGATGTTTTCCTTCACCGTCGAACTAGTGATAAATATGTACTTAAATTTTTGAAAAACTCATTGGTACATGCCAGGATTCGAACCAGAGCTTCACTGATTTTCGGACGGCTCTTTAGCCGTAAGGCTATCACTGCTCTCTGCTGATTTTTTTAATTGTTTTTTTATTTTATTGATGGGCTTGCTATTGACCCCAGACTAGCCCGAGAGCAAAGACGGGGCCTACGATTGGACGAACTTGCCCAGAAGATGCCTTCACTCGATCCTTAAAGGCTTGTGGGTTACATGAACTCGATTTTAAAATGTTTTTCACCAATTGAAAGCTACAATATCCCTGAGTAACATAGGCTATATTTTATCCCCGTATTCCCTGTGAAACCGCTCGGAACAGCGAGCTTATAACATGAATAAGATTGATATTGTTTTGTGTAACTGCAGGCAACACGTCAAAGTACGCCCCAGCGGCGAGTGCCCTGGATCGCTCCACGCACAAGTGGCTGCTGTATGTGCGAGGGCCAGTTGGTTCCCCAGATGCCTCGGCCCTCCTACGGGCAGTCTCCCTGAACTTACACCACTCCTACGCGCCACACCACTACCTCACGCTCACGTGAGTTTTTAATTTACTGTATTTTGGACTAGGAGGTAGATGGGTGTGATATTCCCGGTAGCACCCAATGTGTTGCTCCTACGCGTCGCACCATTACCTCACGCTCACGTGAGTTATACTTAATTTACTGTATTTTGGGCCTGTAGGAGGTAGACTTGTATAATATTCCCGGAAGCACCCAATTAACCAGGGGTATTATTTGTGGATGCAACCCCCTTTCTGGGTGGGTGCTCCCGGAAGTAATACTGTGGGTGCTAATGGGAATATATTTTCCGGAAGCACTCACTGTATAACATCTACGCGCCGCATCACAACCTCGCGCTCACGTGAGTGACACATACTGTACTGCATATTGAGCTAGTTGGTAGATGGGTATGATATTCCCGGAGGCACCCAATGTGTTACTCAATTTCTTAATTAGTTTATTGCAAGTCACAGTAAGAAAATATGTTCAACAGAAGAGTACCATGTGACGCCCCGTTATATAGCGCTCTCTTCTAAGTTGCGGTGCTCCAACGGGGCGTCACATGGTACTCTTCTGTTGAACATATTTTCTTACTTCAACAGAAGAGTACCATGTGACGCCCCGTTGGAGCACCGCAACTTAGAAGAGAGCGCTATATATATATACAGTGGTGGTCAGATAATTAGAAACACTTCTTATGAATAAGGAAAGTATAACTTCAACGTACAAATGTTCGTAAAAAATATACACATTCAATAATTAATAATTATGCAATAATATAGCCACTCAAATAAAAAACTCATTAAATGCATAAAATATAAAACATATGTTATTTTTAATTACAAAATGAGTCTTACACATGTAGGAGTTTATTTTCTGTAACTTGCCGCTTGGACGCATAATTAGAAACATTTTAAAAAAGTATCCATAGCTCATTCTTTTTTTGGAAATTGGAGAATAACATTTCTTTCGTGGCTTTTTCTATTATTCTAGCGGCAATTCAAAATTTAATCTGAATTTTATTTTGTTCAAAATGGGCCAAAAAAAAAGATGTGACGCGTCAACTAGGCAAATCATTGTTAATTTACGTATAGATCATATGTGGGCGTACAGAAGAATAGCTGAGCACTTAAATTGTTCTGTAAAGATGATTTTTAATGCAATTGATCATTACAAAACACATGGAACTGTTGAAAAAATGTTCTTAGAAAGGCTCGGCAAAGAAAAACCTTTCCCAGAGAAGATAAGTTGTTGTTCGTGTTTCTAAAAAAGACCCAATTAAAGGCTCCAACCAGATTATAAATGAAGTTTTTTCGCCTGATGACCCGAGAAACATCTCGCCAAGATTGATACGCCGAAGATTAGTAGAAGCTAAATTGTTTGGAAGAATCTTTCGAAAGGTACCGCTTCTTACCAAGCAGCACCGAGAGAAGCGATTATTAATCGCTAAAAAAATATGTTAATTAGACGGTACAAGAATGGAAAAAAGTGTTATTTTCGGATGAAACAAAAATAAATATGGTAAATTCCGACGCAAAGTGCTATGTTAGACGTCCTGTAAACAATGCTTTTAATTATAAATACACAAGGAGTATAGTCAAGGACGGTGGCAGTAACATTAAAGTTTGGGGGTGTTTTTCCGGATATGGAGTTGGACCCGTTCGGGAGATTGAAGGTACAATGGATCAATGGCAATACTAAAATATCTTAGAGCACACAATGATTCCATACTCGGACGATCATTTGCCTGTAACCTGGATCTTTCAGCATGACAATGACCTTAAACACACGGCCAATATCGTCAAATGTTTCCTTAGCAAACAGCGTATATCCATTTTAGACTAGCCAGCAAATCGTACGGATTTAATCCCGATAGAAAATCTCTGGTTTATTGTTAAAAAGAAAGTCTCAAACAAACGTAACACCAGTCAAAACGAACTAAATGAAGCATTTTTTGAAGCATGGAATTAAATCCCCCTAGAAAATTTTACGAAATTGATTGAATCAAAATGCCACGTCGTTGCAGTGCTGTTATTGGCATTAAGGGATACGCCACTTAATATTAATTATAACTATTGATAGGTTTGGGATAGTAGCTATTTCATAAATAACAATACTAATTACTAATACTTTAAAAAAATGATTTTTATACTTTTTTGTTGTTGTTTCTAATTAGTTGACCATTATTGTTTATAACTTAAAATGGGTTAAAATGTTTGTCCGTAATGTAATATTGAAACTGCCCTTGTGTAATGGAATTTATATTGTTTTTCTAATCAATGATAAATCGTTGAACATATTGTTGTCCTATTTATTGTTTATTTTCAAAATAAAAACGATTGCGGAGAAGTATCTTACATAATGTCAAGGACCGTTGGCAGTGTTTCTAATTATCTGACCACCACTGTATATATATATATCGCGCTCTCTTCTAAGTTGCGGTGCTCCAACGGGGCGTCACATGGTACAAGTTTATATATAAATATAAGTTTATCAAAACCAAAGTCCGCAACCCCTTAACAGCCCACTGCTAAACTAAGGGTCTATCCTCCCTCACACATAAAGAAGTATAAGCTATAATCTCTGTCGGGGCCCCCTCTGATATGGAGATGGTGTTAGGCTTGCCACTTGTCAGAATCATGGATGACATGACATGGCTTAACCGTTGAATAATATTAGATAAATGTCCGTCACAACAGCAAGCCCCCGTTCCAAGTGTCGCGTCGCGGCTGGGGGGAGTTCCCCGCCCGCGTGGAGCTGCATTTCCCGCTGCCTTCACGCAACCGCCCCGCCACCGTTACGCACACCATCAAGCTCGACCGGAACTACACCGGCCTGCAGACCCTCGGTGAGAATGATAATCGTTCAGAAATACACTTACAAACATACATTTCTTGGTGTAGGTAAAAAGCACCTACAAACATACATTTGTCTGTGTGCAAAATACACTTAGAAACATACATTTCTTGGTGTAGGTAAAATACACTTACAAACATACATTTCTTGGTGCAGGTAAAATACACTTACAAACATACATTTATACTTGTAGGTAAAAAAATAAACATACACAAAATAACATACAGTTAGAAACGTCAATAGCCTAATAACAAGGGCGTCTGAACTCGTCCATGAAGGTTGGCTGTATGTAAACAGCGTCAACTGACAAGTTGCTGGTACCAAAGTACCCTGTAAAGAATATTTTAATCGTTCCATATTATTTTAAGTATTGTGTTACGTTGGTGTAGTACATTTATGACCAAAATTATCATTAAATCGTTATATCATTTAAGGAACATTTGTGATACATTTCATGCTTGTAGTGGTTTCGGTTGTGCATCGATCAGTCAGTTAATCAGACAGTCAACCAGTCAGTTTCTTTTCTTATATAAAATAAAAACAAAAAACTCCCGCCTTTTATCCCTTTTATTCTGGAAATACCCACTTTTCACGAGAATATTGGACCCCTAAACGTGATAGGTGGTGAGCCCATCGCCGGACCGGGTCGGTTTACACATGTCTCAGAATTAATTCTGGGACCTGCGGGATTCGTACGTAAGTTTTGAAAAACTCATTGGTACATGCCAGGATTCGCACTCAAGCCTCACTGATTTTCGTCATGTGAAGCAGGCTCTTGAACCGTAAGGCTATCACTGCTCTTTTATATATACATACTTACTGAATATAATTTTTACTAAAACTTATTTCAGGTGCCGAAACGGTCGTAGACGTCTGGCTATACAGCACGCCGGAGATGTTGAAATACGAATACAAGGAAGAGATACAGAGGGACATCAAAATAGAGCCTCCATCTGAACCGGAAATCGAACCCGCACCTGAACCGAAACCACAGCCAGAACCTGTCGAAGAAAGCACCGTTGAAGACAGACAAACAGACAACTGGCTAGACTTCTTCTCAAACACAACAGCTCTGGATGTAGACGAAATGATAATTAAACCGCAGAAGAAAAAAGAAGAGGTTATAGAGGAAGTTGTTGCGGAGAAAGAAAATCATATAGAAGAAGTTGAAGGCATCAAAGTGGAGAATGATATTGAAGAAGTCACAGAAGAATACAACTGCTCTGATAAAGTGTATTTCAATAACGCAGAACATCCAACAGAGGAACTACCGAGTGAGCTGCTCACTCAACCGACTTGGCCGAAGAAGAGGATAATGAAATACATGGATCCAGCTACGGGCAAGATTTATTACTTGGAAATGGACAGAAATTTAGACTTGAGCAAAGTGCAAGAGATAGTGATCAACTCCAAAGGGAACGTTAAGACTGCTAAAATAAGTCCGATAAGATCAAACGGGTTGAAGAACGTAAGAAAAAACGCTAAAAAAGGCGTTTCGCTACTAAAACCAGAAGTGCAAAGCTTGTTAAAGAAAGAAGATGCGATCAAGACAGAAAAACAGCCGGTCTTAGAAAATAACTACTCTCATATAGAAAACGATCACTGCTACTTAGGCTCAAGGAAGAACCCATCGTCCCAAGTGACAGAATCAGTGTTGCCAGTGGACAGTGTGAACAGTGTTGCCAGTGACAAAATTGTTGTCAAAAAGGAGAAATCGTTGTTCGAGACTCTATGTTCGGTTATGAGTAGGTTTACGTGTGTGAAGGTAGCTGTTAACTATTTGTTGAAGAAAATTCCCATTATCAGTGATGAGGTTAGGGATCCGGACTTTGTTAAGTGTTTCCCATTCGCAGTGGAGACGGAGGAGAAGTATTGGAAGTTAGATTTCGCTAAGAGAAGAAATATTGAGGTGAGTTAACCCTGGCAATGGACGAATAGTTACCACTTTAAATTGAACTCTATTTATATTGATATAATATTCAAAACAAATAGAAAATTTAAAAAGCTATGCCTGTTAAAGGGTTCAAAATTAAAATGAACTTGAAAGTTCTTCTTACAATGGCTGTCCCCTGCGATTTCTCAAGCGTAAGTCGCGTTCCCACGGGAATATTATAGCCTATGTAAGTCGCAGAAAAGTAGGCTTTCCATCAGGGAAAGCATTTTTAAAATCAGTCTAGTAATTTCCGAGCCTGCTTATCTATATTTCTATACTAGCAGCGCCCCGCGGTTTCACCCGCGTAGTTCCCGTTCCCGTGGGAATACGGGAATAAAATATAGCCTATGTGTTATTCTGATGTATAAGCTATATAACTGTAAAGTTTCATCAAAATCCATTCGGTAGTTTTTGCGTGAAAGAGGAACAAACATCCAGACATCCAGACATCCAGACATCCATACAAACTTTCGCGTTTATAATATTAGTAGGACTAATATTATAAAGAGGAAAGATTTGTATGTTTGTATATTATTATCTTAGTTACGAATCAACTCAAAACTACTGAACCGATTTTAAACATTCTTTCACCAATGGAAAGCTAGAATATCCCTGAGTAACATAGGCTATATTTTATTCCCGTATTCCCACGGGAAGCGGGTGAAACCGCGCAGAACCGCTAGTTATCTTGGCGTTTGAGAACAGTTAGAAAGAGTTGCCATTATATTAGTCGCAAACAGCTGTCCCGTTCTAAGTGTGCTCAGTTCAGTTTTATGCCTACATAAATAATTATCACTAACTCGATTGTGAAGGAAAACATCGCAAGGAATACTATAGGACCTAGAATTGGCTCATATGTAACAGCAGGCAGTCTAGCGATGCCTTTATCACCTGTCACATTTAGATGAGATGACCTAAGAATACACTGATAATAAAGAGTATAAAAACCGACTACAATCTTCAACTTATATGGTTTTCTCATGGATGCCGTTGTCAGAACTAAACGAAATTAAAATGGGAAGCACGCTTTCAAATAAAAAACAATCATCCAAATCGGTTCACCCAGTCGAAAGTTCTGAGGTAACAAACATAAAAAAAATACAGACGAATTGATAACCACCTCCTTTTTGAAGTCGGTTAAACACTGGGTATTTCTAGTAATGAATTCCCTCTGTTGACCCCTTGGGGAGAAAGGCGTGAGCTTAATTTTTTGTAATCGGTCTGTAGATTAATAAAATTTATGTTTTCAGTGGTCAAGAGCAAAACTAATAAACAAAATGCTGCAAGATATGTTCGTTCACAACGAGCCGCTGTGGAGGACGAAACAGATCCTTATCTATTCCCGTCTCCATGGCTTCTACCCTGTCCGAACGGAGGCCATTCAGAGACAGCCGGACCAGCTGGCCGAATGGTCCTCATGGACCGACTTTGAGACCATACAGAGGCTCGAGTCAAACATCAAGTCGTTGTACCCCACCGCTGCAGATATATGCAGTCTAACAAAGTTCGACCCGTCAGTGTATCTAAACCAAAGTGTAGAGTCAATAGACCTGTCCGATTCGGACGAAGAAATCGAAGTGGTTAAGTGCGTTAAACCGGTGACTGTTAAGAAGGAAGTGGATATGCGCAGTGAGTTGACAGTGTTGCCAGTTGAGAGTGAGGAGGATAGACTTAGGTTTCTCTTTGTGGAGAGGAAGTGTGCGGATATCGGTATCGAGCTGAGGAATGAGGATGTTGGCAACAGGTATTGTTATAGGTGAGTTTATTAGAATACTATTCTATATATCTCTATACAATCTGTACTAGCAGAGCATTGATAGCCCAAACGGCTAAAGAGCCGGCCGAAAATCAGTGAGGCTCGGGTTCGAATTCTGGCATGTATGTACCAATGAGTTTTTCAAAAACTTACGTACATATTTATCACTAGCTCGACGGTGAAGGAAAACATCGTGAGGAAACCCGCAGGTCTCAGAATTAATTCTGAGATATGTGTAAACAGACCCGGTCGGGCGATGGGCTCACCACCTATCACGTTTAGGGGTCCAATTTATTTCGTGAAATGTGGGTATATCCAGTGATAGAATACATCTGCCTACCCCCTTGGGGATAAAAGGCGTGAGATTATATTTTTATTTTAATCTGTACTAGGGTAAAACACCCAATTATTGACACCCTAGGTCACAGTTAGGTGGGCTGGTTGGAATAATCGACCACCATGGCTCACGTAGAATGGTCCAATTTAAGGACTAAGTGCTGAAACCAAAACCCTTAACATAGAGGTGGGGTCACTACCAAACACAGCTATCACTTCATAGACCAACGGTTCCTGACCATTAGATAACTTTTTGACAGCTTATATCAGTCCAAATATCAGTCCCATTCACCGTTCTGTGGAGTTACAATACAATGACTGTCATTAGGAAGAGAAAAGGAAAGAAAGTTTTTATTCTATATATCTTATATTAAAAAAAAAACAAAATACAGTAAGAAATAGTATTAGTAAAGAGTAGTGCATGAATCACTCATTCAAAACGATAAATACTACAGCAAATTAACTGCCTATGGTCTATACCGATCGCAGATAGAAAGAGGAAGAAATAAAAAATGCCGAAAGGCACTAGGCTTAAGCCGTATACAGAAAGAAAGCTGAAAACTTATCAGCGCTTATCGGCGCTGGTCCATTCTACATAAAGCAAGCAGATTGAAGCAGAGCGAGCGAAATGTCGTCCGATGATTGGCGGGCGGCACCAGCGCTGACCGGCGCTTATCGGAGCTTATCGGCCCTGGTTCATATAAATGCCTGCGCCGGTTACCTGCATAGACCGGCGCTTATAAGCGCTGATAAGTTTTCAGCTTTCTTCTGTATACGGCTTTATAGAAGTCTACTTAAGTAAGTAAGTAGTACTACTACTAAGTAAGAACTACACTTCTACACTAATATTATAAAGAGGAAAGATTTGTATTTTTCTAATAAACTCAAAATGGAGAGCTACATTATCACAGAGTAACCTAGGCTTTATTTTATTTCCGTATTCCCACGGGAACGGGAACTATGCGGGTGAAATCGAGAACTAGTGTAATGTTATGATGCGTGTGCAGTGCAGTGCACGCGGTGCTAGTGTCTGCGGCGCGCAGCTTCGCGGAGGAGCTGGTAAGGTCGGCGCTTGCGCATCGGCTGCAGGCGGACTGCTGCCAACATCCGCCCCCCGTCTGGACCGGGTGAGTTTATCGCAAGTTTTCATCTCTCCGGGTGGAAAGCGGCAAATTTCAGCCCGCTGCACTAAACGAAGTTGCCGCTTTCCGCCTCCGTCGAGAAGAAAAAGAGTATACACACCTCGGGAAGTAAAAAAGTCAGATACCCTTGGGTGGCTTGAATAATTCTGACATAACCTAACCTAACACCAAACTCGATTCTGCAAACCACCTAAAATTCCTAATTTTAAGTTAGCCTATCCTTCTTTATAGAATACGGATGAAAAAGGACAAAACAAACCATAGATTATAGAGTAATGTCAAAAATGGAAAAACCGACTAATTTGATGTCTTATCTGTCACTTTTATCTATGACCTCCTTACATCTTTGCTAAAATTGCTAAAAACGTGTATTTGAATGCGTCCATAAGGTTCAGTTTTGTTATTTTGACATTTGTGACGTTGTAAATAAATATGGCGCTCATTTCTGTCCCTTTCCTTTCCAAAGCTGTGGAAAAGAATAGAGCTAACTTAAAATTAGGAATTTTAGGTGGTTTGCAGAATCGAGTCCACCATCTCCCAATCCGCGGTGCCTTGTTATTAGACTATTGACTTGCCTAAGTGTAATTTTAAATTACGTACAGAAATAAAAACATTTTCAATAATGCTCGATAAAACGCCACTGACTCGTGCCATGCACACACTAAATTCGCTTGTCGAATAAATCGATCTATTCTCTTGTTCTGTGAGCGAATTCTCCAAAGTTATATTAATATAAAAATA
The DNA here is from genome assembly GCA_963855545.1 of Ethmia dodecea. Lineage (NCBI taxonomy): Eukaryota > Metazoa > Arthropoda > Insecta > Lepidoptera > Depressariidae > Ethmia > Ethmia dodecea. The sequence continues at coordinate 7,209,651 of OY979463.1, read as the reverse complement.
ATATTGATATAAAAATCAGTGAGGCTCGGGTTCAAGTCCTGGCATGTACCAATGAGTTTATCAAAAACTTACGTACATATTTATCACTAGCTCGACGGTGAAGGAAAACATCGTGAGGAAACCCGCAGGTCTCGGAATTAATTCTGAGACATGTGTAAACAGACCCGGTCCGACGATGGGCTCACCACCTATCACGCTTAGGGGTCCAATATATCTCGTGAAATGTGGGTATATCCAGTAATGGAATACCTCTGCCTACCCCCTCGGGGATGAAAGGCGTGAGATTATATTATTATTATTATATCCAGAGTAAAAAATCGCCTTCAACTTATATGGTTTTCTCATGGATGCCACCATTGTCAAAACTGGACCAAATTGCACCAGCTTCGAACAAAAAAGAATCATCAGAAACGGTTCACCTAGTCGAAAGTTCTGAGGCATTAAAAAAAAACGGTTTTCGTTGTGTTTACGCACAATGGAAGTCGTTAAGCCATGTCAGATACCCTTGGGTGGCTTGAAAAATTCTGACTGTTAAGTGGCCACAAGCTTAACGCCATCTCCCAATCCGCGGTGGGCTCGCGTGGGAGATTATAGCCCATACTTCCTCATGTGTGAGGAAAGACCCTTAGCTCAGCAGTGGGCTGGTACGGGTTGATGATGATGAAAAAAACAGTCGAATTGATAACCTCCTCCTTTTGAAGTCGGTTGAAAATAGATTACCTATACACTGTCGCATGTAAGTAGTAAGTTGAAGAAATTAAATAAATAATGTCGCTAATCCCTTAGGTCGTCATCGTCCCGCACTCCCCTCCCATTGGAGCACGTTGTGCGTGCGCTGCGCAATGGCCGCCTTCGCGCTCTGTCTGCGCACGCGCTGGCTGCAGAGCGAACCGATACCCACTACCTATAATACACGCACTATGGACTGAGCCCTTGTTTTATTTCAACACCCCTAACAGATTACTATAATAATAAATTGTGGGACACAATTCACACACGGTTATTTAGTCCCAAACTAGGCAGGGCCTGTAAGCCCTAAACAAGTGATAGACATACATACTTAAATTAATAAGACACGAAGCCAACAGACATGTTTATGGACACAAATGTTGGCCCCGAGCGGGCATCGAACTAGCGACCTCCGACTCAGAAGGCAGGGTCACCCAACTGAGCCAACAGGCCGTCACACTACTTCTCACCGTTATACTTCTGCCGTTTTTCATAGAATAAGATATTCTCTAATAAGGTATTCTCTTCATGGGACAGTCTATGATCCTTGGAAGGAGATATGGACTATCTAGGATTCTGGGAAAGGCATGCTTTGGACATGTGACACTATGGGATTTTGGAAAAGGGACACTTTCTAAATGGGACAGTCTGAGAGGCTAGAAATTAACTGACTGACTGTTCATTAAATAATTTAGGATTCTAAAGAGAGTTTGTACACGATACGAGAAAATCTGGCGATTCTAGGAATGGGTCACTTTGGACATGAGACAATCTAGGATTCTGTGCAGGGGTCATATGCGACAATCTGGGATTCTAGAAAGAAATGCTTGACTGTTCGCGGGACAACGTAGGATTCTAAGAAAGACACTTAGGACATTGGACTATCTAGGATTCTGGGATAAAGGGGTATAGCGGTTATATTTAATATAAGTAAACTAAAAGTAAAATTAAGAGTAAAACTACGAACTAAACTAAACTACAGGAGATGTAAAAAATGAGGGCCCCGGTTCTATTTGGTAGTTTAAGTTGGCACAGTTACTCGTATCTGATGTCCGAACTTTCATGCTTTTGCTTTTCAACAAGTGGCCAGAATATCTATTATTACCCAAGAGGAGGGTAATATTTTTTATCGACGATTATTCTATAAGCTAACTAGCGACCCGCCCCGGCTTCGCACGGGTGCAATGCTTATAAGATTTTCCCGCTTTTCTGTTGAAATTTTTCCTGAATTTTCTTTGCTATAAACCTCACGGAGCCCGAGACCTTTCCAACGAATGCAAAACCGTGGAAATCGGTTCGTGCGTTCTGGAGTTATAGCGTCAGGAAGGAAAACCCGCCTTATTTTAATATAGTAGATAAATAAAACACTCTTGTATTACCATCACTGTACTTTGAAACTTAGGTCCAAACTGAAAGTACTAGTGTCACTAAATTACATACGAACAAATAACTCTTAGCAAATACTATACAGTGCTTAACTCATACTATATCTAGAAGCGGCCGCGATACACTTAAATACAAAAGTTTATTATATAACATTTATTATCTAACACACCGAAATAATACACAAAACAAATTCAGGAAAACCACTAACAATATATGGTAAAAATCTTAGCTAATAGTTTGTTTATTACAATTTAATGTTGGTTAATTCAGCGTTAATAGAATTCTTTAAAGCATAAGAATAGATATTTATACTCTGAAAGATTCTCACTTTGAGTCAAGTCAACACACAAGTTAGTAAGGGCTTGGTAGTCAGCGATTGGCAGGTCTCTTACCGTACTCAAATAAGAACCCTTTGCATCATTACGGACAGAATAAGTCTGTACCTATTTATGATGTTTGGTGTGTAAAGTTAGTCCTTTCTGTATGTTGTAATATTCTCAATTCATATAAGTAGTTCAAGTTCGAATTCCACTATATAATGCTATGCTCAAAAGTGGAACACAGAAGTACTTGGCAAATTAACAAAAAATGTCTAACAATAACATTTAAATGCGATAATATCGTATTGCCTCAAATTCTGTCAAGTGAGTATATTGTCACAGCATTTCAACTATAATTCGTCAGTCAAAGTCAATAGGTGGTAATGGCGGTGGCATATTCTTCTCTTTCCACTGTTCAAACTTGTTCTCCTGAGAATCTGTAAAAAGTTAATCTTATGTTTTATTTTCTTTTAACAAAGTTACATCAGTTATTGGTATTTACAGAACGTGACTCAAGTACAGAACTCGGCTGGATCACATTTAGAAGGGGAGCTTAAAGATGTCTATCCAATACGCGTATCATACTATGATCGTAATAGGAACGTGTCAAGCAAAAAAAAACTTTGTATTGAAAAAGTGTATGCCCAAAGACGTTTAAAGAAAAAGTTTCTCAATGATTTTCTTCCAACCTCTTTGTGTATGCCAACCTTTATGCGGCTCATATAATATGTCATCTCTTTCTGATTGTCCTCAAGCGAAGAGTCTCGCACAACTTACCTACATCCAAGCTGACAGACAAAAGAAAGCCTTAAAGAAATAACCTGAGTAGGTATTGACTTGACTTTCAATAAGTGAATTAAGTACCTAAGTAATTCCACATTCTAATGGACATTCAGCGCTGAAACGGATTTTTTCGTTTCGAACACCGGTGGATCTAGAAGAATAAATTTTTTCTCAAGAATTCCTTAGATATCAATATGGGGGGATTATATGGGAATGACAGTTCGTCATATCTGTTTGTCACTTTTTCACAGCTTAACCGGCAGGATGATAATGTATGTAGTACCTACTTAAATTATCTTGAAGGACATAACTAAGTAGGCAACTTTTGAACTCAAAACGTAGACTTAGTCGAGTTATTTAGGTAGGTCAGTATCTCACCTGTGGCACGTGAGGAGGGCGGTGTCCGACCAAAGATCTTGGCGAGGATCACTCTCGACGGAGACAGCGGCTGCGCACGCGCAGCGCCCCCTGACGCCGAGCTGACCGCCATCTTGGACGCTGGAGTGGTAGGTTTGAATTGAGGACACAAGACCAATCTCCTTCTTTTTTTCCTTTTACTAGTAAGATGTGAGATTAAAAAGAGCTGCCCTTGAGTTTCTTGCTGGCTCTTCTCGGTGTTACTGCATTTGGAACTAGCAACTCATCGGTGGAGATGGGCTGCTGTTTACATTTAATCAATCTTCATGGACGAGTTTAGAGTGCCGTTGACCTTTCTAAGTGTAGGTAGGTACTTTTTGTACTGATAGAAAATAAATAATTTTTGACTTTAAAATGTGAAGACGCGTACCTATGGTATGACCGCTAAAACAGCAGGGTCGCATAGGTGGATACCCAATATCAGTAGGTACCTATATTTACAAATTGCTTGAGGTTAAATAACACATAGACCAAGGGACATATGGGCATATTTTGGGATGGACATAACGCGACAAGTAGGTACAGTCAAGAGCACGATAAGTTGACACTTTGGACTTTGACCCGGCCCTGTATTCTATGGCGCGCAGTACAAATCAGAGCTCAGCTTAAACTGGTAGTGTCAAGCTTGACTTGCTCTTGACTGTACCTAAGTACCCTTTTGGGTTGGACCAAACGCGACAATAAACTTTTGGGAAATCCGACTTGGACTAAATGCGACAAGGCATCGGTTAGATAAAATGAAACTTATTATCCACTTTTTGGGTTGAAAAAATGCGACATAACTTTTTTTTTTTACTTGTATTAAATACGACTTGGAGCAAATGCAAATAAAAAAAAATGTCTGTAAAGTCGGTTTACGGACGATAATTTTACGTGATAAAACATTGATGAAGATCGTGCCTCTCTCTCGCTTCTTCCGCGCTCTCGCTTGCACGCTCGGCTTAGGCGGAAGTGACAATGCTTTTTTGTGCGTGCATCCGGCGTTCATCGATTTATAAGACGTATCACGTCAAATACTCACTCCTCCCTGGCCAGGCCCAGCGACTCTCAACGCTGGCGAGCCCAACGACCGTCTTGCCGCCCCGTTCCCCTGGCCCCTCCCCACTGGGCCTCGTCAACTTTGACACGCATGCGCACGCGCAAGCAGCGCAAGCGCACACCACGGCCACGCCCACCGCGCAGTAACCGCACCACGGGCACCACCACTGTTATTGGACCATCATGATTATTGTGGGAACGGTAGGTTAAGTAGGTACATATTTATCACTAGCTCGACGGTGAAGGAAAACATCGTGAGGAAACCCACAGGTCCCAGAATTAATTCTGAGGCATGTGTAACAGACCCTGTCCGGCGATGGGCTCACCACCTATCACGTTTAGGGGTTGAATATTCTCGCGAAAAGTGGTACTTCCAGAAATGGATTCCTCTGCCCCCCCTCGGGGATAAAAGACGTGAATTTTTTTTTGGAATTTTTAAGAGATCCTATACCTAACATTAATAACAGCAATATATATTTTCAATTTCTGTGTGTGTGTGTCTGTCCGTATGTTAGTACGAGCATCAAGCTTAAAGTACGGCACCAAATTCACTGTCTATAACTTTTACATAAATATGGTCAACTCAAAGAGATTAAAATATATTAGGGCATAGAGGGGACAAAGCCAGGAAAATTTGAAGTCAAAAGTTATTCCAAGTGGAATAAGTCTAGTACAATTTCGACCGAATGACAGCTCGCGTTCAATACTAACTGACATGACGCTTGAGCTTCAAACAGGCTTCAAAGTTTTGTATGAAAATATTCCCAATGCCCCCTCTATGTCCTATTATATTTTTATCTCTTTGGGTCAACTATACAGAGTACAAAGCGTACGTACATCGTACCTGCGCAGTCTACTGAGCGTGAGGCGACAGCGAGCGGCGCCGGGCTCCGAGCTAGTTCCGGCCGGACACGAGAAGCAAGCGTTGTCACCCTCGCCGGAATACGTGTCCGCGGGACACGCTGCTGTGGGGACATACTAGTTGTACTACACAGTGTGACGGTAAAAGAGCTGCCCTTGAGTTTCTTGCTGGTTCTCCTTGGGGTACTGCATTTGGAACCAGCAACTCGTCGGTGGAGATGGGCTGCTGTTTACATTCAGACAATCTCCATGGACGAGTTTAGAGTGCCTTGGACTATTAACATTTCTAATTGTAATTTTTAATTACCTACCTACAGAAATAAAACTTTTTTTTTATTGAGGGAATCCTCTCGGGAGGTAAAAGAGTACCGATCAAAATTCCGTATAAATACAAAGTTGAAATAAATAAAAATAAAATACGATTATTCTGAATTTGCCATATACTACGTAGTGTATTGCACACACACGCCGGCGGTCATTGACCTCGCGCAGCTGATTTTGCGAGTATACGCTAAAACCTTGCTAAAACTAAAGAATTTAACTTTTTATCATGAAGATCTTCACTTTCACGTTGAAGGAGTTTTCCACCTCCGCTCCTCCAGAGATGATGCAGGCAGCTTTTTTTAACTTAGGGCTGATTCAGTTAATAGGATTAACTGAATGGGCCCAAAGTCATGCTATATCATAATTACTTATTAATAAATAAGACATGACGTTAAAAAAAGCTGCCCTTGAGTTTCTTGCTGGTTCTTGTCAGAGACATCAAATAAAAAAAAACAATTTATTTCTGTAAGCAAAAAAAATGTACGAAAGTCAATATAGTCTAATAATAAGGCACTCTTAAGCCACTCTTTTCCATGGTGGTTGGCTGAATGTAGACAACAGGAGTTGCTGGGTCCAATGCAGTACCTACCCCAAACTCGGGCAGCTCTTTTAAAAAATCATGTCTTACGATACGAAAAGCACATTATGATCGATAGCCTAACATAGCGTCGAGTCAGTTAATCCCATGCAGGTAGATCTACTAAATATAGAAACATGTCAATGTCAGCAGTCACCAACAACTCGTCGGTGGAGATGGGCTGCTGTTTACATTTAGCCCATCTTCATGGTCGAGTTTATCTATAGTGTCTTATTATTAGACTATTGACGTTTTTAAGTGTACCTTTATTACCTACAGAAATTATATGATTTTTGACACACACACACACACTGCAATAGACAGTGGCGGATTTACCAGCAGGCTGAGTAGGCTGTAACCTAGGGCGGCAGAATTTAGGGGCATCAAATTTCGGAAATTTGTTCTTTGATACTTCGTAGAAATCTAAAAGATTTCTGTACCTATGACGGTTTTCTGATGTCAGATACAGAGAGCAACACATGTTCTGTCCAAATTTAGAAGCAGGGGCGGCAGAAACTTAGTAGCCTACACTTTGAAAAAGTGTAAATCCGCCTCTGGCAATAGATATACCAGCTATAGGTAGATACTTACCGCATATCTTGTGTGCCGGCATCAAGTAGTACCCTGCCGGGCAGGAGACCACAATGTCCACGTTGCCAGGCTGCATGGACACACCGAGCTGGTGGTATTCCAGGTTGCCAACATCTGCAGAAACAAAGTCAGGTATATTGTTTTTCTAATGTACTTGACATAAGGTAACTTAGAATTCTAAGCAGTAAAGTAACAGACTTCAACTTATATGGTTTTCTCATGGATGCCACTGCCAGAACTGGACCAAATTCTCGGCGTAAATCGGCTCTCATAACGCAGACACGTATAATTTCGTTCCTCGTATTTATTAATCTAAAACAGTGTAAAAGTGATCGATGTACATGTCGTTATATACCGTTATAAAGCTAGCAAAGTGACTCTTCTAGTGGTGAAATTATTTTTCCAAAATCTCAACTCGTTTGGAAGATATAACGATTGCAAATTTAAATAAATTCGCCAACGGTCAAAGTGATTATTAGATCTTGACCTACAACAACTCGCGGAGCGCTAGATCGAGTGATTCATCGGCAGGAGCACTGTGCGCAGTGGCCGGGCCAAGTGCGGCCCGCCCTCTTCCCGACCCCCGCCATCTGCACCGCGCTCTGTAGTACGGTAGCGCGTATTGGAATTACATAATAAACAATGGATTGCGCGGTATGTAAAAAGAAAATAAATACAAGGGAATTTTTAACTTGTACAGTCAAGAGCAAGTCAAGCTTGACACTACCAGTTTAAGCTGAGCTCTGATTTGTACTGCGCGCCATAGAACACAGGGCCGGGTCAAAGTCCAAAGTGTCAAGCTTAGCGTGCTCTTGACTGTACTTCTTGTCATGGACATTTTGACGTTAACTGCACAAAAACAATTAGCGTACGGTTTTTCCGAATTATGACTGCAAAATCCAAAGATCTATGGCAATGTCAAATCTGCAAAAATCCATGTAGTATGCCTGATAGTGCTATGAAGATCAAATCCAAAGAGAAGCCCATTTGTGTCACTTCAACACCAACCAAATCCCCTAAAAACAGTACGGGAAAAAATTTAAGAACAGTCCAAATTCAAGAACAGAACTCGCCATCTACAATGCCTGGATCTACTTTTGACACTGAAAATGTAACTATTCGAACCCGGAAAATTCAAGTAAACGTGCATACCTCAAACTCCTTTCATTCCTTATCTGAAGGTGATGATGGTGATAATTCTTTGATTCACTCGAACAATTCTGACTCTGTAGGAAGTCTGTCTCAGAAAAGAAATAGAAGTTGCCCAAATATAGGGATAAATAAGAGCTATCAATTAAAGGAGATGAAGGAACACGTTGCTGCTTTGGAATCTAAACTTGTTTCAGCCGATAATAAAATAGATCTATTATTATCAGAAAACTACACTCTCAGAAAAAAAATTGTTGATTATGAGAAAAGGATAAAGCAATTAACAGATATATGTCGAACACCTAACAAACATATCGACAATAAAAAACTTAGCAACAGTAATTCCAAAACAAAAGTGAAGAGTAACGACACTACCCCTAAAATGGACAAAAACAAGGAGACTATTTCCTCTCCTAAAAATGGAACTCATATAGAAAACGACACCGAGCACACGATAAGTGAAGAACATAGGAACGCGCAGCAACAAGGATATGGCTCATCCTATAAGCCTAAACACAGGGTACTATTACTTGCTGACGAAAGCGGACGGTCTATGCGGAACATATTAACGAAATTTTTAGAATATAATGTTACTAGTGTAATTAAACCATATGCATCGTTAGGTCAAATCGTTTCAAGTTGTGTTGCAGAGTGTAAGAACTTCACTAAAATGGATTATGTTATTATTTTAGGAGGTACAAATGACAGGAATTTAATTAAGTTTCAGTCAGCCCTGTATTATTGTATTAATATATTAGCGGACACAAATGTAATATTTGGTGGAGTAAATCGTAACCAATGTATTAATGTACTTAAGTTAAATGAACTGGTGCAACTCATTAGCTCAAATATTGATAACCTCCACTACTCCAAATTGTATTGTCATAAAAATGGTAACATTGACAAAGCTAATACTTGTCGGATATTTATCATGGATATGATCTTACTTGAAAATAAAAAATGCTCTCTCACGTATACATCAACACAAAAAAGAAAAAAAACCGGCCAAGTGCGAGTCGGACTCGCGCACCGAGGGTTCCGTACAACCTTGCAAATTTATGGTTTTCGTAATTTTTCCTTTATCTATGCTATAAGACGTTGCTTCGTACCAAATTTCAAGATTCTGAGTTCACGGGAAGCACCCTGTAGGTTTTGATTCCCTTGCAAGTGTCGAAAATTTGCGGCATAAACGGCTGTATCTTTTGATTGCGTTGGCTTAGAAGTTTGATTTTTTCACAGCTTCAAGGGACAGTAGACCTGAGTAATTGATATAAATTTCAGCTTCATACCTCCACGCGTTCCTGAGAAAAAGGGTCTTGACAGACGGACGGACGGACGGACAACAAAGTGATCCTATAAGGGTTCCGTTTTTTCCTTTTGAGGTACGGAACCCTAAAAATGCACGCATAGATCAACCCAAACTGACGACAATTCCTTTCGAGGCTATTAGTTATAATTTGGCAAATAATTGTGCAT